>CM062804.1:1459091808-1459667780 GCA_031772625.1 Pinus tabuliformis
GATTCTTTGAAATTTTTTTCAAGATTTTTATCCCTCTTTTTCGATTATTAGCTAAGGATAGTGAATTCACCTGGTCCACCACTTGCCAACAATTGTTTGAGAAATTGGAGAAAAAATTAGTTCAAGCACCCGTTTTGAGAGGACCAAACTGGTCCCTGCCATTTCATATTTCCTCCGATGCCTCAAACACTGCGATTGTTACAACTTTAGGACAAGAGGAGAATAAAAATCCTATGCTATTTACTACATCAATAAAAATTTGTCACCTTCCAAATTTAACTATACAGTGACTGAGAAAGAATTTTTAGTTGTTATTTTTGCTATTAATAAATTCAGACATTACATTACAGGATATGATTTTTATGTGCATACTGATAATTCTGCTATAATATATCTAATGAATAAACCTTTAACTAGTAGTAGAGTAACTAGGTGGTTTCTTTTATTACAAGAATTCAATGTTACAATTATTGATAGACCAGGAAAGTCTAATGTTGTAGCTGAATATATTTCTAGATTAAATAATCCTGGTGAAGTAATTCTTGTTGATGATGATTTCCCTCACAAACATCTTTTTTCTATGTCAGAAAAATCCCCATGGTTTGTTGACATAGCTAACTATTTAGTCACCGGAAAAATACCACCTCATTTATCCGCTCGTGAAAAGTGGAATATCATTCATAAAAGTGCTTCATATTCTTGGGTACAGGGATACCTCTTTTACACTTGACTAGATTTTGTTATTTGTCAATGTGTGAGAGAGGAAGAAATGTTTGATATCTTAAAATCTTCCCATGATGAACCTTGTGGTGGCCACTTCCCGATAAACGAACTGCATATAAAATTTTACGAATTGACTATTTTTGGCCTTCTTTGTTTAAGGATGCCAAGAAATATGTTAGGCATTGTGATAGTTTTCAATAGATGAGTCAACATGTTCAAGCCAATGAAATGCCTTTGTGTCCTCAAGTTGTGATTGATCCCTTTGAAAAATGGGCTATTGATTTCATAGGACCCATAAACCCCACATCTTTAAATAAAAATCATATCTTGGTTTGTATTGATTTTGTTACTAAATGGCTAGAGGCTAAAGCTGTTTCTTTTGCCACTAAAAATGTTTTTGTTGATTTTCTATTTAATGATTACTAGATTTGGAGAAATTGTTTCTGACAATGGACCATAGTTTGTTTCTAACTTGGTACAAGAAGCCATGAATCAGTACAAGATTCAAAATAAGAAATCTACACCGTACCACCCACAAGCAAATGGACAAGTGGAATCTATAAACAAGGTGATCGAATCCATCCTCACCAAAATAGTAAACATGCATAAGAAGGATTGGACTAGCCGATTTCCTGAAGCCTTATGGGCTTATCGAACCACTTGGAGGAATAGCACGGGGCATACACCATATGAGCTGGTGTACGGAAAACAATTCCTTTTGCCAATTGAATTTAAGATAAAGACTTTCATAACTGTAGTTCATTTGGGCCTAGATCTCTAGGAAGCACAACAACAACATCTATTGTAGTTAAACGAATTGGATGAATTTCGAAGGAATGTTGTTCAACAAAATATTTTTGTGCAACAGGAATGCAAGAAGTGGCATGACAATTTTATCAGGAAGAAATAGTTCCAACCAGGTTATTGGGTACTTCTATATGATTCTAGATTTAAACATTTTAAAGGGAAGGTCCATACTCATTGGATTGGACCATATGCGGTAAGTCAAGTTTTTGACAATGGGGTTATAGAAGTCAAAACTAAGGATGGGCAAAATTCAGTTTTTCTTGTAAATGGGCATAGGATTAAAGCATATTTTCAGCCCATCACAAAGGAAGATTTCGTGCAACAAGTGTGGTAGTAGTTTGAACTTCAATTGGTAGGTCGTTATGCTAGCCTATTGTGATCTAAATTCTTCTCTCTTGAAATAAAATTTAAAGAAAATAAAAAAAAAAAGAGGTAAAGAAAAAAATATTTTCCTGTGATTGTGAAAATTAGTTTTACTAACATGATTGCAGAAGGATCAACCTGAAAACCAACTTGCTGGCAGGAAGATCAAATTCTAATAAAATGGGAATGTTGCTTGATCTTTAGATGTGTTAACTGTCACCAAGAAGAAGTAGGTTCAAATGGAGGAACCAAGCCCTTATCCAATTTTGGGATAACTGGCACGAAAATTTTTATCCAAGCAACACTCAATTTAGATCAACACTATACAGGCAGATATCAAGGAAATTTACTTTTTAGATCAACAGTATACAGGCATATATCAGGTGAAATTTTTCCCTTCTTCTATTCCCATTTTCGTGAAAAAAATCCTATTTATTTTCTTCTTTTTCATCCCATTAAGTTTACCATCCCTTTCTTTAGAAACTTTCCCTATCTGATTTCATATTTCCCTCTTTTTCCATTGATTTTATTTTTTTCCAAAAATCCCTTTTTGATTTGTCCCTCTTGGTGGTCTCACTCTTGAATTCCCTGTTGTAATTTCCTTCCCATTCTAAAATTTACCCTTTTTTCCATTTCATTCTTTCCCCTCATCATGGATTGATTGCAGGATCTGATGCAAACTCACAAATCATATCAGAAGGCATATATCAACACCAAAGAATGGCAAATAAAACCTCCCTTGTATATCCAACAGATTTTTTAATCTAGCCTATGAATTATATCATATTAGAATTTTTTTGGTTCCCTTTATCTTTCTAGATATGCGAAAAATATCCTTGGTGCAGGAATGTGTGTTCCAGTGCAAGCATGTTCAATGTAGGCATGTTCAAGTGCAGGCATGTTTAGTGCAGGCATGTTTAAGTGCAGGCATGTTTAGTGCAGGCATGTTTAGTGCAAGCACGCTTAGTGCAGGCACGTTCAGTACAGGAATCCGCGCTCCTGAGTTCCCCCAATTAGAAAAACACATGCTTTTGTGCAGGAACACCTGGTGCAAAAATACGTATTGAAAAACTTATCTTTGTTTCATAATTTTTTGTTCAGGCATAATAACTACACCACCTGTAGACCATGGTATACAATAATTTGTATTATTATTGACAATTTGTTTTATCATTCACTAAATTAGGAAGAAATCGTTTAAGTACAAATATATTTTAGATATGAAATCTCATCTTTCTAATGAGTACTGAGTACACATTATGTGAGATCATGAAGTAAATGTGGGATGGTATGATTCTCCTGAAATCCAATACTTACCTCCTCTTGAAAAACTCATCACCAGTTAATGATTACCTTACTCCATATCCGACCTTGCATGACCATTACATTGAATCATGATCTAAACCGTCGCCTTTCCCAATCATCATCACCTGCTTGTACTTGAACCAATTCATATTGACATCCGTGTATTTTAATAATGAAGCATGAACATTTAGGAAGTGGCCAATATAGCGGTGGATGTATAGCTCGACCATCATTTTGAGTTCTTTATATTGTAATACTCTTCCAAAAATTTTAAACAGAGATTGGGTGGATTGAAACAGAGAAATGGCGCCTGTAAGGATTGAACCACGGTCCTTAAAGGAGATGGAGAAAATGGCCGAGTATAGAAATAGTCTTGTAATATTGTAGGAATTTGGGTTCCTCCCATTTCTGCAAAAAATTGATGGATTTGACTTAGTCGCGACACTAACATTTGCCCAGAATTTTGATGGAAGCCAAGCCAAGGTTGGTTCGTTGGAATTTTCGGTCACAGAGGAGTCCATATCTCAGGCTACATGTTTACCAGTAGTGGGGGAATAATGGTTTAAGAAGGAGTAGATAGAGGAGAAGTTGTGGCGTCGATTCGTGGTCAACTTGAAGCAAAAGGTGGACTAGAAGAACAGTCTCCAGGGTAATGCTATGATTGGAAAATGGAAGGATCTCCTTTATGTATTGCAGAAGTTTCTTACCTGTGAGGGTCATTAATCACTAACCTTCCTGTATCACATACGATTTCTCCTACATTTTGAGTTTGGTCAGCTCATTAATTTTCCTTATTATTTGCTGAGGGTCTTAGAAAAATGTCAAAAGGTGTTCAGAGAGTGAATTCAAGTCAGGTTTCATACAAGTTATATCACCACGACCTAATCACAATTTTAATCAAGAAGGAACTGGAGGATAAAAACGTGATCTGGGAAGAATTCTTAAAGGAGTTTCAGGGATGAGGTGCAGGGAATTTGAACCAAAAGAAGAGTGCAAGAAAGAAAGGAATGTAAGAAACTCTGACCTCGCATCCTACCGAGACCAGGAGGTCGGTCAGGAGAAGGACTTCCTCTTCAAGGGCGGGTCATGTTAAGTCGACCTCCTTGATACTGTTGGACAACTTGCTGCCCCATTCACTAGGTAACAATAACCTCTCGGTCCTTGCTGAGGCAATGTCCCATACAGTGGTTGACAGAGACTATGCGGAGAAGGAAGATGACACACCCTTGTCAGTCCTCTTTGGTAAGATGAAGAAGAGAAAAATGATGCCAAGTGCAAACAAATATCCAATGGAGGGTCAGATGGATGAAAGGGCATAGGACACTGAAGCCCTTAATGATTTTGAAGTTCCAAGTATTGAAATCGCTAGTAAGGTGAATGAGCAGGGCACTAAGGCCCTTGATAATATTGAATTTCTGGGCACTGAAGCCCTTATCGATTTTGAATTTCTTGGTACTAAAACCCCTGGTAAATTGAATGAGCAGGGTACTGAAACACCCGGTAAAGTGAATGTGCAAGGTACTGAGACACTTAATGACATTGAAACTACGGTTATTGAAACCCTTGACGATGTTGAAATGTAGGAATTGGATGGACAGGATAACCTTGATCCGGATGATGTTGACACATGTTTGGAATCGACTGCCGAGAAGTCTGTGCCAGAGTAATTGGGAGTAGGAAACTCCACCCTCTATCTGACTAGTCAGATAGAAGAATTCAAGCAACATGTTTACGACTTGGAGGTATTAAACCAAGCCTTGAAAGAGAAGAATGTAGTGAAGAAGCAAATGAATGCATAATTGGCAGGAGAGGTGAAGGAGAAGAAAAGACAAGTTAAGATATGGAAATTTTGGGCCTCAAAGTGCTATGAATATCTTCAAAAGGTGACCAAGAAACTCAAGAAGTCTTGGGGTAGGAAGGAAAGGATAGTGAAAGCAGGGATCAACATACAAGTTCAGAATTGAAGGAGGCTCCTTTGTTTTGGTTTTTTTGCAACAGGTAAAGGTTGTGTGAGGACCCACAATAAGATAGGGAAGGGAGGATGTTGGTAGGCTAAATTGCTTCATTTTTAACCCCTTTCCCACTTCAAAATCATAACCTTATACCTTTGATTTAGCCTTGCAACCTCCTTATTCCTGCACTATTCCAAGAATCATGCCTTTTCGTACACTAGCTTTGTATTTCACATTTAAGGGTTACAAATGTGCTAAATTAATTTTTTTTTTATAGATTTTATACCTTTAATATTCCTTGCAACTAATATTTTATTTCCTAAAGTATTTGGTAAGCAACGTATTAATCATTTCATTACCATGGTCAAGTGTAGGTAGGATTCCTACACTGTTGACAAATCCTAAACTTCCGTGATAGCTCACTACCTAACACGGACATCTCGTTCAGGACCGGTCATCTCGAGGTGGGTTTAAGCAGAGATAAGTCAAGGATATGATGAAGATTAGTTCGCCGGCCAAATGCTCAAGTTTAGCATTTTTTTATAGCTGAAAGGCTTAGCATGTACTATTTTTGTTATTTTATTACGGCCAAAAGGACTATATTGTAACAATGGATGTAATTTGGTTATGGCCACAGGCCTGAAAATATGTATATAATGTAGGATTCATATAGAAAATGGTAGCAAGTGATGGTTATAGCAATGATACTATAATTTTGGTCTTCTGTAATTTTGTTGGTATCGCCCTCGTTCTGGGCTGGATTCGAACTCACCATATACATTTGCTGATTTTTAATATAAAGGGACTGCACCATGTTATTTCAATCCTATGTTTTAATTTTGCGTTGATGCGTCATTGAGAGCTAAGTTTGCAAGTTTCCTAAACAGGGAAACGAGCTAGTTGGCTAGGCCCCAGCCAACCCAGCTCATTCTCCCTCGCATTCGTCTTTCTCGTTAAAGGTGTGTTGATTTTGTTTAATGCAAGGTGTGAATTAAATAGATGTTTCCATTCTTCTGCAAAGTCGAGGTTTGATTTCATTTCATAACGATTGTGTGATGGATCCGTGGTGTGCATGCTTAACTAAGTTTGATTTTATCCTTTTGTGATTTCTTCTCTTCAAAGCTTAACATTATTTCTGCCTAGATTGTGCAAGCACATGATACCTGCACTAGTGCATTTACAATTTCGCAAATTGATTTCTTTGGTTCATTACAACAACAATCTTTTGTTATTTTCTATCATAAGAGCCTTGATGCATTTCTGCAAGTGTGTGTTCATCATTCTAAAGTATTCTTGATATCTTGAATTAGATATGCTTTGGTAATTAAGAATGAACGTTGTTATAACACATTAATCTATACCTAAACTTCATATTTTTCAGGGAAGGATCAAACTTCATATGTAATTATTTTAAAGTGAATCGTTCTTAATTAAGAGGGTTAAAAAGGAAAATCGGATTTGTGTGAACGACTATTACAGGGATAAAGCCTGCTGTCACAATTAGATGATTTCCTTAGTTGCATGAAGGAGTTCCTTGATTGAAGAAAAGTATGCTTTGACTTTAGAAATTAATTCTTATTTTGAATTTAAGTTGGGAAGCATGTTTCTACTTGTGGAAGTTATTTCAAAGTTCTATTCACCTTTGCAAATTATTTCATTAAGTTAACACACTCTTTAAAAGAAATTTGAAAACTTGGTGTAGGAATCTTTGTTTTGATTTAGAAATAAATATCCTGATATAGGAATAGAGTGCTGTAGTCCTGAGGTTTAGATCCCCTAGACTAGGACACAAATCTTCAATACATGTGTAAAATATACTTCCATCATATAAACCTTGTTCTGGTACTAGTGCAGGAATATTGTAGGAGTATAGGAATAACAACTTAGTGCAGGGAGAAAGATCTATAGAAAATTCAGACATCTTCAAGGTTCCAATTATTAGTCTGACATACAACGATACCGAAGACAATCCAATTATTAATTTGACATACAACTATACTGAAGACAAACATATATTTCTATTTCAATTAGTCAGGATTGCTTACAAGAGTTTGAAAGTTCCTTTCATTTATTTTTCTGCAAAAGTAATTTCTTTCACATTCCAGCACTAGAATTTCTTTGGTGTAAATTCATGGGTGATCTTTTCTTTTCGATTCTGCAAGATTGTAATTAAGGAAGTAGTAATAGAGTTAGGAGATGTTCATATCATTTCTAGCATTTCCTGTGCTTCGCCTCTAAGTTTACGAAACCCCCAGGTTGACAAATAAGTGTTGAAGGAGTCTGCCTAACCACAATTCATGCACCCAACAAAGAGTGTGTGAGATAGATTGCTTTCATTTTGAAAAGGAAAAGACTATCTTCTCTCTTGTAGCTAGACTTCATCGAATCGAAAAGAAAAGATTTTGCATTATCATATATTTGCATTAGGGTTTTTGTTAAAATTCTATTCACACCATCTGAGTTTCAAGCCATTACCCTCTTGAGTAAAAAAGGACCCTTCAAAAATTAACGCTTAATAAAATATATTCAAGACTTTTTATTTTTCATTGGTAGCACACCAAGATTAGTTTAGGCTAGGGTCTTGGAATAGGAGTGTGAGGTTAATTGCTACAAGACCACAAAAACAAACTTATTATATTGAGTTACGAAGGGAGAATCCACTTTTAGTGGCTCATTCTAGGAATCCCTTCTAACACAAGCGTTAAGCACTAGGCTACATCGGAGTCGACAGGGTGATATCCCCGCTCTGTTTTATTTTGGTGGTAGTTATATCTAGTAATTGTGATGTACTATGTGGGGGTCTATTTTGGAAGGCTTTACGAATGATACCCTACCCACGCATGTAGTTCTAACTAACGATTGTCCCCCTAGGGTGTGTTATTGTTGGTGGTGACCTTAGTGGCATGTCTTAGGAGACTATCATGGGTGACGGTGAGGGTTTCGATCCTTGCTATACCTGGGGTAGATTTTAGCCAAACTCACTTGGTTATCTTAGCAGGGTGCTCCACAATTGATATTTGAGTTTGAGTACTTGCACATGGGTGTAAGATCCATTAACCAGGTCATTGTTATAACTAACTCAACCATATCTTCATTGTCGACCTATTCCTTGATCAAACAAGCTCCATTAGTGAGAAGATCCCTTCTTTATCTCTTCGATATGTGTGTGCTTATCTCTTAGGTCTCTTTGAGAGAGTGTTGTTTGGTCTGAGTCATAGTTTGGTCATAGGAGCGTCTTACTCGTCTTATTTTGATAATAAACATATATTCATCATGACAACATGGGTTAGGTTGTCCTAGGTGGTTGAGTGGCATGGAGCTAGGAAGAAGACAAATAATTATTTTGTTTATAAGGAAATGCACACATGCATATGCATATGCAAAAAAGAAAAGGAGAACATACTCTCTCATTATCTCGTGTGCGGATGCAATGAAGGAGAACAAATAGTGAATAATGTTGTAAGAAAATTTCCTCCAAGGGCATATGTGATAGCATAGAGAAGGCATTGAAGAGAATTAATAATTGCCAAGTTCTAGAGACATTGAACCAACTGAGGAACCCTGATAGAGGCTCGCTGAGTGAAAGCATTACAGATAGCAATGGCTTACCTGTAAGTCTGAAGACCCCACAGGAATCTTGTGAATTGATGAACCTATTAGATTGGGAAGGGTCACTCGGGTGCTTGTGAGGGTTGATGGACCACCAGGAGTTTCCTTGGGGTTGAAACTCTAGTGCTTGACTCACTGATGAACCAATTTTAGGAGTGATCTCCTTACCCTTCAGTAGCTTATCCACTAATGAACCTTCCTTAATGTGGAATGTCTTCTCTTGAAAGTGAGCTGAGACTCCTTGTATTGTGAGATCCTTGCATGGATGTTGATTTTGTCTAAAGAATCAAAAGAAACTGAATGGAATCTCATGCAGTTGGTGGATGAAGGTAGGCTGGCCTTGTGACATCTTGTTTTAGATATCTATATTTGTTGAATTTTCCCTTAGAAGCACTCCAACTCAAGCACTAGAATTTGGCTCAGGGGTGACTACTACAAGTAACAATGCTTGTAGCTTGTCCAGGGTTTAGTGGAGAGACTCTCAGTTTCTAGGTATTTTATTAAATAAGTAAACTCTTATGTTTTTGTGCTTGTGTTTTTTATTATTTCCTTGTGTATTACATTTAAGTAAGTTCATGCTAATGTTAAGGAGTGTTGTTTCATGCATAAATGAGGAATGACAATGTTTTGTGTTAACATCTTATGAAATGGTTCATTTCTTGTGGATATTATGTGCTTGGAATAACTTAATACTGATAGAGCATAAAGAGATAGAAATCTATGTTAATGAACAATTACTCACAATGACTTGTTAGTGCCTCTGGTTACTGTGTTAATGACTAGCACATGTTAATAGTAAGGAATGTGGAATTCCTATGTAGAAATGCTCTAGAATGTCTTTTATAGATGTCGTGTTACTATAAATTATCTTGATTTTGTGGATTGGTCTATATGACCTATGTGTGAAAAGGTAAATGATATTTGTTAATCAATTGAGTGACTACATGGAAATGATGAAGCCAGTAAGCCTTTGTTTATAAATTGCAAACTCGGGAGGATTAGAATTCTTACCTATTCATATGTATAAATATAGATATATATGACTTGCAGGCCAAGTTGGGAAAATTTCTTACAAGCTTAGGAGGGATAGAAATGGTTATTTATATATAATAGGCCCTTGGGAAGAGTCCCTTGAAACCACTAGATTCAAGCTATTGTGCATAGTGATCTGGTAGGGTTGAGATTCGATGCTTAGGTATCGGGCGCTAAGTCTTAATAGACCTATGCACAAAGAACCACTGTGACTGAGTGTATGCATGGGCAATGGTTCCTAGAACATTCATATTATAAGTACTACAATATGGAATTCAAGACCTAAATGTAGGTTTTAACCCCAAATAGAAATTACCTGCATACAAATTCTAAAACACAGAAAATAAACAATGCAAGAGCATAACATATAAAACACATATACACAGAGATTTTCCCCTGGATCCCAAAACCGAGACTACCAGCTTGATTTTTCATTATGTTCAATTCAATGTTACATTACATATTTATACATGCCAAAGCATCCAATACCATGGACCAAAAACCATCGCGTCCAAAACCATGGACCGAAAACCATCACGACCAAAACCATGTGCGAAAAACATGCACAAAACCATCGGTAGGTCTGCCCAACCTAATATAGGGTCCAAAAAAAAAAAATTTCACCTGCACCCATCAAACCCCCTGTGACCCCCTCGCTACGCAATCGGCGCAACAAAGGGGGGGCTCCGCCCCCCCCCCCTCTAACCCCCCAGTTAACTACGTGGGCTATTCGTGGAAACAATATAACACAACCCAACATTCTCCCATTTGTTGTTTTCTTTCCACAGGGGGCCACAAGAGAGCTTAGTCATTTATCTAGCCCTGTAACGCCCATTGTTTCTCTACACCAAGAGAACTTCTCAGAGCTCACAAATTTTGTCAATGCATCTGCAATATTCTTCAAAGTGTTCACCTTTACCAACAACACCTTTTTGTCTTCTATCATATCCCTCACAAAGTGATATTGAACATCAATGTGCTTTGTCTTTGAATTATATGCAAGGTTCTTTGGCAAGAAAATTGCACTTTGGCTGTCACAGTCTATCCTTATAGCTCCCTATACTAACCCCATACTTGAACACAATCTCTGCAACCAAACTGCTTCCTTGCTTGCATGAGTGGCTGCCATCTATTCTGCCTTTGTAGTTGATAGTGCCACTATAAATTGTTTCTTACTCATCCAACCGACTGCACCTCCAAATAGGTTAAACACATACCCACTTGTAGATCTTCTCTGGTCCAGATCTCCAGCCCAGTCTTCATCAAAAAAGCCACGAATATCCAACACTCTGTCCAATCCTGGTCTTCCTTGGTAGCACAAACCATAATCATTAGTGCCACGCAAATACTTGAAAACCCACTTCACTGCTGTCCACTGCTCCTTCCCTGGTTTTGATATAAACCCGCTCAATACTCCCACTGCATGTGCAATGTCCGGTCTAGTATATCCCATTGCATACATCAGGCTACCAACTGCACTTGCATATGGAACACAGGACATGTCCTCTTCCTCTTCTTGTGTCTTGGGACATTGTTCAGCAGATAACCTCACACCTACAGGAATAAGAACCTTCACTGGTTTACTATCCTACATATTAAACCTCTGTAGTATTGTCTCGACATACTTCCTCTGGTTTAACCAGATCTTCCTCTTTTCTCGATATCTTTTAATTTCCATGCCCAAATATAGTTTGCAACACCAAGATATTTCATGTCGAATTTGGAGGACAATTGGGTCTTCAAATCCTGGATAATTTCTTTGTCATTTCCAACAAACAACATATCATCCATATACAAGACCAGATAAATAACACGGTCACCGATTAATTTAAAATACACACAGTGATCTACTTTGCTTCTGGTGAAGCCAAGTCCTTGTATAAATGTATCAAGTTTCTAATACCACATCCTTGGTGACTGTTTTAACCCATCTTAGCGAAAGGAGAAAAAATATCACCAAAATCAATTCCTGGCACCTGGGAATAAACTTTTGCTACCAACCGAGCCTTGTATTTCTCCACCTTTCCTTCTTTATTTGTCTTCTTCTTGAATACCCATTTGTTGCCAATGGGTTTCCTTCCAACTAACAACTCCACCAGATCCCAAGACTCATTTTTGTGCAAAGATTCCATTTCATCAACCATGGCGTCTTTCCAGAGTTTTCCATCCTCTGAATCTACTGCTTCCTTCACAGTACTGGGATCATCGTCAGTAATAGATAAAGCAAAATTTGAACATAAATCAGATGGAATATACCTTTTTGGCTGCCCTCTTTCTTGAATTGATCTTCTCACACCCAGAGTTTGTGGCTTTTCATCCTCTGATTCCTCCTCTGTTTTAGGGTCTGATTCTTCCTCCTTAAGCTCAAACTCTATCTTCTGAGGTTCCTTTGGTTGGACTTCACATTTAATAACATCTTTTACCTCTCTAAACACCACATCTCGGTTGTACACAACCTTCCTTGTTATTGGGTTCCAAAGCTTATAACCCTTTAAACCATCCTTATACCCAATAAAGATGCACTTTTCAGATTTACTATCCAACCTGGTTCGTTTCTCCTTTGGAACATGTACATATGCATCACATCCAAATACCCTCAGATGTGAAAGAGAGGGTTTCTTACCATTCCATATCTCTTGTGGAGTCTTATCCTCCAACGCTGATGAAGGTGATTTGTTAACCAGGTAAAATCTTGTCTCCATCGCCTCTGCCCATAATTCCTGTCCTAACCTGGCACCACTGAGCTTGCTTCTTGCCCTTTCCATCAACATCTTGTTCATTCTGTCTACAACTCCATTCTGCTCAGATGTGTATGGAGTAGGCTTCTGCCATTCTATACCACACTTCTTACATAATTCTTCAAATTCCTTACTGCAAAACTCTCCGCCGTTATTTGTCCTCAACACCTTTATCTTCTTCTCTATCTGGTTTTCCACCAGATTCTTAAATTCTTTAAACCTGTCAAAGACTTCAAATTTCTTCTTAAGGAAATATATCCATGTATTCCTTAAGAATTCATCTATAAATGATACATAGTACACAGACTTACCCAGTGATGGAACCTTCACAGGTCCAAACACATCACTGTGCACAAGTTCTAATATTTTTTTCGCCCTCTTACCACCAGAGGGGAAACTCACCTGATTCTGCTTCCCATATACACAATTTTCACAGAAATTAAAATCCAGAGTGCTAATACTCATACCTTCTACCATACCTTTACCATGAAGTTTTCAAAGGCCCTTCTCTCCAATATGTCCAAGCCTTTGATGCCACAACATGGTCTTCTCTCTAGAGACCACTAGATTTTCTGCTCCACTTTCAGGAACCATAAAGTTGTTGCACCCATCAACAACAATGCTACCTTGCAACTTGTACAGAGTTCCAATCTGAACTCCCTGCATCAATACCAGTGTTCCCCGAACCATCTTGCAGGTATCCTTCTCGAACACTATTTTTACACCTGCATCATCCAACTTGCTTACAAAAATCAGATTTCTGGCCAATGCAGGAATATAAAGAACACCCGGAAGTGTTCTAACTCTTCCACCTTGCAACTTCAACTTTACTTTTCTGTGACCAACAATTCTAGCCTTCCTATCATCCCCTAAGATGACATCACCACCATCGTATTTCACACACTCGCAGAACTCCATGGGGAGTGAAGTGAAAGGATGCACTTGAGCCAATCAACCATGCCTCATGATCTACATGTGTACTTGAAGAAGCCAAGTACACATCCCCACCTTCATCTGAGGTGGTTTTTTCCTCTACAGAAGGAGCATCATCTGATCCCTTTCCTTTATCAGGAGCTTTAGATTTACAGTCCCTTTTGTAGTGCCCTTCCTTTTTGCATTTCCAGCACACCACCTTTACAGGTTTTCTTGGGGATTTAGATCTCCCTCTAGATTTAGATCTCCCACTCGATGACTTATTTTTGTTTTTGTTTTGGTACCATCCTCGTACAGACAAGGCATCACCATTTTGTCTCTCCATATTTTTCTGTCTCATATCCTCCGTCAGCAAGGATGAGACTATTTCATCAAAATGCAAGGCAGATGTATTGTTACCTATTGCAACAACCAGACTATCCCACGAATCTAGTAGAGAACACAACAAACTGATGCACTTATCTTCATCTAAAATTTTAATATCAACAGATAATAACTTACTTACCATTGTATTAAATGCATTCAGATGCTCTGTCACCAAGTCTCCATCTTTCATCCTCAGGTTATTGATCTTTTTCCGCAGGAATAGTTTATTCACCAGAGACTTAGATTGGTATAAAGTCCCTAACTTGTCCCACAAAGCCTTCGCCGTAGCTTCCCCTGATACATTCAGCAATACTGAATCTAAGACACATAATATTATTGTGCTTTTTGCCTTCTGATCCAACTTCTTCCATTCTTCATCAGACACTCTCGTTGGTTTAGTACCTGAATCTACCATTATCCACTGATCTTAATCCACCAATAGATCCTCCATCTCGAGTTTCCACGACTCAAAACTCTGACCATTAAATTTCTAGATCTCTATCATTCCATTGCTTGCCATCTTCTTTCACCACCATAATCGATCTCGCAGATCTCCCACTAAACAAGGTCTACCACAGGCTCGAGCGAAACCCCTCAGCAACAAAGGCATCCCCTTGAAGCCAAAAATAGCTCTAATACCAAATGTAGGTTTTAACCCTGTACAGAAATTACCTGCATACGAATTATAAAACATAGAAAATAAACAATGCGATAGCATAACACATAAAACACATATACACAGAGATTTTCCCCTGGATCCAAAAACTGGGACTACTAGCTTGATTTTTCATTATGTTCCTTTCAATGTCACAATACATATTTATACATGCCGAAGCATCCAAAACCATGGACCGAAAACCATCGCGTCCAAAACCATGGACCGAAAACCATCGCGTCCAAAACCATGTGCGAAAAACATGCACAAAACCATAGGTAGTGTTATCGGGAAAACTAGTGTTTATTCAAAGCTACTAGTCCCACTAAGACGGGTAGCTATCTTAAAAACAAATAGATTAAAGTTACTTGTGTTTTCCTTTATGAGAGATAGATGAGAGAGAATCAGAGAGTACCAACCTCAGTCTTTCGCTTGGCTCCTTGCTTGTTTCCTCCTTCCTTTGACAAAGATTCACCACTCCTTCCTTACCTGTCCTGCTTCAAAGAACACCTGTAGAGTCAGCTTCTGGGATTTTGATTAGTGTCATCTCTCTGATAGTTCTTGGTTCCACTTGGAGATTTCATGATCTCTTACTCATCCCTGGACGAATTCAGAGAAGCAAGTGTCAAATGAGCAGCTTCTAGAAGATTCTCAGGGTCTCCACCTAGCAAATTGCTTCTGCCATTTGTCTGCTCTCGCTCATTGCACCCTGCAAAAGGGATTTCCAGTATACATCACACTTTTTGCATGTGGCAGGTGAGATGCATCGCACCCTTAGCACTGAGTAGTCTGTATGGTTGAGTTTTGACCAGTTCTGAGTAGTTTTTCATGGAGAACTTCTGGGAGATGATGTAATCAGCTGACCTTGCTCCTTTAGGATATGAAACAACAATTTTAGGGACTTGGAAGCCCTTGGTTTTATGGACATATGTGTTTGGAGTTGTAGTGCCCAAATATGTCTATAACAGTTGCCCCCTAAAGCATGAGGTCGGAAATCTTTTTGATGTCGGGTAAAATGATTTATCATGAGGATCTGAGGTTTTTCGAACTGGAAGGTGACCTGTAATAAGATACAATACAATACATTATCTTCATAATATTTTCATGATCTAGCTGAGGCGGGCATTCCCATGCTCAAATTTATAAATTCATTTTCATGTACATAGGACAAACAACCATCTGTGTGGCAGACTGATGATTCTGGTAGAGCCATCATCCTTTGGCTTGGATGACTATCTGTGTAGCAATAATGTACATTTGATGTCTTTATTTTCCTGAATATATCGCAGCCCGGATGGATGAAACTAGATATGGGGTCTTCAAAACTCATTCAAACTTTGCCCGAAGTACAAGTCGGTCCATGTGAAAAGATGTTCTGGCGTCGAACAAGGAAAGACATCGCCTGATTACCAGCCAATGATGTAAGGTGTTAACAGGCGCAAGAGGAATCACCGATAATGATAATGACCCTCAAGGTACTGCAGTACAATTCACGTGGTGTGAATACATGAGTTGATGTTGAACACCACGCAAAATCTTTCGGTCGAAGGCCATTAATGTAAACCTGTCGCCGTAAGTGAGAAACTTGCCATTGAGGCATGCAAGCTTCAAAGTACTGAAAGGGTTGTTCCTAGGTCGACTTCTTGGATAATGAGCTGATGTCGACAAGAAGTGACCCGTCGTAGGAGGGCCTTAATGAATCCCACATCTATGACACAGAACAGAGCAAATGATTTTATGGAGGTGAAAATGGTCTGATGATACAAGGTTCAAAGTTGCGGTCATGAAAGAATGAAGCGTGAAGGTATTGCAACAGATGAGACACAAGCTGGGTTGGTGAATTCTCTGAGCGACTTCTCTTGAATATATCAGCGACACTGAAATGGATTCGTAGCGTTAACCCCAAAAGTGGAAGGTACAGTGGACCAATGGTGATATGACTGGTGAACGGAATAACCCAATATGACTCAATCATGGTGATGGAGTGAAAGTGTCATGTTCAAGGGCGACCTGCTACCAATAAAGTTTCTTCAAGTTTTCTTCCCAATTTTCCCCAGTCATTTCTGACCAGTACCTCTTTATTTTTGTCAAGCTTGAGGAGGATAACATATGCTTGTTCTATAATTTTCCCTTCGGGCAATCCTGTCGCTATGTTTTAACGAGCCTAGTGACAGTGAGACTCGCTCTTGTCTGCATGGACAAGTTTGTCGCTATTGTTTTAACGAGTTTAATGACAAGGATAACTCGGTTCTTTTCAATTTTAGAGAGTCTGAAAAGAGACAGAAAGGAAACTCCAATATTCTTTTTTCGTAATATAATCCTTTAAGTCTAAAAAAGTATAAAACAATGTGAAAGGGATGACTTTTGGATAGTTTTAACGAGCCGAACAAGACAAATGCTCAATCTTTTTGTGTAATAATCCCTCAGGTCCAAAAAGATTAAAATCTAGAGGAGGGATGGCACTTCCAATCAATTTAACGAGCTGGAGAGGCCATTTGCTCGGCAATCTTTTCATATTTTACAAGTTAGATGAAAATAGCTTAAAGGAGACTCGTTTTTTGAGGAACGAGTGATTTTTTTGGATAGTAGTTGGTTCCAGATAAGGTTTGGAACTTTTTCAATCACGACAGTGTAGAGAAAGTGGCTAATAGGATCACTCATCACAGCTGTTCCTCAAAAGGGGTAAACAATCAAATGGAGGCGTATGATCGGCTAAAAAAGAGTGGAGGTGATGGTAAGAACACGACCAAGGTTTAAAAGCTGATAATTATGCGATCTCAATGGTTATTTACCAAAGGTGGGTTCATTTTTTAATGAGCTTAAACCCTTGTGGAACACATGCTCATTGCTAGGTTTATTTTTTAACGAGCTTGAACTTCGCCTAAAACTGCTCGTGCTAGTCGTATAATAAGGATGTCTCATCGATAGGTTCATTTTTTAGAGAGCTTGCCCCATTCGAAACTTTGCTCCGGATCCTTTCATTATGTAAGCTAGGAACGACCAATCCTACGAGTTTAAAGGGTTAAGAACCTACAAACTAAGAAAATAAATGGTCACTTTTAACTTTCACGCAAAAAGGTTTGCATGCCCCTAGGTATAATGAAGTAGAGTTTCCAGGTTACCATTCAATTTGCAGACAAAACACTTCCTTGGCTCTGTCGGGAAAGGCCTACCTTCTCACGGAGGAATCTTTTTCCAGTTTGATCCATTTTCTAAAATGGACAGGATAGTCAGACTAGTCATATTCCTACGTGGAAACCTACCTTATATCTAGGGTTTTCATGCCGAAGCAGACCAAGGCACATGCCTCCTGGGTTTCAGTCACAATCACTGAATCACTCGCGCTCATCAGGTGAAAGGACTGGAGATTGATGAGACATTCCTTGCGCAAAAAGACCAGATAGGGATGGAACTTGACTATTAGCTATGTGTGAACTGGGGAATGAAAGCTGGTCTACGAGCTGGACCACTTTGCCTTCATGCGGAAAACACATCACTCAAAAGAGTGAGGAAACAATAGCTCCCATGCTATAAATGTAGTCACACCTAAGGAGTAGATTGTAATCTAAAGGTCCTTGGACTACCATCACGTTTAGATAAACGGTTTTCCTTCTTAAAGTTATAGGTAAATTTGGAAGGATCCCTAGCAGTTGACTAGTTCCTTTGTTGAATCCTGTTAGATTTCACATCTCAGGCAAAAGTGGTGGCGAACCGAGCGCTTTCCAAGAAATTGAGGAAAGGATACTCACAGAAGCCCCTTCATCTATGATAGTACCGACCATGACCATTCTATAAGCTTGTACTATGATTCAGAATGGTACATTAGATTGTAGACGGGGTCTGCCTAGTAGATTCCAATAGAAGGAAACGACTAGGTTGCTTGGAGGTGGGACTGAATAAATGGTCGGATACATCTCTGACGAACTTCCTTCCTACGGTAAAGGAACGGGTAGATTGCCACCATGTTGATCGGAGTCTGTGTTTACGAAAATAATTTGAACGGTGTCGTTCTCATTCTTTTTGGTGATGGTATCATCTGAAGGTGGATCCTCTGAAGACAAGATGGGGTTGAATGCCGTCTCGACCTGTTGACTTTGGTCCGGTGTGGACTTAGAGGTTTTATCTTCATTGATAGATGCTTCGACCAACCACAAAGGTGTGCCAATCGGATTTTCAACTAGCGATGGACTCAGCAAGAGTTTCTTGTATCTAGGAGGAAGTCACTACGGAGACGCAGGACGGTTATCCAAGAATCTTTTAGCTTCATCTAGGAAGGGACAGTGGTGGAGGGAATGATCGCCTTCACACAGTCTACAAGGAAATTTATATCTTCCTTTCTATCAATTGACTTCGTTTTCACTAGTTAACGATGTACTCTCAACATGATCATCAGAGGTTGACGACACCGGATTGTGAAAACGAGGAGACCAGTGGCTTAAGATTCGTGGGATGCAAGGACAATCTCGATGATAGTGGTCCCCTTTGCAAATGACACATGGAGATTTAGGTTTGGATGGTGTAGTGTGTGCATTTTGGCTAGACGATGTATGTTTTCCCCTTTTTTCCATTGGTTCCTTCTTCTTCTTCTCCTTCCCTTTATTCTTCTTCTCAGTTACTTGGTTTTTAGTTTTACTAGCTTCACCAAGTGAAGAGGAAGAAGGAGAGGGAGAAACAAATGAAGTAGAAGGTTGGGGGGTAACTTTAGTATCATCTGGTTGCTAATTTGATTGCTCAGGAATCACGGTGCTTTGAACGATAGAGGTCAAGAAGAGCCATACTGGTAGGCCAATTGTCAGTCCTGGAAGGGACAATGTGGCCATATGAGGTGCACCAACATCTCCCCAAGAGGAGAAAGGACTAGGATTTCCCCCAAGGGGAAATCCTTGGTTGGTGGACTCCATTTTCTCAACCTAAGATCAACGAGGGAACAATGACGTTATTCCAATTAAAATAAATTTTATGATGCTTTGACACCACTTGCTTTTTCAATTTTTAAGAGTCGAGAAAAAGCTAAAGATGACTCTAGTCACCTTCGACTTTTAATGAGCCTGAAGTGACAAGTGCTCAGATGGACCTTTTCTTTTAAGGAGTCTGAAAAGGAATGAAATAAACTACTCTGGAAATCTAGATAGAGGGATTACCAAACCAATCGCAAAACTGCAGAATATTTTTTACGGTAGGGCAGTCAATCTTCCATAATTCTATGTTCTGTGCATTGTGATCGATAGGGCAACAGACACGGCTTCCTAAGGATAAAGGATATAGCCTATTATGGTCTCCCAATATATACTCGATGGTACGTGGGAGCACAAGTCTATACTAGCACTTGTCGTCTCAAAGAGGAGGAATCACCCAACCTACGATGAAAGCGATAGTTACCAGGCTTTACGACGCCGGAATACGTCTCTAGCCTAGACTTCTAAATGTTGTACATTAGGTTCCAAAGCGTTTTTATGTTCATTGAATTTATTTTACAGTTGATCTTTCTTAAGAAGTTAGCCTTTAAGGTTCACTGCGTGATGTAGATATAAAACTCCTAAATATGCAATCTAAGATGATAAACAGTCGTTTACTCTTATTTTTGCAATGAAAATCCTAGCTATTAAGGAAAGAGAAGCGAAATTCTTTCAACATAGAGCAGAGAGCACACACTAGATACACTATCCTAAATCAAAATCAACAAGCAGTCTAAAATGCAAATGCACATGCATGTATTTGTTTTCTACTTTCTTAATGTGTGAATGACAAAAAGAATGCTAAATACAAATTTGAACTATCTTTTCTTTCAAAGCAACAGTACTAACAATTTTCTCTTCAAAAGACGAAAGGAAGACAAGATGACACTTTTAACTTCAATTTGAAAACTGATTTTGACACTTGAAATACTATTAATTCAAATCAAATACAAGAGTAACAGTGTAATAAACCATCAAAAAGAGTAGGATTCTTTTCTTTGACTGAAAACGACACTCGCGACACTTTCAAATCAAAAGATGATAGTTCGATTAAGCTACTTTTTTGTAAAGGAGAACTATAAATGGCGAAAAATACATAAAAACATTCACAATTCTTTGTACAATGGAGGCTGAATAATGCAAAGGAAGGGAGTTTTAACAGTGGTATACTGATCATAGACAGTAAAACTCCTGAATAAAGCTGAAGACAATGAAGAAAAAACCAAAATCTGGAGGCAGAAACAATCTTACCTAATCATCACACTTGTAACACAAGGAAACAAGGATGCATCCCACCTACTGCACACGGGAGGTGTGATGCATCCAGAATGTCAAAAGGAGACAGTACGATGATCCAGGGACGAGACTTTAACTTGGTTTTTTGTCACAGTTTGCAGCTTAGTTCAGGGGTTTAAGCTGAGCTAATGATAGGCAGTAAATAAAAAGTATAGGGGCTGATATAATGAGGTTACTTGAGCTACCACCAGGGCACTTAGGATGTTTGCAAGTCAGTTGTTCAGTTCATAAAAAAAACCTAGAGATTGACTGAAGCAGCGTTGATCTACTTTTCGCTTGCATAGAATAATGCAGTTCGAAGGCTAGCTGTCTTAACTTTAGGCTCCGTCTATAGTTTATGAAGCAAACAAATAGAGACAAGCAATCAAACTATTCGCTCCCCAGTGGAGTCACCTTTTTGTTATCGAGAAAAATAGTGTCTATTCAGAGCTGCTAGTCCCACTAAGATGGGTAGCTATCTTAGAAACAAACAGATTAAAATTACTTGTGTTTTCCTTTATGAGAAATATATGAGAGAGAAGTAGAGAGTACCAACCTCAGTCTTTCACTTGGCTTCTTGCTTGTTTCCTCCCTCCTTTGACAGAGATTCACCACTCCTTCCTTACTTGTCCCACTTCAAAGAACACCTATAGAGTCAAAGAAGCATAATACCATCAAAGCACAGAGATCTATAACCATAAACAATATAGGATCAGATGTATATTAACAATACAAATGCATATATCAATACAAGATTCAGAGATATACAAGAATATGGAGGAAAACTCAAATAGCTTTATTGATAGAAGTAATAGAAGAGAGGATTACAACCCATTGGTCTGACCTAGCACCATCCTCCCAGCATGAAAGCCCTCTTCGCCTCATGAAAAGCTTAGATCACCCAACAATATAATGTTGCACAGAGAAACCAACATCACTTCCTTACAAAATACAAGATTCCAACCTCTGGATCTCTAGGATGATGGATCCATATATAGATGTTTGCAGGGGGGTGAGTCAGCTTCTGGGATTTTGATTAGTGTCATCTCTCTGATAGTTCTTGGTTCCACTTGGAGATTTCATGATCTCTTACTCATCCCTGGGCAAATTCAGAGAAGCAAGTGTCAAATGAGCAGCTTCTAGAAGATTCTTAGGGTCTCCACCTAGCAAACTGCTTCTGCCATTTGTCTGCTCTCGCTCATCGCACCCTACAGAAGGGATTTCTAGTATGCATCGCAATTTTTGCATGTGGCAGGTGAGATGCATCGCACCCTTAGCACTGAGCAGTCTGTATGGTCTAGTTTTGACCAGTTCTAAGTATTTTTTCATGGAGAACTTCTGGGAGATGATGTAATTAGCTGACCTTGCTCTTTTAGGGTATGAAACAACACTTTTAGGGACTTGGAAGCCCTTGGTTTTACGGACATATGTGTTTGGGGTTGCAGTGCCCAAATATGTCTATAAAAGGTAAGTCTGCCTAGCCCAATATAGGGTCAAAAAAACAAAATTTTCCCCATAGAGTGGGGTTACTTACACCCGTCAAACCCCTTGTGATCCCCTCGCTACTTAATCAGCACAATGAAAGGGGGGCGAAAACCCCCCGGTTAACTACGTGGGCTAATCATGGAAAGAATATAACACAACCCAACACTAAAAGATCCTAGAAGGCTAGAGGCCCCATAAGCCATGTGATCAAGTGCATCGGTCAAAACACCACAGTAGGTGGAATTCGGTTGTTGATGAATGAGAGCTCATGGCCATTGGATAGTCTCAAAACTTTGTCCCCAAAGACTTCGAGGGGAGCCCTAAGGGTAACCTCCAAGATTTTATTTTCGAGATAACATGACAGGTGGGGTTGGATAGTGAGTGGTTTGTGTTACAAGACAGAGGAAGTCCTTGCTTTCCTAACGTCAAGCAAGCAATAAATTCCTTGCACTAGGAAGCGCAAGCCCCTCCGGGAGAGGACCGATAGGGTGCGTAGCACACT
This sequence comes from Pinus tabuliformis, assembly GCA_031772625.1. Lineage (NCBI taxonomy): Eukaryota > Viridiplantae > Streptophyta > Pinopsida > Pinales > Pinaceae > Pinus > Pinus tabuliformis. The sequence goes on from CM062804.1 coordinate 1,459,114,509, forward strand.
CGACTAATAAGGAGAGGGGCTCACCATTCCGATGGTGAGGCTTAGCATGGCGGATAATGTGTCCTTGGGCCCATGTGACATCTAGAGAATAAAGAGTGCATTATCCTATTTTGAGGGTTTTGGGGGGCCATGTGTCCTAGATCCGAGTAGTATGTGGTGCACATTTTGTGGAGCCACATGGAGGGGAAAAACCACCCTGATATAATGGGGTGATGATGTCATCCTAACATTTTATCCTTAGAAGAAATAGCAAGGGATTACACGAGTAAGTCTCGAGATTTAAACTCCATGATTTCATGGCAAGAGTGGGCCCAAGCATGCACTACTACAATAAATAAGTGAGGACATGGTGGAAGGGGGACCATTAGGGTTCCATGTAATCTCGAAAGGGTCATCCATAGAAGAATTAATGATAGGAGGCATGGATTACTTCCAATATGGTTACCTCCAGGGTGGTGTGGCTATGAGGGTCCTACACCCATAATACTTCTCATATGGTGCATATGTGTCAAGGGTTGGGTCATGTCTACTATATAGTGGGGATTATTATGTGACTAGTGTGAATAGGTCGGTAGCTGAAGAAACATTTCCATGTGGCGATAACATTGTTGGGTGCAGTAGTTGCAGTTCAACATCTAATTTTTAACCTAGGGCTACGTAAGATTAGAGGCGTAACACAGTAAATGTCAATATTGATGGTACAAAATTTCACCAAATTTGTTCCTAAGTTTCCTAATTATAGTTGCAGAATCAAAGAATTACAAAGAAAATAATACCAAAATAATTCTAGTGCTGGAATAAAAAGGAAAATACTTTCACAGAAACTCAATGAAAGGAACTTTAAATCAACATAAACAATCTTGATCAATGAAAGAAACAAAAGTAGATATCTGAGACTAAATGTTAGTCCAGTCATAAGACAGAGAAATGATTAGGTTGTGAAGTGCATTTTTCCTTGTCACAAGTTTTCCTTCCTGGTCTGAACCATCGTTCCTGCACTGCAACAGTGTTCCTATACTAGAATAGAGTTCCTGCACTAGAACAATATTCCTATACTAAAACAATGTTCCTATATCGGGAGTATGTTCCATTCTTGTACTAAGTATTTTGGCTCTCATACAAGATTTATGAGTTCCTGTACTAGGGTACTCTGTTCCTGTACCAGGGTATCAATTCCTATATTGAAACAAAGATTCATGTATTGAGCTTCCAAAACATTTGCATGAAATGTAAAGTGTGCTAACTAGAATTTAACTTGCAAGGCAAACTAGAGTAGACAAATAATTGTGTATAACCAAGAAGACTCCTTATCTAATCATTCATTCAAAAGTGAAAAGTACTTTGAAAGCCAAAGTGAATCTTTACAGCAACATAAACTTTTTCATGTGGAAATGATCATTCATTCTAAATACAGAGCACTTTTCTTTCCTAGATGGTTGTCATGAAATTAACCAGATCTGCACTTTTACTGAATAGAGGTTTTGGTTTAAAGGTCCCTTCACCAAATTCCAGTCTTGCACTAAACTATTCCCACAAGAAATTAAGCATAAACACAGATCCTCATTACATAGACAACATTTCATTAAATCTTAGGAAAGTGCAAGTAAGTCAACCCTAAGTTACAGAAAACGCACTTGCATAAAACACATTTTCATACTAAGGAATGAAACAAATTTTCCTAAGGGAAATAAATCTACTTGTAGAAATAAACACACTTGAAGAAGCAACCCTCACTTGTAGGAATAAAGCATACTGGTGCAAGCAAATCGAAACAAACTTTTTGCAGAAAGGAAACCACTCATCAAAGGAAAGAAATGTTATTCAACCTTCAGTAAATGAACACACCCACACCTTCACACCTCGGATCTGAGTCACACAATTGATGAAGAAAGCGAAGATATGTTAGCTACATAAAAGAAATGAAATAATTCTTGCTCAAACCTTGCATACGAAAATATGTCTATCACACCTACGAAAGAGGGAGAACGAGCTGGGTTGGCTGGGTCCTAGCCAACCATCTTGTTTCCCTATTACGATATCTGGAAAATCAATTTCTCAAATAACACATCACATAAAATATTGGAACAGGAAATGAATAATTGGCATAACTCCTTCTATTAAACTTAGTAATTGCAAATGTACATCGTGGATATTTAGATCCAGCCTAGAAGTATGGTGATACAAAAGTTACAGTATAAGCCAAAATTTCACCAGCGCATCACTATCCAGTTCTACTAGAGACCCTTATTAAATACATATCATTCGGCTCACGGACAAAACATAAATAAAATAAAAAGTATAATCTCGGCTTTCAACCGTTTGACAAAAAGACCAAATCAGGGGTATTCAGTCGAAACCTTGGCCTCCATATCTTGTATTTTCCTCATGCTCTGAGCCCAACATAATGTTGTTGATATTTTGGTGAGAAATGTGCACAGATTTCCAAACTAGAGTAGCCATTGGCAGTAAGCCATGTTGATGCTGCCAGCTGTCGTGAGTACAAGAACGTGAAAGATATAAGAATATTTCTGCATCAAACCCATCACACACATTGATTAATACTTTTGCTCTATCAAAATACTTTAGGAAAGAAAATATGTAAGTTGTAAAGGAAAAATAAGCTATTTAATATTTTTACTTAGTAATTAAGCTCATATAACCCTTAATAACGAAAATCATGAAGGTAGTACAGGAATAAGTGCAAGGGTTAGAAGAGGTTCAGGAATACATAGGTTCCAAGGGTAAAACAAATTGCTTAGGTAGTGTATTTTGGGTAGAATGAAGGTTAAAAACAAGGGAATTCTAACGACCAACATCATCTCGTCCCCATTTCGTTGTGTGTCCTCACACAACCTTACCTTCTGCAAAAAACTAGCATGGAGGACTCCCTTTAGTCGTGAATTTTAATATTAATCCCCGTCTTCATGGTCCTTGATTTTTCACTGTGAGGCTTCTTGAGTTGTTTCATCGCTTTCCTAAGGTGAATGCAATGCTTAGATGCTTGAAATTTCCATACTTTTTCTTTCCTCTTCCTCTCTCGCACCTCTTCCACCATTCCTACTCTGCACCATTGTGTTCTGACCTTGCATAGCCTAGTTCAACACTTCAAGTATATAAATTTGTTGTTTCAATTCTTTGACCTGGCTGTGCATATAGAAATCAAGGTCTTCCTTACTAGGTTCTTCCTGTTTCAGAATCTCTTCAGAAACAGACTCATGACAAGTACTAGTGTCATCGAGGGAAATCTCGCATTGTGTTTCGAGACTCTGAGGAATAGTACCCTCAGCCTGATCCACTGCTGGCTCCTTTCATGCACTTGCATTATGTATATGAGACATTTTCCCTTTCTTTACTTTCTTAATTAAGGTTGCCAGGGGAGTGTTATCTTCCTCTTCCACACAACCTGTACTGACCACGGAATGGACTGCGACATCTACGAGGAGAGAGAGAGTATTAAATTGGTGAATTAGACTAGGGGTTATCTGTAGAGGGGGGATACTCCTCTGGATCATCAATGTTTATTGGAGAAGTTGATACAACGTGGCCTCCTTTTGAGGATGAACCTCTTTTCTTCACAGAGCTCCTGGTTAGTCTCCTTAAAGGGCTAGGGGTTTCAGTTATAGGTTCCTACTCTTTCTCAAGCACCGACTTCTTGGACAAGGTTTTCTTCACTTCAGTCTTCGAGGCCTTACTAGTTTGCGGAGTTAATGACTTCCCCATCTGATCAAGCTTCCCCTTAGTAACTTTTCCATTCTTCCTTGACTTCTTCACTGTATCCTCTCCTTGAAATTCTTTCAGAAACTCCTCCAAAGTCGTCTCCTTTCCCTCTAACTCATCTTTTATTAAAATTACAATTAAACCATAATGACACAGTTTACGCCTGACTTGCCTTTCTCGACTCTTCTAAATGATTTTTGACATTTTCTCTAAAAATTTCAACAAGAAATAGGGGATGTTGATCATATTACCTGATTCGAAATGAAGTAGCAACTGAATATGGTACAATAAGGTGAATGAATACCTCCCCTTGTAGGTGAGGAATTTTTGCAAGATGTATAATAGATGTCTCCATTTTTTGACCATCACATTCCTTTTCAAACCAACCTTCTAGTCCACCTTTTGATTCGTGTCGATCACAAATCGGTGCCACGATCGTTCCTCAAGCATTTCCTTTTTAAACCATTGCTTTCCTATAGCTACCAACCCCAAAGCTTATGCAATGTATTATTTGCTCACCTAGAATTCCAAGGACCCTACCCTAGTTGTGCTTCCATCAAAAGTGCGATCAAATTCAAGCGTGACAACTTAGTCATAGCCATCAAATTTGAGTAGGAAGGGGAGAAATCTCGATTCCTGCAACAAAGATAAAATGTCCATGTACTCGACCGTCCACTCCAACTCCTTTATGGATAAAGGCTCTATCTGAACAGGTTCCATAACTGCTCACAATTGCACTGGTTTCTTTGCGATCCTAGAGAGTACCAAACATGAAATTTCGGAAGATATCTGAGTTCACGATCAACTGCATGCCATTATATCGACATTCTTCAATGGTAATGCCTTAATTATGAAAAATTCAATCTTGGAAAGGCTACAAATGCAGGCATAATCCAAACATACATAGGGTAATGATGATTGGTAGAGGTGGCGGTCATGGGAAGGATTTTGTTATCAAAACAGCACAAGGTATTATATGGTATCAAGTTGATCATTAATTATTGATAGGCTCAAGGGTGAACGTTAGATTATGAAAATATTTCGCACATATCCCCAATCACATCATGATTTCGCATAGGGTATATACAACACTTAGATCGGAGTAATATTTGATATCTAAAATGCCTTTGTACTTTAAGAATGTCTTTCCCATTATGTAATGATAAAACAAAAGTTTAATCAAATGTAAAAATGCCATTGCATGTTATGATTCAAACTAATGCATCCATTTATGCCTGCAACAAGGTTCCTGTACCAAACAGAATCCATGTTCCTGGACCATCTTTCATTCTAAACATGCATTCCTGTACTGGGCATGCATTCCTGGACTGCAACACACATTCTTGTACCAATGAGTCTTGTGATTCATGCACTAAAATACTCGTTCTTGCACTTAGGAATGTCACTATTCTTGTACTGAAATATATATCTTGTACTCAAAAGTGCACAACAACGCGTATTCCTGCACCAAGAATTCTGAGGTCCCTGCACTGAGATACACATTCCTATACTAGGGAACATTGTTGTTCCTTCACTCAAAAAGTGTTGTGGCATATCTGGAAAAAAGTCTCTAATAGAAGTATAATATACAGGTTGAATCTGAAAAGTTTACAGATCTTCAAAGGAGCTTTATTTGCCAGCTCTTTGTATTATCATGCTCTTTCTGATCTGATCTATGCATTCTTTAATCGATCCCGCAATCTGATTCAGGAGGGAAGAAAGAAGCAGGACAAGGGTAAATTTTCACAATGGGAAGGAAATCATCAGGGATTTCAAGAGTGATACTAATCCAAGATGGACATATGGAGAAGGGATAGGGAAAAAGAGGGAAAAAAATGAAATCGGATAAGGAAAATTCCTTTTTGAAGAAAGGGATGGCCAATCTCAATAGGACAAAAAGAAGAATCAGAGAGGGAAATTTGTGAAAAAGGAATGAGAAGAAAGGCAGAGTTTCACCTCAAATTCTGCTAAATAGTGTTGAACCAAAATAAATACAGCGAGAATTGAGTGTTGTTGCATAAGATTTTTCATGTCAGCTGTCCCAAACTTAGATAAGGGCTCGGTTCCTAATAATTCTTCTGCACAAAGAAACTAAAAACCCACTTCTTCTCGGTGACATATAACATATATGAAGATCAAGCAACATTCCCATTTTATTAAAAATTAATCCTCCTGCCAACATGATGGTTTTCAAGTTGATCCTTTTGTGATCATGTCAATGAATTGATTTTCACAACCACAAAAAAATATTTTTTCTTTTTTCTTTTTGTCATTTTTCTAGATTTTCTTTTTATTTTATTTTATTTCTGGAAAAGGAAAAATCAGATTTGCAATAGGTTGGCACAACCACCTACCATATTTAATTCATATTGTTGTTGTACTTGTTGCATAAAATCTTTCTTTGTGAGGGATTGAAAATACTCTTTATGTCTATGCCCATTCACAAGAAATACTAGTTCTCACCCATCGATAGTTTTAACTTCTACTTCCCCATTTTCATAAACTTTAATCACTTCATAAGGTCCCATCTAATGTGTATGGAATTTTCCTTTAAAATGTTTAAATTTAGAGTCATAAAGGAATACCCAATAACCTAGTTGGAACTGCTTCTTTCTTATCAACTTGTCATGCCACTTCTTGCGTTGTTGTTGCACTAACACTTTTTGTTGAACAACATCTCTTCAGAATTCATATAACACATTTAACTACAATAGATGTTGTTGTTGTGCTTCTGAGAGGTCTAACTCCAATTGGATTGTGGTTCAATTTTTTTTTCTCTGGAACTCAATCGAAAAAAGGACTTATTTCTCATATAACAGCTCATATGATGTATGCCTCGTACTATTCCTCCAGGTGATTTGATAAGCCCATAAAGCTTCAGGCAACTTGCTGGCCCAATCCTTTCTATGCAGATGTACTATTTTGATAAGGATGGATTTGATCACCTTGTTGGTAGACTCCAACTGGCCATTTGTTTGCGGGTGATACGGTGTAGATTTCCTGTGCCAAATTTTGTATTGATCCATAACACCCTGAACCAGATTAGATACAAAATGCAATCCAATATCAGTAACAATCTCTCTAGGAACACCAAATCTAGTAAAAATTTCATTAAACAAAAAGTCAACAACAACTTTTTCAATAGAAAAAGAAATAGCTTTAGCCTCTACCCATTTTGTAACAAAATTTATACAAACCAGAATATGCTTTTTATTCAAAGATGTTAGATTTATAGGTCCTACAAAATCTATAAACCATTTTTAAAAGGGCTCAATCATAACTAGAGGACATAAAGGAATTTCATTGGCTTAGACAAGTTGACCCACTTGCTGAAAATTATCACATTGCTTGACATATTGTTTGGCATCCTTAAACAAGGAAGGCCAAAAATATACATCTCGTAAAATTTTATATGCAGTTCTCTTGTCAGCGAAATGGCCCTGCAAGGTTCATCATGGGCAGATTTAAAAATGTCAAACACTTCTTCCTCTCTTACACATCTACAAATAATGAGATTTGGTCCAGTGTAATAGAGGTTCCCTTGGATCCAGGAATATGAAGCACTCTTTTATATGATATTCTGCTTTTCATGAGCAGGTAAGTGAGGTGGTGTTTTTCCGATGACTAAATAATTAGCTATGTCAGCAAACCACGGGGATTTTGTTGACACAACAAAAATATGTTTATTAGGGAAATCATCATCAACAAGAATTACTTCACTAGGATTATTCAATCCAGAAAGATAATCAGCTACAACATTAGATTTTCTTAGTCTATCGATAATAATAACATTAAACTCCTATAACAAAAGTAACCACCTGGTCACTCTACCACTAGTCAATGGTTTATTCATCAAATATTTTATAGGAGAATGGTCAATATGTACAAAAACTTCATATTGTGTAATATAGTGTCTGAATTTATTAATCGCAAAAATTATGGCTAAAAACTCCTTCTCAGTTATTATGTAGTTTAGCTCGCCAAGTGACAAGTTTTTACTACTGAAGTAAATAGCATGTAGGTTTTAACCTCGTACAGAAATTACCTGCATACGAATTCTAAAAACGCAAAAAATAAATAATGCGAGAGTAGAACACATAAAATACATATAGACAAAGATTTTTCCCTAGATCCCAAAACTGGGACTACCAGCTTGATTTTTCATTATGTTCCTTCCAATGTTACAATACATATTTATACATGCCGAAGCATCCAATACCATGGACCAAAAACCATTGCGTCCAATACCATGGACCAAAAACCATCGCGTCTAAAAAACATGTGCGAAAATCATGCACAAAACCATAGGTGGGTCCGCCCAACCTAACATAGGGTCCAAAACCAAAATTTTCCAGGGCGCTGCCCCAGACCCCATAAAGTGGGGTTACAGGTGCCCCTCAAACCCCTTGTTAACTATGTGGAAAGAATATAACACAACCCAACATTCTCCCACTTGTTGTTTTCTTTCCACAGGGGGCCACAAGAGAGCTTAGTCATTTTTCAATCCCTGAAATGCCCATTGTCTCTCTACACCAAGAGAACTTCTCAGAGCTCACAGATTTTGTCAATGCATCTACAATATTATTCAAAGTGTCCACCTTTACCAGCAACACCTTTTTGTCTTCTATCATATCCCTCACAAAGTGATATTGAACATCAATGTGCTTTGTCTTTGAATGATATGCGGGGTACTTTGCCAAGAAAATTGCACTTTCGTTGTCACAGTCTATCCTTATAGCTCCCTATACTAACCCCATACTTGAACACAATCTCTGCAACCAAACTGCTTCCTTGCTTGCATGAGTGGCTGCCATGTATTCTACCTCTGTAGTTGATAGTGCCACTACAGATTGTTTATTACTCATCCAACTGACTGCACCTCCAAATAGGTTAGAGACATACCCACTTGTACATATTCTCTGATCCAGATCTCCAGCCCAGTCTGCATCAACAAAGCCACAGATATCCAACATTTTGTCCAATCCTGATCTTCCTTGGTAGCACAAACCATAATCACTAGTGCCATGAAAATACCTGAAAACCCACTTCACTGTTGTCCAGTGGTCCTTCCTCGGTTTTGACATAAACATGCTCAATACTCCCACTACATATGCAATGTCTGGTCTAGCACAGACCATTGCATACATCAGGCTACCAACTTCATTTGCATATGGAACACGGCACATGTACTCTTCCTCTTCTTGTGTCTTGGGACACTGTTCAGCAGATAACCTCACACCTACAAGAATAGGAACCTTTATCAGTTTACTATTCTGCATGTTAAACCTTTGCAATATTTTCTCGACAAACTTCCTCTGGTTTAACCAGAGCTTCCTCTTTGTCCGATCTCTTTTAATTTCCATGCCCAAAATATAATTTGCAGCACCAAGATCTTTCATGTCGAATTTGGAGGACAATTGGGTCTTCAAATCTTGGATAATTTCTTTGTCATTTCCAACTAGCAATATATCATCCACATACAAGACCAGATAAATAACACAGTCACCAATTAATTTAAAATACACATAGTGATCTTCTTTGCTTCTGGTGAAGCCAAGTCCCCGTATAAATGTATCAAATTTCTAATACCACATCCTTGGTGATTGTTTTAACCCATACAAAGACTTCTTTAACTTGCATACAAGTTCTTTCTTACCCTTCACCGCAAAGCCTTCAGGTTGCTTCATGTATATTTCCTCTTCTAGATCCTGTGAAGAAACACTGTCTTCACATCCATCTATTCTACCTCAAAATAAAAAGTTATAGCAACAGATAAAAGTAATATAATAGAAGTTACCTTGGCAACAGGAGAAAAAATATCACCAAAATCAATTCCCGGCACCTAGGGATAACCTTTTGCTACCAACCGAGCTTTGTATTTCTCCACTTTTCCTTCTGCATTTGTCTTCTTTTTACACCCATTTACTGCCAATGGGTTTCCTTCCAGCCAGCAACTCCACCAGATCCCAAGCCTCAATTTTGTGCAAAGATGCCATTTCATCAACCATGGCCTCTTTCCAGAGGTTTCCATCCTCTGAATCTACTGCTTCCTTCACAGTTCTGGGATCATCGTCAGTAATAGATAAAGCAAAATTTGAACAGAAAGCAGATGGACTATACCTTTCAGGCTGCCTTCTTTCTTGAACTGATCTTCTCACAGTCAGAGTTTGTGGCTCTTCATCTTCTGATTCCTCCTCTACTGTAGAGTCTTATTCTTCCTCCTTTAGCTCAAACTCTATCTTCTCAGGTTCTTTTTGTTGGACTTCATGTTTAATAACATCTTACACCTCTATGAACACCACATCTCGGCTGTACACAACCTTCCGTGTGACTGGGTTCCAAAGCTTATAACCCTTTAAACCATCCTTATACCCAATAAAGATGCACTTTTCATATTTACTATCCAACTTGGTTCATTTCTGCTTTGGAACATGTACATATGCATCACATCCAAATACCCTCAGATGTGAAAGAGAGGGTTTCTTACCAGTCCATACCTCTTGTGGAGTCTTATCCTCCAACGCTGATGAAGGTGACCTGTTGACCAGGTAACATGTAGTATCCACCACCTCTGCCTAGAATTGTTGTCCTAACTCGACACCACTGAGCATGCTTCTTTCCCTTTCCATCAACGTCTTATTCGTTCTTTCTGCAACTCCATTTTGCTGAGGTGTATATGGAGTAGTATTTTGCCGTGCTATACCACACTTCTTACATAATTCTTCAAATTCCTTACTGCAAAACTCTCCACCGTTATCTGTCCTCAGTACCTTTATCTTCTTCTCTGTCTGATTTTCCACCAGAACCTTAAATTCTTTAAACCTGTCAAAGACTTCAGATTTCTTCTTAAGGAAATATATCCATGTATTCCTTGAGAAGTCATCTATAAATGATACATAGTACACAGACTTACCCAGTGATGGAACCTTCATAGATCTAAACACATCATTGTGCACAAGTTCTAATATCTGTTTCACCCTCTTACTAACAGATGGGAAACTCACCCGATTCTACTTCCCATATACACAATTTTCACAGAAATCAAAATCCAGAGAGATATTACTCATACCTTCTACCATACCTTTACCATGAAGTATCCAAAGGCCCTTTTCTCTAATATGTCCAAGCCTTTTATGCCACAACATGGTCCTCTCTCCAGAGATGACTAGATTTTCTGCTCCACTTTCAGGAACCATAGAACTGTTGCACCCATCAACAACAGTGCTACCTTGTAGCTTGTACAGAGTTCCATTCCGAACTCCCCACATCAATACCAGTGCTCCCCGAACCATCTTGTAGGTATCCTTCTCGAACACTGTTTTTACACTCGCATCATCTAACTTGCTTACAGAAATCAGATTTCTGGCCAATGCAGGAATATGTAGAACACTCGGAAGTGTTCCAACCCTTCCACCTTGCAACTTCAAATTTACTTTTCCCTACCAATGATTCTAGCCTTCCTCTTATCCCCCAAGAAGACATCACCACCATCATATTTCTCATACTCGCAGAACCACTCTCTATGGGGAGTAAAGTGAAAGGATGCACCTGAGTCAATCAACCATGCCTCATGATCTACATGTGTACTTGAAGAAGCCAAGTACACATCCCCACCTTCATCTGAGGTGGTTTTTTCCTCTGTAGAAAGAGCATCATCAGATTCCTTTCCTTTATCAGGAGCTTTAGATTTACAGTCCCTTTTGAAGTGCCCTTCCTTTCCACATTTCTAGCACACCACCTTCACAGGTTTTCTTGGAGATTTAGATCTCCCAATCGATGACTTATTTTTGTTTCTGTTCTGGGACCGTCCTTGTACAAACAAGGCATCACCATTCTGGCTCTCCATATTTTTTCGTCACATCTCTTCCGTCAGCAAGGATGAGACTATTTCATCAAACTGATGCACTTATCTTCATCTGAAATTTTAATATCAACAGATGCTAACTGACTTACCATAGTATTAAAGGCATTCAGATGCTCTGTCACCGAGTCTCCATCTTTCATCCTCAGGTTATACAGCTTTTTCCGCAGGAACACTTTATTCACCAGAGACTTGGATTGGTACAAAGTCCCTACTTGTCCCACAAAGCCTTTGCCGTAGCTTCCCATGATACATTCAGCAATATTAAATCTGAGACACACAATCATATTGTGCTCTTTTCCTTCCGATCCAACTTCTTCCATTCTTCATCGGTCACTCCTGTTGGTTTAGTACCTGGATCTACCGCGATCCACTGATCTTTATCCACCAACAGATCTGACATCTTGAGTTTCCACAACTCAAAACTCTGACCATTAAATTTCTCGATCTCTATCTTTCCACCACTTGCCATCTTCTTTCACCACTAGAATCGATCTCGCAGATGTCCCACTGAATAGGGTCTACCACAAGCCTGAGCAAAACCCCTCAACAACAAAGGCGTCCCCTTGAAGCCAAAAACAGCTCTGATACCAAATGTAGGTTTTAACCCCGTACAGAAATTACCTGCATACGAATTCTAAGAACATAGAAAATAAATAATGTGAGAGTAGAACACATAAAACACATATACACAGAGATTTTCCCCTGGATCCCAAAACTAGGACTACCAGCTTGATTTTTCATTATGTTCCTTTCAATGTTACAATACATATTTATACATGCCGAAGCATCCAATACCATGGACCAAAAACCATTGCGTCCAATACCATGGACCGAAAACCATCGCGTCCAAAAAACATGTGCGAAAATCATGCACAAAACCATAGGTGGGTCCGCCCAACCTAACATAGGGTCCAAAACCAAAATTTTTTGGGGCGCTGCTCCGTACCCCATAAAGTGGGGTTACAGAAGTCGCTCAAACCCCCTGTTAACTACGTGGAAATAATATAATACAACCCAATATAGCATAGGACTATTGGTTCTCTTCCTGTCCTAAAGTTGCACCAATAGCAGCATCTAAGGCATCAGAGGAAATATGAAATGGAAGGGACCATTTAGGCCCTCTCAAAATTTGTGACTGTACTAACTTTTCCTTTAATGTCTCAAAAGTCCGTTGGCAAGCTATGGACCAAGAGAATTCACTAACCTTAGCGAATAATTGGAAAAGGGGGGTGGCTATCCTAGAAATTTCCTCAATGAATCTCTGTTAATATCTCGAATGTCCCAGGAATCCTCTCACTTCCCTTTGTGTTTTGGGTGCAGGAAGACACAAAATAACTTCTATTTTAGTTGGGTCTACCTAGATACCTTTGTCATAAATCAAATACCAATAACTATCCTTGCTTTGCACATCAATTTGCATTTTTTATCACTTAAAGCAAGGTGGGCTTCTTGGAAATGAAAAATAACTTTTTCTAAGTTTTTGAGGGCTTCCTGGAATGAGTTACCAAATACTAAAAAACTGTCCATGTAAATTTCTACACACTCGAGGTCACCAAAAATAGCCAGCACTACCCTTTGAAAGGTAGCTGGGGCATTACACAACCAAAGGGAAGCACTTGCTAGGAAAATGTCCCTCATGGGCATGTGAAGGTGGTCTTGTCTTGATCCTCCGGTGTGATCTGGATTTGGTTATATCTGCTAAAGCCATCTAAAAATGAAAAGTAGTTTTTACCGGCAAGGGTATCTAACACCTAATTGATAAAAGGAAGGGGAAAATTGATCTGGATTTAAACAGGAACGCAACAACATACAGAGATAACCATATATACAAAGATGCAGTGGAAATAATACTTCATTTCATTAATGGAAAATACTGAAATATGCTTACAACCAGAAATGGAAATAAACCAGCTAGGGCGATGGTAGCTTATCTTTGAGAAGAGATGTGGTGGCTACATGCCTCTGAACTATGTCACAATGAGGCTCGAAGGCCTATTTATTGTTGAGAAACAATGGAAAACCGTTAACATCCCAAAACCTAACCCTAGAAGATGAAACTCCAAATTTTGGGCCCTGTTTTGGGTAAGCTGGTACATCAACTTCCTGGGGTTGTAACTTTGGCACCCGATCTCCATTTGGCATGTACAATAGCTCATTAGAAAGATCTCTTCGAGCACTATAACTTTGGGAATAGCAACATCAATTCATGGACCCATGTTGCTCCCAGATTTCCCAAAAAACGTCATTTAGGGCCTCAAAACGGCTCCGGAAGTTCAGGACCCGAAAAACTGCTAAAAATAGTAACTTGTGTTGCAATTACGGAAACTGAAAAACTGAAAGAGACAGTTGTGGGGGTCCAAGTGGGATAGGTGGGTGGCTACCAACATCCACTTGGATCATTCCTTCCCCCTTAGGAAGCATTGGTTCCCATTGCGTTGATTTCCTCCATCTGCTGAACTTGATCCCTGGTGAGCTATTCTGCAATCTCTGATGTGTCCAATAATGGTGGGAAGCATGGTCGAGGGTGGTACACATTGAACACTCGATGCAAGCGAAGGAATGGAGGAATGTTGTGCTCCAAACCATTATTTCGCATAGCCTTGGTAATGGTGTAAGGACCATGTCGGTGTGGTCGGAGCTTCTGATGGGCTCTTGTAAGGTGTTCTTTTTGCAGATGTAACCAGATTTTATTACCCACCTAAAGATTGTGTGGTACCCCTGTAGGTGAGGAGAAGTTGTTCCTGTGTTCTTTCATGACTGTATCCCTCTGTTGCTGCTGCGGCATGGAGGAACCCTTCGTGGGGGGTCATGGATGCAGTGACGATCTTCCCCTTACTTTGGGAGCGAACTAGACAGATGAATTTCCTAGTCTAGGAGATGAGCTTGCTGCCTTTCTTAGTAGTGATCAAAGAGGTGGCGGTAGATGGGGCTACCTCCGGTATCCTGTATAATAAATCACTCAAAGAAATAATGACAATGCGAGGCCTTGACTCATACATAGCATGTCGCCTCCACAAGTATGGCTGGCCTAATAGTACATCACAAGCATCCAGAGGTGTAACATTACACAATACATCATCTGTGAAGGGCTTGATGCTGTGGAGAAGGTGGAACCGCTAGCATACTTTGAGATCTCATCCTTCATGAAGCCACTCGATACTGTATGGTTGCAGGTGTGGTGTAGTCAATAGGCCTAACTGCTTCATGACCTCTACTGAAATGAGGTTCTTTTGGCTACCACTGTCGATAACGAATTGCAGCGGCAAACCCTTCACCCACATCTATGAGTGGAAAATATGCTCCCCCTCTTCTGGATCTTCGGGCTCATTCTTTGGATCTTGGCGGTGACAATAGTGGCGCTGGGCTCCGCATCAATGATCTACTTCCCTTTTCCATTCCCCTTATCGGGTTCTGGCTTAGGGTCGAAACATGCATCTGATTCGGAAGCCTTCAACTTGGCCACCAACGACTGCTTGGTCTGACACTCACTTGTGTTATGAGTGGGACTCTTATGGAACTCACAACACTTTCTTGTGTCCTTCTTCGGCTTCGTGGTGTTGTCATTTTCTTGCGGCTTCGATGGGTTGTCTTGGGTCACCCCGCCTTGGTTTTGTCCTTTGGGCTTTGGATTTGTAGATCCAAAGTCTCTCTTCTTCTATTTGAAATTTTGCTCAGTTTTGACAACGTATCGATATGCCGTGCAGAGCGAGGAGATGTTCAAGAACTCCATCTCTTCCTAGATGTATCTATGTAGGTAGCCGCGGCATTTGAGTACCAGATGCAGATCAGAATATTTGATACCCAACTGTGTTTGAAGGGTATGAAAAATATTTGTGAACTCTGGCAAATCTTGGTCCCTTCCCTGCCGCAACTTGGTCCACTTTATCTATTTGTCCTCGTAGCTTTTGACAGGGTAGTACTTCTCCTTGATGGCATCCCAGAATGAATCCCAAGTGGGCGTGGCTTAAAATAGTGAGCCTGTGCTTTCATTCTTCTGCTCGTAGTAGGTTTTCCACTAGTCCTTGATGTGGGGGCTACTTTAAGAAGAGTGAAAACAATCTTTTCCCGACTCGAAAATTCATGAACAAAAAATACCCTTCTAGTAGATTTAACCATTTATCTACAGCATCCGCGTCTATTTGACCCTCAAAAATGGGGATTTTGATATTAACTTGTACCTTAAACAGTGTGGCATTTCCAGAGTAGTTGTTGGAAGCCGATGTGTCGCCTCTGGGTAGCCGCTGAAGGATCTTCACAAAGTTGTCCATCATCGCATTCCTTTGTCGCTCCAAGGCTTCTTCGAGCAAGATTTTGATAGGATCTCCTGCCCCCTCATTTTTCTTTTCATCCACCATGGGACGCCATCAGGATTTGCAGGTCTGGTCTTGCAAAGGTTTGACCAGTTCAAGCCCCAACTCCTTATATCCCGACCTTGTTGCGGACATGCAAAGAAAAACAGAAAAAAAGCAGACCGCTCTGATACCACTGATCTGGATTTAAATAGGAGCGCAACAACATAACGGGATAACCATATACACAAAGATGCAACGGAAATAATACTTCATTTCATTAATGGAAAATACTGAAATATGCTTACAACCATAAATGGAAATAAACCAACTAGGGCGATGGTAGCTTATCTTTGAGAAGAGATGTGGCGACTACATGCCTCTTAACTATGTTACAATGAGGCTCAAAGGCCTATTTATTGTTGAGAAACAATGGAAAACCCTTAACATCCCAAAACCTAACCCTAGAAGATGATATGCCAAATTGTGGGTCCCGTTTTGGGTAAGCTAGCACATCAACTTCCTGGGGTCGTAACTTTGGCACTCGATCTTCATTTGATGTGTACAATAGCTCGTTAGAAAGATATATATGAGCACTATAACTTTTGGAAGAGCAACATCAGTCCATGGACACGTGTTTCTCCCAAATTTCCCAAAAAACGTCATTTAGGGCCTCAAAATGGCTCCGGAAGTTCAGGACCCGAAAAACTACTAAAAATAGTAAATTGTGCTGCAATTACGAAAAGTAAAAAATTGAAAGAGACAGTTGTGGGGGTCCAAGTGGGATAGATGGGTATCTAGCACCTGATCGATAAAAGGAAGGGGAAAATAGTCCTTGAGAGTGGATTTATTCAATTCTTTATAATCAATGCAAATGTGCCTTTTCCCATCTTTTTTTAGGACTATCAACAATGGAGAGACCCATTGGCTATCAGTTATAGGATAAATGAAATTAGCATCTAAGTATTTTGTAATTATTCTTTCACAACTTCTTTTAGCTCAGGGTTCATGCACCTTTGGGGTTGTCAAATAGGTTGGTATCCCTCCTGAATGTAAATATGATGAGTGCAAGTTTAAGGAGGTATGCCTTTCATGTCATCATAACTCCATGGAAAGGCATCAAGATGGTCTCGCAACAAAATAACAAGTTTCTCCTGTTGGGATGAATCCAAGTCTGAGCTAATGTGTAAAGTTTTGACTGGACTAATCTCAACAAAAATGGTATCGGGCTTAAGAGTATAGGAAGATGATGTTGATCTAAAGATGATCTAAGGTTGTCATTGATGTCAACCCAAGTAGCACCAGAGGATACTTTGATCTTGCAATGGAATTTTGACTTGACAACTTACTCTATTTTGAGTCAAGGATCTTCTAGATAGATTCTACTCGTCGAGATGTTTTCGTTGATATATGGCACGCCAAGTAATTCTTCACGGTTTGAGAGATATTCATGTTTGAAGTTAGTAACCCCAGTTAGTGGGCTAAAACCCTATGGGGTTGTGGCATGGTACTCATAATTGGTTTTTTTCATTGAATAGTCAATAATTAATAATTTTTTAAGCTCCTAAAATCCCTCCAACATTGTTTATAGAAGCCCCTATCAACTCTATAAAAAGAAATCTCATATATCCTCCAAATGGAGTGACTGTGGCATTTTCACTATAAATTCATTTCTGCGAAGTCTTAGATTCTGAAATTAAAACCCATATGATTTTCAATCCTGATGAATGTTGTGACGAAATTTTAGATCTTGGTTTGCTATATTTTTGGAGATATGATTTGTGGAAGTTAGGGTTTTTGCAGGCTGCCGAATTTCATATCAAAGAAGTGACCTCGGGAAAATCATCATAACCCTCTCTCAGAGAAGAGGGTTGGAATTATGTAAAAAGTGGCGAATAGTGCATGGACTGGAGTTTTCTTTGTAGCAATTTTAGAGCCAAAGGAGGAAATGGTGACATGTGGTACGTCATACAAATTTTCTCTATTGAACTAGTCCATAATTTGGTCATTGTGAGAGATTGGGCATAACTTTGTATTGAAGAGTCCAAATCGGGTCAGACCTGTGGCATTGGAAAGAATACTTAGAGGGCTTCTCTAGAACTGAAGATCACATGTCAGGGATCTGAAATCGTAGAGATATATTAGATTAAATATTTTGCTCCTAGAAGGCAAGAAATATTAGATCAAGTGTTGTCAAGGGGTGCAAAGGACCAGACTTTCTAGGGAAGCAAAACGAAAGGTGAAGCAAAATGATGCAGCAGAGGTAAGCTACATGTAAGTATCTTTTGTATATGCATGTTCATCTCTTAATTTCATTAGTTTCTTTGTATTCTAATTTGTTGTTTTTGTTTAGCACTAACATATGTTCTGCAGGATGAGGCAAGTTTTTGCTATTATCATGTCATGGGTATTTCTTTGAAGACTTTTTGCAGATATTATATATTCATCAAGAGAAGACTCAATGCATAATCTAATGTTTTGAAGAGTGAGAAATGGTAGCATGAAAAGAGCAACAATCAAGGTGCAGAACAACAACAAGAAGTTTACCACATGAATTCTTCAAGTGGGAAGTACTACATACAATCGCTGTAAAAGTATCATTGTACAGAGTCATTGTAAAAGCATCATTGTAAAAGTTGTACAAGTGTCTATCTTCCAAGAGTTGAAGAGGCAATGTCAGGAGGTCTAGGATCATCATTAGGTGGTTGTGTCATAGTTGGAGTTATGGTCTAGTGTGTCTTCTTCTTCTACATCATTCTATATCATTGTAAAGTGGACCATTTTCCCTAGTACGGGAGTCCATTCTACTTTTATTCTTCTATAGGGTGTTAGGGTGGTGCTAGGCTGGTACATGAAGTCACCAACATGTTCAAGCCTGTGAAAACTTCAGGGTGGTAGGGTGGTGCTAGGGTGAGTTGTACCTTACTGGGTGTTGGGGCATTCGTTCAGTTGACTACTGAAGAATATCGGGCGTTGGAGTGTCCATCCAGTGGGAGCTGGAGAAGAATGATTTTCTAGATTCTGGGAAGTTGGAGCTTTCTTTTCAATTGGAGTTGAAGATTAAAGAATTATTAGAAAAGCGTTCAGTGGTTTTTGACCCGAGGGGGTTTTACACCTAAATGTTTTTGTGCCTTCTGTGTTATTTTATTCACTGTTGTTACTGCATAAACATTAATGATAATTGAAGATTAAATAATGCTTTGAAAAGATTTAAAAGTGCTAATTTCTAAGGAATACTGATTCACCCCCCCCCCCCCCCCCTCTCAGTATTTTCCAACAATTGGTATCAAAGCTTGGTTCCTTAAATAGAAGTTTAACAACTGGAAGGAGATCATGGAGCGTACCAAGAATGGTGTACCTCTATTCAGTGAAAATAATTATGCACTTTGGAAAGGAAGAATGGAGGTTTATCTCTTGGCGCAAGGTTACAAAACATGGGACATTGTTCAAAATGGATTTACACCAACCGTGGATGAACAACGTAAGAATAATTTGGTAAATGATGCAAAATGAAAGAATATTATTATCAGTGGACTTATTGAATCTTCTTATCATAAGGTTTTGGGTTGTAAAACCACTAAAAATGTATGGGACATGATTGAGAATATGTATGCAGGTGACTGAAATGTCAAAGAAGCAAAGCTTCAAATCTACAAAGCAAAATTTGAGCAATTCAAAATGAAAGAAGATGACGACATTGTTGTACACTTCCAACAGGTTGATGAAATAACCAACACTCTATAAGGATTGGGAGAGCCTGTTGATGAGAAGACTATTATATGAATGATTCTTAGAATGTTATTAGGAAGATTCAACCCAAAGGTATCGGTCTCGGAATAAAGTGAAAATCTGGACAAACTTAGCAAAGAGGAATTACATGGAGTTCTCATAGCATATGAAATGAGACTTGATGAATACGGGGGTACTTTGCATCTAGAAACTATGTTCGCTACATCTAAGAAAACCAATAAGGACAAACAACCTTCAAAGGCAAAGACCTACACCTGCACCTGCAAGTGTGAAGAAAAGGAAGATGATGAAGAAGGTTTTTCAGATGTATAATATGCTTAGAGAATATGCTTTCTTTACGAGAAAACTAATAATTGGTAAGGGAAAATTCAAAGGTAAACTTCCATTGATATGTTTCGGTTGTGGGGAGGTTGGGCATTTTGAAACAAAATGTCTGAACAGAAGTGATGGAAACTCAAAGGGAAATAAAGGCTTTAAGAAATTCAACAAGCAAGGCAAGAAGAAAGGATTCAAAAGGAACTTTCTCTATAAAGAATATAGCTCATCATCTGATGAAGATAGTGATAGTGTTGAAGAAGCCAATGAGAGAGTATTGTTTATGGCGAAGCACAATAAACAAGAGGTATCAAACGACAAAGAAGAAGGGTTGACCATAGAAGAATTTTCTAAGGAGGCAATCAAGCTTATAAAAGAGCTCAAGGCTGAGAAGATCCATTCCAACACATTTGAAGAATAAGTTCAAGGTCTCAAAATTGAAGTTGAAGAACACAAATGTATTGAAGAGTCACTTCAAAAGAAGTTGGAAGAAAGAAACCAAGAAAGGGAAGCATTAGAAGCCGAAGTAGTCTTGCTGCGTAAGGAAGTGAAGAAGGGAAAAACTGTCCAAAACTATGCCAACAACTCAAGGGAATTGGAAGAAATCATCAACAATCAACGATCTTACAACAACATAACTAGCCTTGGTTACAAAGAAGAAGAACTAGGACCTTCTACCACAAAATACAATTAACCTATGAGATCTGACAGGCATGTAGACTTCATTGGACAAGATTCTCAAGAACAACCTTGGAAGACAATTCCCTGATGAATATTTCCATCCAGGTACCAACATATTTTTCATGGCTATTGTTATTCATGTGTAAAATTTGGTCATAAAGTTGTAGAATGTCACACGTACCCTAGGAACCATTATAATTCTAGGAGACCTGTCAAATATGAACCTCCCAGCGCTCAACAAAAAATCAATAGGTTTGAACATTTAAGAAGTAATAATGAATGTTACAAATGTCGAAACTTTGGACACATAGCCAGAGATTGCAGACTTGAAAATCCTCCAAAATAATCTTTGAAGCCACAGAACGAACGAACATGGAAGAAGAAGAACAGTGATAATTATGCTCTATCTCTCAAGGCTCAAAAAATAAAGATGTGTGGTATGTTGATAGCGATTTCTCAACACATATGACTAGAGATTGAAAGAAATTTGTATCTTTGAAAGAGAAGAAAAATGGAACCATGTCCTTCGGAAATGATGGATCTTCAAATGTTATAGGATCAGGTACTGTCAGTCTTGGAAGCAAAGATGCTCTAGCCAAGAATGTTCTATTAGTTGAAAACATGAATCACAATCTGCTAGCCCCAAGGGTTAGCTCAGTTGGTCAAAATCAGTGCGTTGCCATCGGGAGGTCACAGGGTCCATTCTCCCCGAAGCCCTTGGGGTCAAGTCTTGTAGTAGGCCGAGGGGCGTCAACCCAGATTTTTCTATGGACGTAGCGTCACTTGTTGACTAGGGTGTCTGTGAACGACTCTAAAAAAAAAAAAAATTGAATCACAATCTACTCAATGTTGGACAAATGTGTGATCAAGGACACATAATGCTATTCAACTCTGCAAAATATGAAATCATGAAAGGCAGGTATGGTAAAATTGTGGCTACAGCAAGTTGAGCTCCAAACGATATATATGTTCTAGGTGAAGTAACTAAAGCATGTCTACTAGCTAAAGAAGATGAAAGCTGGTTATGGCACAAACGAATGGGTCACATAAACTTTGACAATCTTGTCAAGATAAGCAGAAAGGAAGCAGTACGAGAAATGCTAAAAATCTCAAAACCCTCCAACAAACTATGTGAGGCCTATTGGCATGAAAAGAAGACAAAATGCAGATTTAAAACAAAAGAAAACTTTTCATCACATCCATTGGAATTGATACATACTGATCTATGTGGTCCTATGGGAACAAAAGGCTTAGATATAGAATTATATTTCATGTTAATGATAGATTACTATAGATGACAACCATCAGTTTTCTAAAGAAAAAATTTGAAGCTTTAAGATCTACAAGGATTTGGTCGAAAATGAAAATGATTTAAAAATAAAGTATCTAAGATTAGATAATGGCCGAGAATTCACTTCCAAATTATTTCAGAAATATCGTGACGAAAATGGAATAAAAAGACAATTTTCAACAGCATGAACATCTCAGCAAAATGGAGTTGCTGAAAGAAAGAATAGAACCGTACAGGAAATGGGTAGAACAATGTTGAAGGACTCAATGTTGTATGAAAATTTCTGGGTTCAAGCAATTGATACATCAGTCTTCATTATCAATAGAAGTCTTCTCAGAAATAATTGCAATAAGACCCCATATGAATTATGGAAAGGAAAACTGGCTAACGTAAAATATTTTAGAATCTTCAGAAGAAAATGTTATATCAAAAGAGAAGATAAAAAGTTGGGTAAGTTTGAATCACATGTTGATGAAGGTATCTTTGTTGGTTACTCACGCAAAATAAAGGCCTATAAATGCTATAATATAAGACGAAAACAGATAGTGGAGAGCATAAATGTTACATTTGACGAAGATAGTGTTCTAACAAATAATGATGAGGATCTAGAATCTTTGAAACTTGAGACAGAGGATGAAAAGGGTACAGAGAAATTTCTAGAACAAGAAGAAACTATCAACCAGGAAGAAGTAAATAATGATCAACAAGATATACAGGAACAACAACAAGAGGCTTCTCCAAAGAGAACAAAAGAATGGATTCAAAAGAACCATCCATCAAATCAAATCATTGGTGACATAAATGAAGGAATTGGAAGAAGAAAAGGTCGACAACTTCATTCATCACAACAAGCGCACATTTCTTTTCTAGAAACCTTTGAGCCTAGTAGTTTTGAGGAAGCCAACCAGAATGAACATTGGGTAGCAGCTATGAATGCAGAATTGGATCAAACCGAGAAAAATAACACTTGGGAATTAGTTCCACGACCAAAAGATAAAAATGTCATTGGGACTAAATAGGTGTTTAGGAACAAATTGAATGAAGATGGATAGGTTACCAGAAACAAAGCAAGATTGGTTTGCAAAGGCTATGCATAAGTGGAAGGAATTGATTTTGATGAAACATTTGCAACAGTTTCCAAAATGGAAGCCATTAGGATGTTTCTAGCCTATGCATGCTCAAGAAAAATAAAAGTCTACCAAATGGATGTTAAGTCAACATTTTTGACTGGAGAATTAGAAGAAGAAGTTTACATTGAACAACCTGAAGGTTTTCTACTATCAGAAAAAGAAGACTATGTTTGCAGGTTAAAGAAGGCTCTGTATGGTCTCAAGCAGGCTCCCAGAGCATCGTATGCTCGTCTTGACGGATATCTATGTCAACAAGGGTTCAAGAAAGGTATTGTTGATAGCAATCTTTACATACAAATAGATAAGGATAATTTAACAATCGTTGAGGTATATGTGGATGATATAATCTTTGGTAGAAATGATGATCGACTAAGTAAGAACTTTGCTACACAGACGCAAAGTGAGTTCGAGATGTCTTTACTTGGTGACTTGACATACTTCTTAAGGCTTCAAATATCTCAGCAAGAGAAAGGAATATTTATATGTCAAGCCAAGTACATCAAGAAAATGCTCAAGAAATTCAAAATGGAAGATTGCAAACCCGTCCTTACTCTGATGGTAACAGGTTGAAAATTGAGCATAGATGACTCATCTAAGGATGTGGATTAGAGGTTGTACAGATCTATGATTGGTAGTCTTCTATATGTAACAGCCTCCTGACCAAATTTTTTGCAAGTAGTTGGACAAGTAGCAAGATTCCAAGCAGCACCAAAAGAATCACATATTATTTCCATCAAAAGAACTCTTCGATACCTAAAGGGCACTCCAGAATATGGCTTGTGGTATCCCAAGGGAAACAATCTCATTATTCAAGCCTTTACAGAGGCAGATTGGGTAGGAAGCATTGATGATCGTAAGAGTACTAGTGGAGCAACATTCTATCTAGGTGGTTGTCTTGTATCATGATTGAGAAAAAAGCAAACCTCAATCTCGTTATCTACATCGGAAGCAAAATACATTACAGTGGCAACTTGTTGTACTCAAGTCCATTGGATGAAACAAACTTTGCAAGATATTCAAGTACAATTCAGTGAGCCTATTCCCATCTTATGTGATAACACCAATGCCATCAGCATCTCCAAGAATCCTATCATGCATTCAAAAACAAAACAAATTTTGATAAAATATCATTTTGTTAGAGAACAAGTCGCTGAAAATAATATCAAACTTGAATATGTTGGTACAAAATAACAAATCGCTGATATCTTCACTAAACCTTTACCTCGTGAAGCATTTGAATATCTTCGCTAGAAGCTTGGGATTCTCCCAAGTTCTCATTCGATTTTCCTTATTCAAAAAATAAAGGGGGAGTGGAAGTGTGTACAGGTCCGTAGGATGGTTGAGTGTTAGGGGAGTTACCCTTTTCCATTGATGTCAAAGGGGGAGAGAAGGTAGTAGGAAGAGGTGCCCTGATCGCAGGGGGAGTACTTGTGTTGCCATCAATGCCAAAGGGGGAGATTTTTGATCTAAAGATGATCTTAGGTTGTCATTGATGGCAACACAAGTAGCACCAGGGGCTACCCTAATCTTTCAAGGGAATTTTGACTTGACAACTTACTCTATTTTGAGTTAAGGATCTTCTAGATAGATTCTATCGTCGAGATGTTTCTGTTGATATATGGCATACCAAGTAATTCTTGACGGTTTGAGAGATATTCATGTTTGAAGTTAGTAACCCCAGTTAGTGGGCTAAAACCCTATGGGGTTGTGGCAGGGTACTCATAATTGGTTTTTGTCATTGAATAGTCAATAATTAATAATTTTTTAAGCTCCTAAAATCCCTCCAACATTTTCTATAGAAGCCCCTCTCAACTCTATCAAAAGAAATCTCATATATCCTCCAAATGGAGCGATCATGGCATTTTCGCTATAACTTCATTTCTGCGAAGTATTAGATTCTGAAATTAAAACCCATTTGATTCGAAATCCTGATGAACTTCATGACCGAATTTCCAATCTTGGTTCGCTATATTTTCAGATATATGATCTATGGAAGTTAGGGTTTTTGCAGGCTGCCGAATTTTATCTCAAAGAAGTGACCTTTGGAAAATCGTCATAACTCTTTCTCAGAGAAGAGGGTTGCAATTCTATAAAAAGTGGTGAACAATGCACATAGTGTGTTTTTATTTGTATCAATTTCAAAGCCGAAGGAGGAAACAGTGACATGTGGTACGTTGTACAAGTTCGCTCTACTGAACTAGTCCATAATTCGGTCATTGTGAGAGATTGGGGATAACTTTGTCTTGAAGAGTCCAAATCCAGTCAAACCTATGGCATTGGAAATAAGACTTAGAAAAATTCTACAGGACCAAAGATCACATGTTGGGGATCTGAAATTGCAGATATACATCAATTTAAATATCGTGCTCCTAAAAGGCAAGAAAAACTAGATCAAGTGTTGTCAAAGGGTGCAAAGGACGAGACTTTCTAGGACAACAAAAAGCAAGGTGCAGCAAAATGATGCAGCAGAGATAAGATACAGGTAAGTATCTTATGTATATGCATGTTCATATCTTAATTGAATTAGTTTCTTTCTATTCTAATTTGTTGTTTTTGTTTGGCACTGACATATGTTCTCCAGAATGAGGAAAGTTTTGCTATTATCATGTCATGGATATTTATTTGAAGACTTTTTGCAGGTATTATATATTCATCAAGAGAAGGCCCAATGCATAATCTAATGTTATGAAGAGTGAGAAAGGGTATCATGAAAAGAGCAACAATCAAGGTGCAAAATGACAGCAAGAAGTTCACCACATGAAGTCTTCAAGTGGAAAGCACTGCATACAATCATTGTAAAAGTATCATTGTACAGAGTCATTGTAAAAGCATCATTGTAAAAGTTGTACAAGTGTCTATCTGCCAAGAGTTGAAGAGTTAGTGTTGAGAGGTCTAGGATCATCATTAGTTGGTTGTGTCATAGTTGGGGTTGGTCTAGTGTGTCTTCTTCTTCTACATCATTCTATATAATTGTAAAGTGGACCATTTTCCTTGGTATGGGAGTCCATTCTTCTTTTATTCTTCTATAGGGTGGTAGGCTGGTGGTAGGCTGGTGCATGAAGTCACCAATGTTGGAAATAATATTGAGGGGGGGGGGGTGAATCAGTATTAGTCAAGTCAATAACTTTTACTTTTCATACTATGATTTATATACGCTACTTCAATGAACGTAACTTTCATGTACACAGAACTATATTTAAGGCAACCAATGTATATCCAACAAACTTATGATTCAGTTAATTCATCATATGTTGATCTTTAATCAGTGCATCAATACTTCATTAACCATATAAATAGTAACCACGTGCAACAATAACAGAACAAACCATCCCACATAATAAACACACATAAACACCAAGATTTAAGGTGGAAATTACCCAATGTGGGACAAAAAGCACCTGCTGTTGTCTTCTTTTAATATAAGAAAAACTTGTTTACAATCTTGTACTGGTGTAGACTCATATAAGTACGCAGGCACCCACCTGCAGAAGGCTACAACCTTCTCTCGTTCTCCAGCTTCTACTAGAAGGGAGCTACAACCCCCTCACTCTTGTACTAGCCGATCCATTTACTAGTACGCAGGTGGCGACCTATAGAAGGCTCCAAGCTTCACTCATTTTCCAGCTGCTACTGGAAGGGAGCTCCAACCCCCTAGCTCTTGTACTAGCCGATATGTTTACCAGTACATAGGCGCTAGCCTATAGAAGGCTATGACCTTCACTTCTTCCTCTAGGGACCACGTTTCATAAATTTTCAGACTGGATACTTCTGGAACACAACACCACAATCTGAAGGCCTCGTTTCATCCAATTTTCATACTGGACCCCTCAGCAACATTGAAGCTAAAAAAAATCACCACTTCTATACAACCAATCATTGACAACCCATCAATCATTAAAGAAAATCACAATCAACCAATCTAAACATTCAGAACATTGTCACCAGAATACAGAGCATAAGCCATAACTCTGCAATAACAACTAGAACCAACTGCAACTTCAAACATCATATTTCATAATGTATATGCTACTTTGATGTGCCGAACCAACGTGTATATGCGCTTTTACCAAATCGAACCAGCGTATAGATCTGCAAATGCTAACTTAAAACATCACAACTATTTCAGACTTTAGTCATACCCAGATCAAAACATTTTCAATGTAAGTCACGTGTTAGCATTTAGATCTAGACTATCCATGATCAAATCATATAATAATAATTCATTTCAGATCTCGATCCATCATTAGATCTTATCCCTCATCAACCGCTAAGGTTCATCCTTAGTTTAGATGAAGCAAAGCACCATAAACCCATAACATGCATATTTTCTTTTGATCTCACTCTTCATAAGATATTCATTACTTTCACACCTAGCCTAATGATCTTCTCCTCCTTATATAGTCTTAGGCCTTTCTGAATACCTTGGACCAAAACCACTTATGATCAATACCTTGGACCAAATACCTAGGGTCAATACCTCAGACCAAATACCTCGGACCAATACCTTGGATCAAAATACCTTGGACCAAATACCTTGGACCAAATACCTTGGACCAAATACCTTGGACAAAAACCTTGGTTTTCCAACATGTTCGTTCTTTTCCTCCTATGGGAGTGTGTGTATTTGTATACACTCATTTTATTCTATTAACCTACTTGTATATGCTTCTTAGACAAAGTGAACCAGCGTTTACTTCTTAAACCACTCTCTTTCTTCAATCTCTGGAGTTTGATCTATAAGTTAACCTATTACACTATGAACTGTCATCTGTGTGGGTTGCCATCAAGGACAACACTTGTATCATAATGCCAAAAATCTCCCCCTTTGGACTTGATGGCAAAAACAACACCAAGAAACTCTCCCCTTTTTACATCAAGGGCAAAGGGCGGACGAAGATATTCTCCCCCTGAGTACATGATGAATTCTCTAATTAAGCTCCCCCTTTGTACACGCTAAGATGCACTAAACCGTCCATGCTCCCCTGAGAACATGCAGAGACTGCAATAAATATTTTTCAAAAATAAACTGACTCTATAAATCAACTGAGTGAGTATGACCTTCCTATCACCAATGACTCATACATACATCAATCTCCCAAGCAAGTGGGGATACACCAAATGTCTATACATGACTGAAATAAAAATTATTACATCATCCTTCCTTATGCATAGTGGGGTTACAAATTAGGTATTTTCATGACCTTTACATCAAATTATATACATGGCATTTATAACAAGGACTAACAATCTAAACAAGACCATGACAGTCATCAGGAACTATCATACACCATATATGATCTACATCATCAACATCTGTCAGCATCATCAAGATCAATAGCCTGTAAATGTACATCATCAAAAGTGTCATCTGAATCAAAACAAATATGTGGATCAAGAAATATAAGTATCTTCAAGTACCAAGATTTTCTAACATAATGCCAAAAAATACATTATTAAAAGTATATGCTCCCCTTGAACCTATGCCAACTGTTCATTGTCAGATCTGATCATTGCAAATATCAGTAAGAATCTCAGGGCATCATCATCAATCAGATATACATCAACTTTTTAACACTTTATGAGCACCAATGCATTTCCACATATCATCAACAAATTGTAACCATCATCAAATAGAGAAGATAATTGATTGAACCATATCAGACCCCTTTCCCTGAGTTTGTCCCACTACTTTTTCTTCAAAACACAATATACGCGATTGTGCAGCTTCTAACTCGCATATATATGCGACTTCTCTTCATAATAACTGCGTATGAGAATTGGTATACTAAAGTTTTACACTTTCAACTTCCCCTGTGTTTGTTTTGTCTGTAAACTGAGCTATGCCACATATTTCTGACAACAATGCCTTCTTCTTCAATACCTTGGATTGTGATGATGTTTTCTCCTTTTGGTATGGTGGCCGAAATTTTCTCCTGAATTCCTTTGCTTTATATCCAAACATGTTACACACATAGCATCTTACATGTTTCATATTCCTTCTATTGCAATGAATAGCTTTGTGACCAAACATATTGCAAGAAAAACAATTTCCCTTAAAGTACCTCAAAACTGATGGTCTTTCTGTGTGACGGTCTTGAACCATTCTACTTCTGCATCTGGCTGCAACATGTCCAAAATTATGACATATAAAACATTCAACATTATTTATTGAAGGAAATAACTGACTATCACTTCCACAGTTAGGAGTTAAAGATTTTCTTTGAATAATTTCTTTCCTTGGTTGTTGATGGGGTTGACTTATTATCTCCCTTCAAGCGATCAAGCTTCTTCTGAACGACTTGCTTTATACCAATTGTTGGAAACAATACTGAGAGGGGGGGGGGGGGGGGTGGTGAATGAATATTAGTCAAATCAATAACTTTTACTTTTCATACTCTGATTTATATACACTACTTCAATGAAGGTAACTTGCGTGTACACGCAACTGTAATTAAGGCAACCAACGTATATCCAACAAATTTATGATTCAGTTAATTCATCATATGTTGATATTTAATCAGTGCATCAATACTTCATTAACCATATAAATAGTAACCATGTGTAGCAATAATTGAACAAACCATCACACATAAAAAACACACATGAACAACAAGATTTAAGGTGGAAACCCAATGCGGGACAAAAACCACCTGTTGTTGTCTTCTTTTAATATAAGAAAAACATATTTACAATCTTATACTGGTGCAAACTCATACCAATATGCAGGCACCCACCTATAGAAGGCTACAACCTTCTCTTGTTCTCGAGCTTCTATTGGAAGGGAGATACAACCGCCTAGCTCTTGTTGTTGTGGGGAAAAATGCCTATGCAGGACGATCCTATCCACCTAAGGTGTGACAGTACCTTAGCAACAAACGAACACAGCTACTTCGGTTTCTTCCTTTATGAAATATGAAAGAGAGGAGATTGGTAGACTTACCGTTATCTTTCGGTTGTCCCTCGATCTAGATCCTCTCCTCTTTGTGTGTCCGCAGCTACTTGCCTCTTTGCTTTTGCTCCCACGAGATCACAAGAGAACAACTACCTGTGACAAGAGAAAAGCTACATACAGCAAGAGAAGGACACAATACAAAGGCAAATATACATGTTCATAAATGATTCAGGATTAGAAGTAAATCAAATACACTAATGCAAATCATACAATAAACACCAGCATATAGGAAAGAACCAAGAAGCTTTATTGATTGATAAACAAGGTTCAGGAAGAGATACAACCCATAAGGTTCCAACCTAGCATCTCCTTCCCAGCAGAATGGAATTCCTTCTTCAGCCCCTTTCAAAGCATAAGCACCCAATGATCTAACCACAATCCAATAGCAATTCTTTGCAATTACAATATTCCAGCCTCCCATGACCTCCTGAGAGAGATCTATATATAGGAGTTTTGGAGAAAGGATGAGTCAGCTTGAGGCTGGCATGGAGCTGACTAGTGTCCTCTCCCACTTCAGTTCTTGAGTCCACTTGGAGGTTCTTGCTTCCACTTGGAGATTTGGAACCCCTTACTCATCACCAGTCGAATTCCCTGATCCAAGTGTCATTTTGGAAGCTTCCTGGGCATTGACACCTTGAGAAATGAGTCTGCCACTTGTCCAGTTACGCTCAGCGCAGGTAGCCTTCTTTGCAGTTGACATTCAGCGTAGGTAGACAGTGGAGCAATTGACATTCAGCGCAGATGCTCAGTGGAGCAGTTGACATGATCCAGAAATGGCTTGTTTTTGAGTGTTTTCAGGTGGAGAACTTTTGTGAATTGCTGTGGTTTGCTGGCCTTGTTCCTCTAGGGGTAGGAACAACATGTTTAGGGACTTTGGATCCCTTAATTATTGACATTTCATGCTCAGTGATGTAAGGCACAAAAATGTCTATAACAGTTGCCCCCTAAAGTATGAGGCCGTTTATCGGGTGAAATGCTTTATCCAGGGGAGTCCGAAGTTCATCCATTTGCTGGGAGGAGACCTGTAATAAGATACAATACAATACATTATGATTCATACAGCTTTCATGATGTAGCTGAGGCGGGCATTCCCATGCTCAGCTTTATAAATACATTTTGGTACATAGAACAGACGATCGTCTGATGGTAGACTGATAATTCTGGCGAAACTATCATCCTTTGAGTAGGATGATCATCTGCTGCAGTGATGTACATGTCAAATGTCTTTATATTTCCTGAATATATATCGCAGCCCGGATGGATGAAACTAGATCCGGGGTCTTCAATCTCGTTCGATCTTCATTCTAAGTACAAGTCGATCCATGTGAGAATTGCGCTGAAGTCGAACATGGAAAGACATCGCTTGATTACCGGTCAATGATGTAAACCGTTAACAAGCGCGAGAGGAATCACCGATAATGAAAATGACCCTCAAGGTACTGCAGTACAATTCACGTGGTGTGAATAAAGGACTTGGCGTCGAACACCACGCAAAAATCTTTTGGTCGAAGGTCATTGATGTATACCTGTCGCCGGAAGTGAGAAACTTGCCGTTGAGGCATGCAAGCTTCAAAGTACTGAAGGGGTTGTTCCTAGATCAACTTCTTGGATAATGAGCTGATGTCGACAAGAAGCGATCCGTCAAAGGAGGGCCTTAATGAATCCCACATCAGTGACATGGAACAGAGCTAATGATTTTAATGGAGGTGAAAACAATCTGTGACATATGATTCAGGGTGGCGGTCATGAAATGGATGAAGGATAATGTATGGCAGTGGATGGGACCTGGTTGACTCTTTCTGAACGACTTCTCTTGAACATATGGCGACACTGATGCGATGGATTGGTAGCATTACCCCAAGTATGGATGGTGTGGCAAAGACCATGGTGATGTGACCGGTGAATGAAACAACCCAACCCGATGTGGTACGGAGGAAAAGTGTCATGTTCAAGAGCGACCTGCTACCATCAAAGACTTCTTGATTTTTCCCAATTTTTCCCCAGTCATTGCTGACCAGTACCTCTTTATTTTTGTCAAGCTTGAGGAGGATAACATATGCTTGTTCTATAACCTGCCCTTCGGGCAAGCCCATCGCTATGTTTTAACGAGCTTAGCGATAGTGAAACTCGTTCTCGTCTAAAGACAAGTTTGTCGCTATTTAGTGATTTTAACGAGTCTAACGACAAGGAAAACTCGGCCCTTTTCATTTTTAGAAAGTCTGAAAAGGTACATAAAGTTAACTCCAAAATTCCTTTTTCGTCATCTAATCCCTTAAGTCCGAAAAAGTATAAAACAATACAGAAGGGATGAGTTTTCGATAGTTTTAACGAGCCGAACAAAACAAGCGCTCGATCTTTTTGTGCAATAATCCCTCAGGTCCAAAAAGATTAAAATCTAGAGGAGGGATAGCTCTTCCGGTCGTTTAACGAGCTGGAAGGCCAAAACTCGGCAATCTTTTCATATTTTACGAGTCAGTTGAAAAGAGCTTAAAGAAGACTCGTCTTTCGAGGAACGAGTGATGAACAGGGATAGCAGCTGATTCCAGGTACAGGTTGGAATTTTCCAATCACGGCAGTGTTACAAGGATGGCTAGGTGAAATCACTCTTCGCAGCTGTTCCTCAAAATGGGTAAACAATCATATGGAGGTAAACGATCGGCCAAATGAAAAGTGGAGGTGACGGTACACAAACACGACCAAGGCTTTTATGGTTGATCAGGTTACATTCTTAATGGTTATTTACCGGGATGGGTTCATTTTTTAACGAGCTTGAATGCGCCAAAACACTGCTCAATCTTATGTTTATTTTTTAACGAGCATGAACTATGTGCTAAAACTGCTCGGATCTTCGCTTTTCTATTTTTTAACGAGCATAAATTCCGCGGTAAAACTGCTCGATTATACCAGTCATAAGATAAGATTGTCTCATGTGAGATCGCTATTTTTTATGGAGCTTCATCTCACTACGCTTTGCTCCGCATCCTTTCTTTATGCAAGTTCGGAAACGGCTAACCCAAAAAACAGGTAAATAACCGCTCTTTGCTTGCACTCCAAAAGGTTTGCATGCCCCCAGGTATAAAATACAATTTCAAGGTTGCCCCTCCTCCTTCTCACCTCTGCTTTTCTTTGGGTGTTCACAGCTACTTGTCGTCTTGCTAGTATAGTTTTAACGATACTTGTCTTCTCGTTAGTTTTAACGGGTCTATACGATACTTGTCTTCTCGTCAGCCCAACTTTCAATAGATTTTTCGCAAGATCGCAAGAGAACAGCTACTTGCGATAAGAGAGCAGCTACTTACGACAAGAGAAGAACACTACTCAAAGACAAAACATTTGTGTTACTGAGGGAGGCTTACCTCTTTCTGGTTACCCAAAGATTGTCTCGTTAGACAAAACACTTCCTTGGCCTACCTTTTTCAGGTTACCTAAAGATTGTCTCGTTAAACAAAACACTTCCTCGGCAATGCCTACCGAAATAGACAAAGGTGGGCGACGGGTCCCGTCTTTCCCAAGTACCTTGACAAAAGAATCCTATTCTAGAACAACCCTCTTTCCTCTATGGACGGGGTACGGACTAGTCATATTCTCTCGCGGAAATTCTACCTTATACCCAAAGTTCTCTGCCGAAGCAGACCAGGACGCATGCCCCCTGGGTTCCAGTCATATCCTCCCGGATTACTCGCGCTCATCAGGAGGACGGACCGTGGGTTGAGACACTTCTTGCATGAATAGACCATTTAGGGATGGTATATGACTATTTGCGATGTGTGATCCGGGGAACGAAAGTTGGTCCACGAGCTTGACCATTCTTCCTCCATGCGGAAAACACATTACTCTAAAGAGTGAGGAGACTACTGCTCCCATGCAATATATATAGTCTCGTCCAAGGAGTAGGTTATAATCCAAGGGTCCTTGAACGACCATCACGTTCATTTGAACGGTCTTCCCTTTCAATGTTATTGGCACATTGGGGAGGATCCCTAAAGGGTGACTGGTTCCCTTATCAAAGTCTGATAGATTTCTCATTTCAGGCAAAAGCGCAGGTGAACCAAGCGCTTTCCAAGCAATAGAGGAAAGGATACTCACAGATGCCCCTTCATCAATAACTGTACCAGCCATTACCATTCTGTATATTTGTACAATGATTCTGAATGGTATGCTAGCTGGCAAGCGGGGTCTGCCTAGTTGGTTCCAGTCAAAGGACACAACCAGGTTGCTTGGTGGTGGGACCGAGTAAACGGCCGGATAGCGCTCTGATGAACTTCCTTCCTGCGATAAAGGAATGGCGGCATTGCCCCCTTGATCATCAGAGTCAGTGCTGATGAAGAGAATTTGGACGGTGTCGTCTTTACTCTCCTCTGTGATGGTGTCATTCGAAGATAGAGCCTCTGAAGGCAAAACCGGGTCAACTGTCGTTTCAACCTTTAGACTTTCGTCAGGTATGGATTCAGACGGTTCATCTTCAATGACAGGTGTTTCGGCTGACCACCTGGGCGGGTCAACCGGATTCTCAACTAGCGAGGGACTTGGCAAGAGTTTTTGATATCCAGGAGGAAGATTCGCTCGTAATATCGGGCGATCTTCCAGAACTCTTTTCGCCTCGTCTAAGAAGGGACAACGGTGGATGGCGTGATCGCCTTCACACAGTCTGCAGGGAAATTTAGCTTTCCTGTTCTGTCCTGGAGCTTCACTCCCACTAGTTGACGGTGAACAATCGACATGGCTATCAGAGGTCGATGCTACCGAATTGTGCAAACGGGGGGACCAGTCTCTTAGTATCCGGGGGATACATGGACAATCTCTATGGAAGTGGTCTCCCCTGCATATGACGCATGGCGATTTAGGCCTTACGAGTGCGGTGTGTGGATTTCTGTTAGATGACGCTTGTTTGCCCCTAGTCGCCTTAGGCTCCTTCTGCTTCTTTTCTTTCTTCTTCTTCTCCTTCTTCTCCTTAGGAACTCGGTTCTTTGAACGACCAGTTCCATCAAGCGAAGAGGAAGGAGGAGAGGAAGACGAAGTGGAAGGCTGGTGGGCAACTCTTGTCTGATCTAACTGTTGACTCGACTGTTCAGGAATGGTGGTATTCTGAACGACATTGGTTGAAAAGAGCCATACTGGTAGGCCAATTGTCAGTCCTGGAAGCGACAATGTGGCCATGTGGGGCGCACCAACATCTCCCCTAGAGGAGAAAGGACTAGGATTCCCATCAAGGGGAACTCCTTGTTTGGTGTGCTCCATCTCTTCAACCTAAAGATCAACGCGGGAATAAGGGTGATTGTTCCGTTTAAAATAAATTGTTAACGACGCTTTAGACACAACTTGCTTTTTCACTTTTAAAGAGTCGAGAAAAAGCTAAAGATGACTCTAGTCTCCTTCGATGTTTTAACGAGCCCGAAGTGACAAATGCTCGGATGGACTTTTTCTGTTATAGAGTCTGAAAAAGGCCAAAAGAAACTGCTCTGGAGATCTAGGCAGAGGGTGTGCCAAACTTTTCGCAAAACCACAGAATACTTTTTACGGTACGGGTGGTCGATCTTCGTGAATGCTGTGTTCACTGCATTGCGATCAGTAGGGCGGCCGACACGGCTTCCTAAGGATAAGGATATATGCCTATAGGGGTCTCCCAATATATACGCGACGGTACGTGGGAGCACAAGTCCGTATTAGTGCTATCGTCCCTCAGGAGGAATCACCCACCTTCTTAGAGATCGACAGTCACTACGTTTAACGACGCCGGAACACGTCTCTACCTAGACCTCTATGTTGTGCGTTATGTTGCAAAGCGTTGTTAGGTTCATTCAATATATTTTAAGTTGATCTTCTTAAAGTTTGTCTTTCAGGATCACCACGAGATGTATTGGTACAAATTCCTAAATGCAGTCTAAGATGATAAGCAAGCTTTATAATCTTTCAACTTTGAAAATCCTAGCTACTAAGGGAAAAGAGAGCGACTATCTTTTCTCAAAGAGCAATCAGCACACTCTAATGCACTCTTCCTAAATCACACATGCAATCTTATCAAAATGCAAAATGCACAATGCAGGTGTTTGTTTTCACTTTCTTAGTATAAATGCCTACAAAGAAAGCTTTTTGTACAACTTTGAATTTGCTTTTAAATGACTGTAAAATAAACAAGTTTACTTTTTCCAAAATCAGCAAGGGTAGAAGAGATTACAAGCACTTTGCGATTTTTCGAAAGAAATACTTGTTTCGACACTTAAAAGTGACAAATTCAAACCAATAAGCAAAAGCAAATGATAATCAAACTGCAAACAGCCAATGAACTCTCTCCTAAGATCACAATCAATCAACCAATCAGATCTGAATCAAGGCTACAGGATGACTATTTCGCTCATGCAAAGGAAAACTGTAAATGACGCCACAAACACATAAAAACACTTACAGTCTTTTTGTACAAAAATGAGGCGGAATTCAAGCAAAGAAAAAGGGGTTTCAGATGTGGTACCTATGCTGGTTAAAGGCAGCAAAAACAGAGATCAAAATAGGGCAAAAGACAGCAAGGAACCCCAGCTGCACAAGGCCACACTGGTTCAGCGCAAGTGTAGCACTGTCAGTTTGACATTCAGTGCAGGTAGCCTTCACGGGACCTGCGTTGAAATGCAGACTGCCTTCACAGTGTCTGCGCTGAAAGGAGAAACTCTCGTTTCTCTTGGTTTCCGGGTCATAAAATGCTCAAAAATCAACTGTTTCAGGCCAAATCAGAAACACAGGCAAGGTATAAACAGAGGGATGCTTTGAGAGGGTACTAAAGACTATCACAAAGGATCATCAAGTCATTTGTGAGTCCATTGTTGAGATCATAGACAAAAACCCAGTGAAGGATCAAAGCAACAACATTCTACTTTGCAAAGCAGTTCGATTGTTGCTGTTAAGTCTATGAGGTAAACAATGATGCAAACAAACAAAATGACTACAACAAAGTTCTTCCCCAGCGGAGTCGCCAATTTGTTGTGGGGAAAAATGCCTATGCAGGACGATCCTATCCACCTAAGGTGTGACAGTACCTTAGCAACAAACGAACACAGCTACTTCGGTTTCTTCCTTTATGAAATATGAAAGAGAGGAGATTGGTAGACTTACCGTTATCTTTCGGTTGTCCCTCGATCTAGATCCTCTCCTCTTTGTGTGTCCACAACTACTTGCCTCTTTGCTTTTGCTCCCACGAGATCACAAGAGAACAGCTACATGCAACAAGAGAAGGACACAATACAAAGGCAAATATACATGTGCATAAATGATTCAGGATTAGAAGTAAATCAAATACACTAATGCAAATCATACAATAAACACCAGCATATAGGAAAGAACCAAGAAGCTTTATTGATTGATAAACAAGGTTCAGGAAGAGATACAACCCATAAGGTTCCAACCCAGCATCTCCTTCCCAGCAGAATGGAATTCCTTCTTCAGCCCCTTTCAAAGCATAAGCACCCAATGATCTAACCACAATCCAACAGCAATTCTTTGCAATTACAATATTCCAGCCTCCCATGACCTCCTGAGAGAGATCTATATATAGGAGTTTTGGAGAAAGGATGAGTCAGCTTGAGGCTGGCATGGAGCTGACTAGTGTCCTCTCCCACTTCAGTTCTTGAGTCCACTTGGAGGTTCTTGCTTCCACTTGGAGATTTGGAACCTCTTACTCATCACCAGTCGAATTCCCTGTTCCAAGTGTCATTTTGGAAGCTTCCTGGGCATTGACACCTTGAGAAATGAGTCTGCCACTTGTCCAGTTATGCTCAGCACAGGTAGCCTTCTTTGCAGTTGACATTCAGCACAGGTAGACAGTGGAGCAGTTGACATTCAGCGCAGATGCTCAGTGGAGCAGTTGACATGATCCAGAAATGGCCTGTTTTTTAGTGTTTTCAGGTGGAGAACTTTTGTGAATTGCTGTGGTTTGCTGGCCTTGTTCCTCTAGGGGTAGGAACAACATGTTTAGGGACTTTGGATCCCTTAATTATTGACATTTCATGCTCAGTGATGTAAGGCACAAAAATGTCTATAACACTTGTACTAGCCGATCTATTTACTAGTACATAGGCGCCGACCTATAGAAGTCTCCAACCTTTAGTCGTTTTCCAGCTTTTACTGGAATGAAGCTCCAACCCCTTGGCTCTTGTATTGGCCGATATGTTTACGAGTATGTAGGCGCTGGCCTACAGAAGGCTACGACCTTCACTTCTTCCTCCAAGGACCACATTTCATAAATTTTCAGACTAGATACTCCCGGAACACAACACCACAATCGGAAGGCCTCGTTTCATCCAATTTTCATACTGGACCCCTCAGCAACATTGAAGCTCAAAAAAATCACCACTGCTATACAACCAATCACTGACAACCCGTCATCATTAAAGCAAATCACAATCAATCAATCTGAACATTCAGAACACTATCACCAGAATACAGTCACCAGAACACAAAGTAGAACTTTGCAATAACACCCAGAACCAATTGCAACTTCAAACATAATATTTCATAATGTATACACTACTTTGATGTGCCGAACCAGCATGTATACATGCTTTTACCAAAGTGAACCAGCGTACAGATCTGCAAATGCTAACTTAAAACATCACAACTATTTCAGACTTTAGTCATACTGAGATCAGAACATTTTTAGTGTAAGTCACGCATTAGATTTTAGATCTAGAATATCCATGATCAAATCATATAATAATAATTCATTTCAAATCCCAATCCATTGTTAGATCTCATCCCTCATTAACCGCTAAGGTTCATCCTTAGTTCAGATCAAGCAAAGCACCATAAACCCATAACATGCATATTTTCTTTTGATCTCACTCTTCATAAGATATTCATTACTTGCACACCTGGCCTTATGATCTTCTCCTCCTTATATAGTCTTAGGCCTTTCTAAATACCTTGGACCAAAACCACTTAGGACCAATACCTTGGACCAAATACCTAGGGTCAATACCTCGGACCAAATACCTCAGACCAATACCTTGGATCAAATACCTCAGACCAAAACCTTGTTTTTCCAACATGTACGTGCTTTTCCTCTTGTGGGAATGCATGTATACGTATACGCTTCTTTTTTTCTGTTAACCCACATGTATATGCTGCTTGGACAATGTGAACCAACATATACTTCTTAAACCACTCTCTTTCTTCAATATCTGGAGTCTGATTTGTAAGTTAACCTGTTGCACTGTGAATTGTCATCTGTGTGGGTTTCCATCAAGGACAACACCTGTATCATAATGCCAACAACCAACAGGTTCAAGCCTGTGCAAACTTCAGGGTGGTAGGGTGATGCTAGGGTGAGTTGTAGTTCATTGGGTGTTGGGGAATTTATTCAGTTGACCACTGAAGAATCTCAAGAATTAGAGCATCCATCCAGTGGGAGTTGGAGAAGAATGATTTTCTAGATTCTAGGAAGTTGGAGTTTTCTTTTCAATTGGAGTTAAAGATTAAAGAATTATTAGAAAAGCATTAGGTGGTTTTTGACCCTGAGGGGGTTTTCCACCTAAAATTTTTTGTGCCTCTTGTGCTCTTTTATTCACTGTTGTTACTACATAAACATTAATGATAATTGAATATTAACTAATTCTCTGAAAATATTTAAAAGTGCTAATTACTAAGGAATATTGATTCACCCCCCCCCCAAGTATTTTCCAACAGATGCTGCTAGAGTCTATGATGAGGGAGGTTGAGAACTGTAACTTTCTTGAAAATCTAGACTAATGATTTGACGAAGCATGTCAAAATTTGGCATTATGTATAGATTTTTCAAGAAGTCCCATAACTCATCCTCTTGGATAGACCTAGTATGATGGTGGATCAAAAAAACAGATCGAGTCTCCTCATCACTACTACCATAATCTAACCATAAGGTATCTTTGAGCTCTTGAATGGATCTAGTAGGTGGATACAAGGTGACTTTAATCCTATTGTCTCCATGGGTACATATCACCAAAGAGACATCCAATATAAGCATCGGCTGTGTCAAGCCATGGTTGTCCCAAAATCAAGGGATGTCAAGAATGTTGGCAAGCTATGGACCAAGAGAATTCACTATCCTTAGCCAATAATTGGAAAAGTGAGGTAGCTATCCTAGAAAAGTTCTCAATGAATCTCTGGTAATAGCCTGCATGTCCCAAGAATCCTCTCACTCCCCTTTGTGTTTTGGGTATAGGAAGACTCAAAATAACTTCTATTTTAGTCAGGTCTACCTGAATACATTTGTAAGAAATCAAATGACCAAGAACTACTTCTGTTTGCACATCAATCTGAATTTTTTATCACTTAAAGCAAGGTAGGCTTCTTGGCAACGAAAAAGAACTTTTTCTAAGTTTTTGAGGGCTTCTTGGAATGTGCTACCAAATACTAAAAAATTGTCCATGTAAATTTCTACACACTCAAGGTCAGCAAAAATAGCCAACACTACCCTTTGAAAGGTAGTTGGGGTGTTACACAACCCAAAGGGAAGCACTCGGTAGGTGAATGCCCCCCATGGGCATGTGAAGGTGGTCGTGTCTTGATCCTCCAATGCGATTTGGATTTGGTTATATCCACTAAAGCCATCTAAAAATGAAAAGTACTTTTTACTGACAAGGGTATCTAACACCTGATCGATAAAAGGAAGGGGAAAATAGTCCTTGAGAGTGGATTTATTCAATTCTTTGTAATCAATGCAAATGTGCCATCTCCCATCTTTTTTCGGGACTATCACCAACAGAGAGACCCATTGGCTATCAAATATAGGATAAATGAACTTAGCGTCTAATATTTTTTGTAATTCTTCTTTCACAACTTCTCTTAGCACAGGGTTGATGCTCCTTTAGGGTTGTTGAATAGGCCGGGCTCCCTCCTAAATGTAAATATGATGAGTGCAAGTTTAAGGAGCTATGCCTTTCATGTCATCATAACTCCATGCAAAGGCATCAATATGGTCTCGCAAAAAACTAACAAGCTATTCTTGTTGGGATGAATCCAGGTCTGAGATAATGTGTAAAGTTTTGATTGCACTAATCTCAACAAAAATGGCATCGGGCTTAAGAGTATAGGAAGATGCTGCTTGAGTCTATGATGAGGGAGGTTGAGAAATGTAACTTTCTTGAAAATCTAGATTAAAGATTTGATGAAGTTGTCAAATTTTGGCATTGTGTCTAGATTGTTCAAGAAGTCTCGTAACTCATCCTCCTAGGTAGACCCAGTATGATGATAGATCAAAGAAACAGATCGAGTCTCCTCATCACTATTGTCATAATCTAGCCATAAGGTATCTATGAGCTCCTAAATGGATCTAGCAAGTGGATGCAAGGTGGCTTTATTCCTATTGTCTCCATGGGAAATATACATATCACCAGAGTGACATCCAATATAAGCATCAGCTGTGTCAAGCCATGGTCGTCCAAAAATCAAGGGATGTCAAGACTATTGGCAAGTTGTGGACCAAGAGAATTCACTATCCTTATCCAATAATTGGAAAAGGGGGGTAGCTATCCTAGAAAACTTCTCAATGAATCTCCGATAATAGCCCGCATGTCCTAGGAATTATCTCACTTCCCTTTGTGTTTTTGGTGCAGGAAGACGCAAAATAACTTCTATTTTAGTTTGGTCTACCAAGATACCTATGTCAGAAATCAAATGACTAAGAACTACTCTTGCCTTGCACATTAATCTGCATTTTTTATCACTTAGAGCAAGGTGGGCTTCTTGGCAATGGAAAAACATTTTTTCTAAGTTTTTGAGCTCTTGGAATGAGTTACCAAATACTAACAAATCATCCATGTAAATTTCTACGCACTCAAGGTCAGAAAAAATAGCCAACACTACCCTTTGAAAGGTAGCTGAGGCATTACACAACCGAAAGGGAAGTACTTGGTAGGCGAATGTCCCCCATGGGCTTGTGAAGGTTGTCTTGTCTTGATCCTCCGGTGCGATTTGGAATTGGTTATATCTGCTAAATTCATCTAAAAATGAAAAGTACTTTTTATCGGCAAGGGTATCTAACACCTGATCAATAAAAGGAAGGGGAAAATAGCCCTTGAGAGTGGATTTATTCAATTCATTGTAATCAATGCAAGTGAGCCATCTCCCATCTTTTTTTGAAACTATCAGCAATGGAGAGACCCATTGGCTATTAGATATAGGATAAATGAAATTAGCATCTAAGATTTTTTGTAATTCTTCTTTAACAACCTCTCTTAGCATAGGGTTCATGTGCCTTTGGGGTTGTCGAATAGGTCGGGCTCCCTCCTGAAGGTAAATATGATGAGTGCAAGTTTCAGGAGGTATGCCTTTCATGTCGTCGTAACTCCATGCAAAGGCATAAAGATGGTCTCACAACAAACTAACAAGCCGCTCTTGTTGGATGAATCTAGGTCTGAGCTAATGTGTAAAGTTTTGACAAGAATAATCTCAACAAAAATGGTATCGGGCTTAAGAGTACAGGAAGATGCTGTTAGAGTCTATGATGAGGGAGGTTGAGAACTATAACTTTCTTGAAAATCTAGACTAAATATTTGATGAAGCATGTCAAAATTTGGCATTGTGTCTAGATTGTTCAAGAAGTCCTGTAACTCATCCTCCTGGGTAGACCCAGTATGATGATGGATCGAAGAAACAGATCGAGTCTCCTCATCACTACTGTCATAATATAGCCATAAGGTATCTCTAAGCTCCTGAATGGATCTAGTAGGTGGATACAAGGTGACTTTATTACCATTGTCTCCATGGGAAATTGATCCAAATTTGATCCTTAAACATTCTCCAAGTTTTCATGATTGTTTCAAATTATGTCAAGCTTCAAAATCTTATGGATATCAAGCTTATCATAAATAACCTCTAAACAATGGAAATTTGTGGTCAGCGCGGAACA
Source organism: Pinus tabuliformis (assembly GCA_031772625.1). Lineage (NCBI taxonomy): Eukaryota > Viridiplantae > Streptophyta > Pinopsida > Pinales > Pinaceae > Pinus > Pinus tabuliformis. The sequence goes on from CM062804.1 coordinate 1,459,157,369, forward strand.
ACGAGGACCCTCGGTCAAGGCGCGCAGACCGTTGGCCCATGGTGACTGTGCACTGGCACAGATTGATGAACGGGAGGTCAAATCCAAAAACAGAGGTAGTATCACGGGGTGTCCCCCTTAGTGACGGAAAGCCCCCAAGCACTCAGTCATGAGGAAAAGCATAAATCATATAGAAATCACCGATTCCGTTAGAAGGCGGGTCCCGCGCTAAAACCGACAGGATATCGGAAGGGATTCAAGCAGTAAGTGGGTTCGATCGAGTCTCGCCCGATGCCATACACTCGGCGACACACATCCAGCGGATGAGAGAGAAAACTGCTCACATTGCGCGGGTAAAGGTCATGCTACTTACCCACCTGATATGGATGGAGACTATAGGATTTGGAGGCTCTAGATAAATGGGCAGAGAAATGATCTGATGGATGACCAAATTCGACGGGGAAATAGGCTGAGTCATATAAGATTTGAGGTCCGGCATGACTGCTAAGCTGGCAGAGGAATTAGTTTCATGGGCAATCTTGGAGCAACGGAAATAACAGCCGTCCAAAGAGAACTAACACTCAATTTGTGAGAAAACAAGTGGCCACCTCTCTGTGAAGCGTTACATAGTGATGATGACGTAGAGTAGGGGAATTCCAGCGGGCAGAGGCAGGAGATCCAGAGAGCCGGAAGCGGAAACGAACAGTCAGGGAGCATATTGGCTTTAAGCAACAAACAAACAGAGAGTAAGGTAGAGGAAGCAAAGAAAGAGAAGTAGAAAGCTGGAGGCAAGAAAGAAGTGAATTGCAGAGAACATAGAAGCTAAGCTGACCTGCAGAACAAAGGTAGCATCGAGCAGACAGAGACAACGAGAGTCCGAGAGTCTGTGAACTCCAGAGAAGGCTTGAGAGGTTCAAGCAAATCTTCTATGTATACCTGTCAAGCATTGAGTGCCAAATTGGACTCATACCAGTGAGACCAGTTGAGGTCAAGATTTAGTAAGGGGAGTCTGTGTACTCTAGAGACTTGGGGAATCCAAGTACAATCCTACTGATCATCATCTGTTAAGTGAGACTCAAATTGAGATCCTTATTGTAAAAACTCTGCTTTAAGACACAATAGAAAGGCCACCACTGAAGGCTGCACCAGGAGATGTAGCCCAGGAGGATTGGGTGAACTCCTTATTAAAGTTGTTGTGTTTATGTGTTGGCTTACTGTGTTTTCTTACTGTTTCAGTGTTTGTGTATTTCGCAATCTTATCAATCCGTTGCATAAAATAACATAGGCACACCCCAACAGTTGAGTCTATAATACCTTCATTATTTCTCTAAGTTCATTTACGGGTGATTTCAGATCAAGTGGTATCAGAGCTTGTGGTTGTTAAGGTTAGACAAGCTTGCACTGGATTTTTTTGTTGAATGCTAACTAGATCAAAGCTTAAATTAGGATAAGGAGAGTTGGTCAAAACTAACCTGAAAATTGGAAGAGTCTATCCTCAGAATAAAATGTCAGAAGAAAGTCCCTTGGGACCAGACCCCCAATTTATAGATAGATTCCTGGCCATGAGGTCCATGGTAGAGGAAATGTATAGGGACTTTAGGAAACATAAAGATGAAGATTCATCAGGCTCCAAACAAGATAAAGGAGAAGAAGAGTCTCTCCTCCATGACCACTCAAAAGGCAAGGGAAAGAAGAAAACTTTCTCACACCTCCTAACAGCCCTGAACATAAAAAGAAGACATATTTGATTAAATTAGATGTTAAATTTGATTTACCAATATATGATGGAGATTTGAATGCAGAGAAGCTGGATAATTGGATTAGACAAATTGATGTTTATTGCAGAGTGAAGAGTATCGACTCAGACAAGAGTAAGATTTAGCTAGCCAGCCTACGCCTCGGAGGCACTGCCTTGGTATGGTGGGAAGGCAGGACACAAGCTGACATGAAGAAACATGGTAATATTCTTTCTTTCTGGATTGAATTTGTTTCTACAATCAAAAATCAGTTCTATCCACTAGCTTACATGAAGCAAGCCATGATGAGCTGGCAAACTCTTCGCCAATTGAAAGGGAAAAGTGTATAAGGTTACACCCAAGAATTTAGGAAAAGAGCTTTGATTCTAGGAATTTCTTTAGACTCGCCTGAGACTCTGTTGAAGTACATAGGTGGTCTACACAGCTGCATGAGGCACACTATCCTCATGTTTAATCCCACTAGTATAGATGAGGTATCTGTTCAAGCTCCACATCTAGAAGCTAGAGGAAATAATGGGAACCCAGAAGTTGGGGGATCATCCAAGCCCATTGTAAGTAAGAATAAGGAGAAAAGAAAACAGAAATGGAAAGAGAGGAAGGCCAACACTGCACAGAAAAGCAAGTCTTCATGCACTCACTGTAAGAAGGATGGGCATGATGATGCTCACTGTTGGATCCTACATCCAGAACTGAGACCTAAGAAGTTCGAGGGCAAGAAGAAGAATATTGCTGCAGCTATTCAAAAATATTTGGGGTCGGACTTAGGAGATGAAACAACCATTGCAACCACAGGTATAAAAGGTAAAAATTCAGAAGCATCTACTACTAATTCTACACAATCTACTAATAATGAAGAAAATGAGAGAAAAAGACATGAGATTTTCCATATTCGAGTTATTTCAAGGCATCAAAAGATTGATACTTTGTTTGATAGTGGCTCACAAGTAAATTTAATTTCTGAAGCAATTGTAAAGAAGTTGGGATTACTGACTACACCTCACAAGAAACCATACCCATTAGGTTGATTAAGTGATAAAGCACAACTACAAGTGACTACACAATGTAAACTTAAGTTTTCTTTTGGGTTAGCATTTTTAGATGAGGTTGAGTTAGATATAGTTCCTTTGGATATATGTGGAATTGTTTTAGGAAGTCCCTACTTCTGTGATAGAAAATCTATTTTCTATAGAGCTGAGAACAAGTATATCCTCGTTAAAGATGGAATCGAATATATTGTAAGATATCATAAGCTAAAGAATAATTATACTCTCATAAACTCAGGGCGGATGAAACGAATTGTAAATTCATGCAAACAATTTTTACTGATGGTTGTGTTAGTGTCGGTATCTTCATCCCTCCATTAGAGATCAAATACTCTTGTTGTATTGCATATTAGGTGTCTAGCTCAGCTAGCTGCATTCCATTAGGAGCATGGATCATCTTACGGTAGTGGCTTGTTGTACATTTTCCCTCATGTCCTTTACCTGCTGGCCCATTTCCATTCATCAAGATCATCTACAGTCACTTTTTGTCTTTAAATTTGCAAAAGTCAATTCTAGGGTTTCAGTTTCATTAGGTCTAGGGTTTCATCAAAGAGGTCTTCAAAATGTCCAATAACAACCAGCAGGCACTTGAGGAGGTTGAATAAAGTTCCAGTACCAATAAATTCCATCATCATATGCCCAAAAATGAATATACATGAAAAGATAAAATACTCCGTTTTTCCTCAAAACTCTGTTTTGAGGAAAAACAGAGTATTTTATCTTTTCATGTATATAATTTGGTGTAATCCCAATTTTTTATATGTAATAACTTTAGTGGCAACCCTGGTCACCTTTCCAAGCTTCAACATCTCCATCACCTGCAAGGCAAACAAAAAATCAAAGCATTCAGTTCATCACAGGAAAAAATAAAGCAAACTGCCCAAAAACAGAGTTTGAAAAACAAGTCAAATGCAAACATTACAAAGTGGGTTTTATGAAGTGAAAAATTAAAGTCTTTGGTGTATAAGTTATTTCTTGTGTTTAAAAGACTCATTTGCATCCAAAAGAGCAAGAGAGATTTAGAGCAAGTTCGTGGTAAAAAAATCGCAGCAAAGAGTTTCAGTTTCGGGGGAACGACGCATTGGGTGAGCGACGCGGCGATAGAGCTGGCGCAGCGCATTGGGCCGCCTTCCACAGTATAAAAACTATACTGGTGTGGCGCACTGGGTGAGAGCCGCTGCACATACAACAGGCGCGGCGCATAGGGCCGACCTCCTCAGTGTTAATTTGTACTGGCACGACGCACATAGGAGGCGCGACGCGTTGGGTTTGAGGAGCGACACATAGAGCTGCCAAGCCTGATTCTTTCAAAAACTCCCTCAAATTGCTGAAATCGCTGAAAACTTCCAGTGTGCAAGTAAGTTAAGCCCTCTTCCTTGCTAGTAAAGGAGTTTTTCTTGAAAATTTATGGTGGTTGTGTGAAGAAAATCAAACCCTATTTCCTTGCAATTTCTCAAACACCATTGCCTAGGGTTTGCATTGTGATTTTACTGCCAAGTTTATTCTACCACTCCCTCATTTTTTCACTCCATTTATTTTCCTAGCTTATCTACCCATTCCCTAAACTTCCATATTCCTAAAAATCATTTACCCCTATCCCTAAATCCCATTTTCCCAAATTTCAATTACAAATCCCCAAACCCTAATTGTTGTCCCTAAAACTCCCATATTGTTCTCTAATCCCCTATTTCCCACAAAAACCTGTCATAATAGTCCCAAAACCCCTCATATTCTCCCCATCCATAGCCCCTCACATATTCTTAACCTTGGTGGTAGAAAATTAAAAACACCATAAATCTCCTACTACTCATCAAGAAAACTCACCCACCAGCAAGCATGGAATCTGATCCTTCATATGGCCGAGAAGAAGAGACACACAATGACTCTCCTATAGAAGTGCATGCACTAAGGAGACCTCATAGGGGTGGCAAACATATAAGAGAGGAGACTACTTCACTTGCTGAGCTACAGGCCTACCCTCTTGCTATTACATGCTTCCAACACGAATCCTGTTATCAGTTCTATGATATGGTTGCTAGAGTCCAGTATCATCATGAGTTAGCTCAGTTATTTGTGCTTCATCTACATAATGGCCAAACCACTCTAGCTGGTGTGACATTTACCTTGACATCGGGGTCTATTTCTCTAGCAACCGGTATTCCTAATGTCGGAGAGTAGTGGAATAAAAGGCAGTAGATTGACAGGGAACACTATGAACCATACATCAAGCCCAATTATTTGAGACAACTCAGCAGAGTGTTTCCCTTTCGGTACCTGAAAGACTCATATGCTCCCTTGATGAAACTGATAATGAAATATTTCAGCTGTGAGGGCCAGTTTTCTCGCCTATATGCCTATCATATCAGGTTGTTGATGCAATTTACCAGGGTGAGAATGATGAATCTCCCCTACTTCATGTGCCGAAATATTGAGAAGATGACCACCCTAGTACAACAAAAGACTCCTCAGCAACAGTTCAACAGTATATATCATTTTGCTCTCATTAAAATTGTGGTCATGCATCAGCTTGGTTTGTAGGGCATCTCATGGGAGGATTTCATTTCTCATGAGTTCTTCACAGCTCCTCAGGTACCTCCAGAGACTTTTCATGAGACAAGTGGACCTTCTCATCAACAAGAGGGTCATGAGACACAGACCGCTAGTGTGCTAGTGTTTGTCACATATCAAAAGGGCACTAGACAGTTGTTTGCAGCAGCAAAGCGAGTATTATCTCCACCCAGGGTGGAAGGGGTCTCGCTTCCTTCATCAGCACAGTAGGTTCAGGACAAGGGAAAGAGGCCATTACATGATGAGGGGCCTTCAGGTGAGCAGGAGACCGATTTCATTCTCATTCAGGACAATGACACGAATTTGGACCCACAAAGCTCAAAGCTCAAGGAAGTCATCCAAGAGAAACAGGCGGACATCAATGCTTTTTCCCTCAACTTGGAAAAAGCCAAGTGGATAATAAAGTACCTGAAACAAAGAAACAAGCAACTAGAGGATCAGAAAAGCATAATGGAGCTTAGAAACATGCGAGAAAACCAGCAAGCTTCCAAACGGAGGAGAGTCAAGTTCACAACACTTGAGCAAGAAATCAATGTTGATCGTGAGTCTTGGTTGGAGAGGACTAATATCTACTTGGAGAGGAGGTTGGAGAAAGCCATCAATGAGAATAATATTTTGAGAAACATGGTATATCATTATTTGTCAAGGAACATGGTGTGCCAAGCTAGAATCAGGAGCTTGAAGGCAAAATTGAAGAAGAGATCGAGGAGAAAAAAAGCGCAAGATAAACTTAAAATCTTGGCTGAGGCTTCCTTGGCCCAACACAGCACTTGATGGAGAACAGTCAGCCCAAATTTTAAAAAAATTTGGACACTTTTTGCATTTTTGAAAATTTTGGGCTAAAACACAGAAATTTCTACCCAATGTGTCGCGCCACATGGCGCTTGCTTTTGATGGAGGCCTCCAAATGACAAAAAATCAACATATTTGGGTTTTTCTTGGAAAAATATGCATGCCTACCAATGTCCAAGAAATTTTGATAGGTTTTGAGCCCCCAAAAAGGTCAAAAACACCGAAAAATTGACCTTACTGCCCCTATTTTGACACACATGAAGTAGTGTTAGGAGAACTAAGTTTTGGACGGGAAAATGGAAGCCAAATTCAAAAATTCCACTTGATTTGGAAAGTAGACAGGCAGGCCTTTCCAACAAGCACACTTGGAGCAAATTTTGACACTGAGAAGACCTCCAAAAGTGGCTACGAACAGGCGCTACGCATAGAGAAATCAGCGTGGCGCATAGGGGAAATTTTGCTCTGTTTAACCAAGTATACTCTGTTTTTCGCCTAGTTCCTTGACAGTTTGACTTTCCTCTTTCTTAATGTAAAAATTATGATGTAATTTAATGTAAATTGATGGATCTTGATGTAATTATGTCAAATTTTCACTCATGGAGGTAGATTCATCCATAAAAAGTTAGTTTGCAACTGAATGAATCAGTTCCCTAGTTTTTAGAGGCATGTTGTTCCACTGCCTAATTTGTAGTTCTCAGTTTAGAATTATTTGGAACAGATCCTAAACTAATGAGATCGACCCCTGGAGGCTAGGATGAGTTTTTGTTTGCCTATATCTTATGTTTTTCAGTCATTAGCATGGTTGGACTTTTGAGAAAGCTTGGAGCCTATTGTATACTCATTTCAGCAGTTTTGGCTAAGGAATAGACCAGTGGTTTGCAGCACTCTATGGGATTCATGTGGCATGTTGTTTTGATATTGTGTTTCCTTCTGTAAATGTAAGTTTATATATGTTTTATGTATGCCATTATCTCTCCTTATTCTTCTTAACTAAAACAAACAAGGATAAAGGTAGAATGCATTGAAATTGCAGTGCTCTACCAAGGGTTTGCTTAGTTATTGATGTTTTCAGTTGTTTGAAGAGGATCCTTGAGGTTTTCTTTCCCTCTTCATCTCCTCACCTGTCTAAATCTCTCAATTTCATTCAATTTGAAGTATCAAATCACTTGCCTACCTTGCCCCATTGAGACCTCTGCAAAACTGAGCCTCATTCCCAAGACCCAAAATTTCCTTTCCATTTGAGCCAACAAACATTATCAAATTCAATCAGACTCTTTTGTATACATACCTAGCCTAAAATCAGTCTTCATTCAAGTCATCTCACATCTCATTGATCATTTTTGCTGAAATTGATAGGAGAGAGCCCTCTCCTAACCTTGTAGGGCTAGCTACCAGTTAAGCTTGGTTTGATGTTACCCTAGATCCTACCTTTCTCAGCCTGAGGTAGATTTAGACCCTAACGTAGCGGCGACCATACTAGGGAAGAAAATCTTATTTGTTTGTTAGTGTTCTTGCTCTATAAACTATAGACGGAGCCAGAAGTTATGCCAGGTAGCCTTCGAAATGCTCTTCCTTTGCATTAGAGAAAGTAGATAAATGTTGCTTCAGTCAATCTCCGGTCTAGTCTTATGAACGCAAACATCTGAATTGAAAATTTCATCAATAAATGTAATCAAGTTCAGATCTGATTGTTGATGGTGGACAATGATCAGACATCGGAAGGCCAAAATCATTCAGCTGGCGACTCCAGTGTCGAAGAATCCCAAGCTTCTGAATTTTTATGGCAACTCCACTCTTCAAGAACTAGTAGCCTAAAGAATTTCTTGGTGAATTCATTGTTATCAAAATGGTTTCGCTGCATCGAAGGTATGCTCCCATGAGCCGAGATCACATTCCAGGTTTCCCAAATAAAATTCCTAAGGTAGATTGGCAAAGGAATTTGCCTACGTTTAAAGATGATGATAGGAAGGATGCGGCTTTACATCTGGTTAGATTTCACATACATATTCGCAAGTTGAAGGTTGATTTTCCTGAAGATTGTTTGATGAAGATATTCATGGCCACTCTGGAAGGTGAAGCCCGATCTTGGTATGAAAGTTTGCCACCTGCTTGTATTTACTGTTTGAAGGATTTTCATACCATGTTCTTTGAGAGGTATAAAGAATCTTATCCATTCTTAACCTTAGTTCAGTACTGTTGTAAACATGTTTATAGTTTTATTGAAAATATTGAAAAATTTATGAAGATGATGACTTCATGGATGATGAGATCATGGAGGCTCTGTACGAAAATCCATTTCAGCAACATAAAGAGAACTTAGAGGATACTCATCAAGATGCTCAGGAAACTTTGCAGCAGGATCAAGATCTTAGTACAATGGAAAATAATGAAAGAGAAGGTTTTATTTTAGATCTGTCGATAAAAGAGCACAGCATGCATGAAAGTCAAGTTTCAATTTTAGAATGTGATAAAGTCAGATCTAGATTTAGATCATGATGATGAAGACTATCTTGTTTTGAATCCCATGAAGGAGAGCTCTACTGTTGAGATCATCTGGAATGAAGAAAACATAGTTATTGATCCAAGTGTTCTCATTTCATTAGAAAAAAGTTTTCACGAGGAGGTAATCCAGTCATTTTATGAAAAACAAGATGAGATCTTTGTTCAAGTAAGTGAAAAATCCTCTTTCGATAACTCAGTGGTAAATGATAATTTGATTGCCATGTCATATGAAGATGATCAACAATGTTTTCAAATTTCAAAAGTTCAAGGAAATGAGGATTGTCATTCCAGTTTTTCATGTTTTGAAATGTTATTTCACAAAGAAAATAATCGCTTGAGCAAAAGAAAACGAAAAGTAGTAGCCCAAACTAATGCAGGTTTGCAGTGTGCACATGGTCAAGAAAGTGTTGGTGAAACTTCTTCCACTTTTAAAAATAATGATAGTCTTCAAATTAGCTTTATTGATCAGCGAAAAGATAATGTTTTCCTTCATGAAAATGATAAGACTGTCATGTTTGATAATCTTGAAGATTGTTTTCTGTTTAAGAATGACCTAGACCATGAAGTTGAAGGATATGAGCTTGAGAGAAACAATATGCCGGAATTTCTCACGGTCAAGGAATTTACAGCTAACACTCAGATGGCAGAAGCTTATACCTCTATGTGCCTTCCTATCACTCAGCAACTAGTTGTTCTTCCAGATCAGGATGAAGGGGGTACTTGTATTTTTGCTGCTGGATCTCAAGACAAGCTAGTGCTTCAGGATTTTCAAGATCCTTTCAGCATTCTTTTGCAAGCACCAGAGAAGATGAATGTTGGCTGGTTTGTTAGCATAAGCCTTGGTTTCAATTGTTATTGTGAGTTGCCTACATGTACATCATTCTGCCTACTTGAGGAAAGAGAGAGCAGAATTTCATTGAGTAGCCATTTGTTGGATTGGTTACCCTGGAAGGCCCACTTCACATGATTGTACATATTTCATCAGTAAGCAGGTAGTTGTCATCATGATTTGAAGCCCTCAAATCTCGATGGACTACTGCCTAAAAGCTTTGTAAGTACTTGCTTCAATTAAGTCAGTCTTGAGTCATTTTTTATTTTATTCAGTTCAGTTTAAATATAGTTTCAGCTAAGTGTCCAGTTTCAGCTTTTGAGAGTCTTGTTTCAGTTTTGAATTATTCAGTTCAACTATGAGCCTTGAGTCAAAGTTTGATAGTAATTGGTTTTTGATTTGTTGAAGTTATTGACTCCATAGCCCAATGGAAGAGGCATTTCCTGCTTTCCCAGAGATCTGTAGTTCTTGGCACCTCCAAGGAGATACCATCCCCATTGGAGCCAATGTTAGTGTCGGTATCTTCATCCCTTCGTCAAAGATCAAATTCTCTTGTTGTATTGCATATTAGGTGTCTCGCTTAGTCAGCTGCATTCCATTAGGACATTGGATCATCTGATGGTAGTGGCTTGTTGTATATTTTCCCTCATGTCCTTTACCTGCTGGCCCATTTCCATTCATTGAGATCATTTGCAGTCACTTTTTGTCTTTAAATTTGCAAAAGTCAATTCTAGGGTTTCAATTTCATTAGGTTTAGGGTTTCATCAAAGAGGTCTTCAAAATATCCAATAACAGCCATCAGGGACTTGAGGAGGTTGAATAGAGTTCCAGTACCAATAAATTACATCATCATATGCCCAGAAATGACTTTTTCCTCAAAACTATGTTTTGAGGAAAAACAGAGTATTTTATCTTTTCATGTATATAATTTGGTGTAATCCCAAATTTTTATATGTAATAACTTTAGTGGCAACCCTGGTCACCTTGCCAAGCTTCAGCATCTCCATCACCTGCAAGGCAAACAAAAAATAAAAGCATTCAATTCATCACAGGCAAAAATAAAGCAAACTGCCGAAAAACAGAGTTTGAAAAACAAGTCAAATGCAAACATTACAAAGTGGGTTTTATGAAGTGAAAAATTAAAGTCTTTGGTGTATAAGCTATTTCTTGTGTTTAAAAGACTCATTTGCATCCAAAAGAGCAAGAGGGATTTATATCAAGTTCGTGGTAACAAAATTGCAGCAAAGAGTTTCAGTTTCCGGGGCGCGGCGTATTGGGTGAGCGGCGCGGCACATAGCGCTGGCACGGCACATTGGGCCACCTTCCATAGTATAAAAACTATACTAGCACGACACACTGGGTGAGAGGCGCGGCGCATACAACATGCACGGCGCATAGGGCCGAGCTCCTCAGTGTTAATTTGTACAGGCGCGGCGCACACAGGAGGCGCGACGCATTGGGTTTGAGGCACGGCGCATAGATCTGCCAAGCCTGATTCTTTCAAAAACTCCATCAAATTGCCGAAACTGCTCAAAAATTCCAGTGTGCAATTAAGTTAAGCCCTCTTCCTTGCTAGTAAAAGAGTTTTTCTTGAAAATTTATGGTGGTTGTGTGAAGAAAATCAAACCTTATTTCCTTGCAATTTCTCAAACACCATTGCCTAGGGTTTGCACTGTCATTTTGCTGCCAAGTTTATTCTACCACTCCCTCATTTTTTCACTCCTCCATTTATTTTCCCAGCTTATCTACTCATTCATTAAACTCCCATATTCCTAAAAATCATTTACCACTATCCCCAAATCCTGTTTTCCCAAATTTCAATTACAAATCCCCAAACCCTAATTGTTGTCCCTAAAACTCCCATATTGTTCTCTAATCCCCTATTTCCCACAAAACCCTGTGATAATAGTCCAAAAACCCCTCATATCCTCCCCATCCACAGTCCCTCACATATTCTTACCCATGGTGGCAGAAAATTAAAAACACCATAAATCTCCTACTACTCATCAAGAAAACTCACCCACTAGCAAGCATGGAATCTGATCCTTGATATGACCGAGAAGAAGAGACACACAGTGACTCTCCTATAAAAGTGCATGCATCAAGGAGACCTCACAGGGGTGGCAAACATATAAGAGAGGAGCCTACTTCACTTGCTGAGCTGCAGGCCTGCCCTCTTGCTATTACATGCTTCCAACACCAATCCTGTTATCAATTCTGTGAGATGGTTGCTAGAGTCCAGTATCATCATGAGTTAGCCTGGTTATTTGTGCTTCATCTACATAATGGATAAACCACTCTAGCTGGTGTGACATTTACCTTGACACCGGAGTCTATTTCTCTAGCAACCAGCATTCCTATTGTCGGAGAGCAGTGGAATAAAAGGCAGCAGATTGACAGGGAACACTATGAACCATACATCAAGCCCGGTTATTTGAGACAACTCAGCAGAGTGTTTCCCTTTCGGTACCTGAAAGACTCATATGCTCCCTTGATGAAACTGATAATGAAATATTTCAGCTGTGAGGGCCAATTTTCTCGCCTATATGCCTATCATATCAGGTTGTTGATGCACTTTACCAGGGTGAGAATGATGAATTTCCCCTACTTCATCTGCTGAAATATTGAGAAGATAACCACCCTAGTACAACAAAAGACTCCTCAGCAGCAGTTCAACAGTATATATCACTTTTCTCTTATTAAAATTGTGGTCATGCATCAACTTGGTTTGCAGGGCATCTCATGGGAGGATTTCATTTGTCATGAGTTCTTCACAGCTCCTCAGGTACCTCCAGAGACTTTTCATGAGATAGGTGGACCTTCTCATCAACAGGAGGGTCATGAGACATAGACCGCTAGTGTGCCAGTGTTTGTCACATATCAAAAGAGCACTAGACAGTTGTTTGCAGTAGAAAAGCGAGTATTATCTCCACTCGGGGTGGAAGAGGTCTCGCTTCCTTCATCAGCACAACAGGTTCAGGACAAGGGCAAGAGGCCATTACATGATGAGGGGCCTTCAGGTGAGCAGGAGACCGATTTCATTCTCATTCAGGACGATGATACGGATTTTTCCCTCAAAGCTCAAAGCTCAAGAAAGTCATCCAAGAGCAAAAGGCGGACATCAATGCTTTGTCCCTCAACTTGGAAAAATCCAAGTGGATAATAAAGTATCTGGAACAAAGAAACAAGCAACTAGAGGATCAACAAACCATAATGGAGCTTAGAAACATGCGAGAAAACCGGCAAGCTGCCAAACGGAGGAGAGTCAAGTTCACAACACTTGAGCATGAAATCAATGCTGATCGTGAGTTTTGGATGGAGAGGAATAATATCCACTTGGAGAGGAGGTTGGAGAAAGCCATCAATGAGAATAATATTTTGAGAAACATGGCATATCATTATTTGTCAAGGAACATGGTGTGCCAAGCTAGAATCAGGGGCTTGAAGGAAAAATTGAAGAAGAGATCGAGGAGGCAAAAAGCACAAGATAAACTTCAAATATTGGTTGAGGCTTCCTTGGCCCAAGACAACACTTTATGGAGAACACTCAGCCCAAATTTCAAAAAATTTTGGACACTTTTTGCATTTTTGAAATTTTTGGGCTAAAACACAGAAATTTCTGCCCAATGCGTTGCGCCACCTGGTGCTCGCTTTTGATGGATGCCTCCAAATGACAAAAACTCATCATCTTTGGATTTTTCTTTGAAAAATATGCATGCTTACCAATGGCCAAGAAATTTTGACAGGTTTTGATTCCCCAAAAATGTCAAAAACACCCAAAAAAATGACCTTACTGCCCCTATTTTGACACACAGGAAGAAGTTTTGGGAGAACTTAGTTTTGGAGGGTAAAATGGAGGCCAAATTCAAACATTCCACTTGATCTGGAAAGTAGACAGGCAGACCTTTCCAAAAAGCACACTTGGAGTGAATTTGGACACTGGGAAGGCCTCCAAAAGTGTCTGCAAATAGGTGCTACACATAGAGAAATCAGTGCGGTGCATAGGGGAAATTTTTCTCTGTTTGACCGAGTATACTCTATTTTTCGCCTAGTTCCTTGAAAGTTTGACTTTCCTCTTTCTTAATGTCAAACTTATGATGTAATTTAATGTAAATTGTTGGATCTTGATGTAATTATGTCAATTTTTCACTCATGGAGGTAGATTCATCCATAAAAAGTTAGTTTGCAACTGAATGAATCAGTTCCCTAGTTTTTAGATGCATGTTGTTCCACTGCATAATTTGTAGTTCTCAATTTAGAATTAGTTGGAACAGATCCTAAAATAATGAGCTCAACCCCTGGAGGCTAGGATGAGTTGTTGTTTGCCTATATCTTATGTTTTTTCAGTCCTTAGCATGGTTGGACTTTTGAGAAAGCTTGGAGCCTATTGTAGACTCATTTCAGCAGTTTTGGCTAAGGAATAGACCAGTGGTTTGCATTAATCTTTGGGATTCATGTGGCATGTTGCTTTGATATTGTGTTTCCTTCTGTAAATGTAAGTTTATATGTGTTTTATGTATTCCATTATCTCTCTTGCTTCTTCTTAACTAAAACAAACAAGGATAAAGGTAGAATCCATTGAAATTGCAGTGCTCTACCTAAGGTTCGCTTAGTTATTGATGTTTTCAGCTATTTGAAGAGGATCCTTGAGGTTTTATTGCCCTCTTCAACTCCTCACCTGTCTAAATCTCTCTATTTCATTCAATTTGAAGTATCAAATCACTTGCCTACCTTGCCACATTGAGACCTTTGCAAAACTGAGCTTCATTCCCAAGACCCAAAACTGCCTTTCCATTTGAGCCAACAAACATCATCAAATTCAATCAAACTCTTTTGTATACATACCTAGCCTAAAATCAGTCTTCATTCAATTCATCTAATGCATCATTGATCATTTTTGTTGAGATTGACAGGAGGGAGCCCTCTCCCGACCTGGTAGGACTAGCTACCAGGTTAAGCTTGGTTTGATTTTACCCTAGATCCTACCTTTCTCAACCTGAGGTAGATTTAGGCCCTAACAGATTGTAAAGGAAAAGAAACTTGATAAAACCAATGTATTTGAGGGTTGTGATGCTAAACAGCAAGCTGATTTAGAAAAAATTGTTTCAGAATATGATATCTTGTTTCAAGAACCTAAAGGTCTACCACCCAAAAAGGAAATAGTGCATGATATTAATTTGCAGCAAGATGCTCCATTGCCTAACATCGGAATTTATAGGTTGCTCGCTTTAGAGAATGCATAAATCAAGAAGTAGGTGCAAGAGTTGCTCGAGAAGGCGTTCATCAGTCCTAGCACATCACCATGTGGGTCTCCAATCATTTTGGTGAAAAAGAAAGATGGCTCGTGGAGAATGTGCATTGATTACCAAGCACTGAATAAGATAACAATAAAAAATCGTTATCCCCTTCCTCGCATAGATGATCTATTAGATCAGTTAAAGGAAGTTGTTTATTTTTCCAAGTTAGACTTGCATAGTGGATATCATCAGGTCAGAGTTGCAGAACAAGATGCATGGAAGACTGCTTTCAAAACAAAGCAGGGATTGTATGAGTGGCTGGTTATGCCTTTTGGATTAATTAATGTTCCTGCTACTTTCATGAGAATAATGAATGATGTACTTAGACCTTTTCTTGATGATTTTGTTATTGTATATCTGGATGACATTCTTATATTCAACAAAACGTGGGAAGAACATTTAAAGCATGTTAAGCAGACACTAGATTTTTTGAAAAGAGAAAAACTTTATGTTAAACTCTCAAAATGTGAATTTGGAAAAACATATTTGAATTATTTGGGACATATAGTAGGGGTGGTGAATTGAAGATAGATCCCTCTAAGGTGGCAGTCACTGTAAACTAGCCTAAACCCAAATCTGCTACAGAAGTTAGAAGCTTCTTAGGAGTAGCACAATATTGGAGAAAGTTCATTTCTAACTTTTCCTTAATTTCAACTCCCTTACATGCTTTAACAAGATTGAACAAGGTGTTTCAATGGGGAGGCAAATAGCAGAAAGCGTTCAACAACTTAAAAGAAAATATTAGTACAACACCATTACTAGCACTGCCCGATCTTCAAAGACCATTTGAGATCCAAATGGATGCCAGTGACTATGCCATGGGAGCAGTGTTGATACAGCATGGTAAACCCATATGTTATCATTTTGAGACATTTAATTCTGTAGTGGTTAACTATCCCACATATGATAAAGAATTGTATGCATTAGTACAAAGTGTGAAAAAGTGGAAACATTACTTAATGGGCAAAGAGAAAGTTATACATACTGATCATCAACCACTCCAATATCTACACTCCCAAACTAAGTTGCAGCAATCAAGACACTATAGATGGATGGGTTTTCTAAAACAGTTTCATTTAATCATCAGATATAAAAAGGGCATACACAATAAAGTTGTAGATATGTTATCTAGACCAATTATAAACGCATCTACTATACTTAAGCAAAACTCAGTATTGCATGAGACCTACATTGAACAATATGCTCAAGATATATATTTTAAATATGTATATGCAACTTTAAGTCAAGGTAAACGAGTAGAAGAATTGGATTATCAAATTAAGGACCAACTCTTGTATCATTGTGGGAAGCTATGCATTCCAAAAACTGAAAGAGTAAAGATAATTCGAGATGCACACACTTCTCTAATATCAGGTCACTTTGGGGTAAGTAAAACGGTTGCACAGCTGCAAAGATTTTGTTATTGGCCAAAAATGAATGAGGCAGTTTCTAGTTATGTAAGAGGGTGTACCATGTGTGCTAAAAGCATGCCCAACAATAGAAAACTAGGTTTGTACACTCCACTACCAGTTCCTTCTCATCCTTGGGAAAGTGTTTCCATGGACTTTGTTGGAGGACTGCCTAAATCTAGGAAAGGTCATGACTATTTATATGTTGTTGTGGATAGGTTCAACGAAATGTGTATTTTGATACCTTGTAATAAACAGATTACAACTGAACAAACTGCAAAATTGTTCATTCAGCATGTATGGGTTCATTTTGGATTACCCTCTTCCATTGTATCTGATCGAGATTCTTGATTTGTTGGGAAGTTTTGGTCGAGTCTGTGGGAACTGATGGAAACCAAACTGAAGAAAAGCACAACCTTTCATCCACAGATAGATGGCTAGACAGAAGTGGTCAACAGGACAATGATCCAGTTGCTTAGAGGCTATTGCAGCAAGCATCCCAAACTTTGGGATGAACATTTGTGTTATGTGCAACATGCTTACAACCGAGAAAAACATTCTTCTACACAGAGATCTCCTTTTGAGACTTGTTTTGGTTTCATACCAAGGTCTCCCTTGGATTTTGTCTTTGGTAAAGACATAGCAGTTGATGAAAACAATGATGTGGACAAGGCAACCAAGTTCATTGAACAAATCTAAGAGATTCACCATGTAGTATAGGAACAGCTGGAAAAGAGCCAAGCCAAATACAAGGCAAGGCATGACAAGCATCAGATGGAGCATATTTTCCAAGTTGGTGATCAAGTCTAGCTATATATCAGCAAAGACAGAATTCAAGGTGAAGGTAAAAAGCTAAAGCCAATAAGGTATGGACCTTTCAAGATACTTGAGAAAATTGGTGAGAATGCTTTTTGCCTTGATTTACCAGCTTACATGCACATCTACTCAGTCGTTAATGCATACAGCTTGAGATTATTTGAACCTTCATTAATTGAAGAACCCGAAGAGTAGAGTCAATTGCCTTCTATTGGTGATCTGTTACCTGAATACCTCAATGAATTGCAGGAAGACACATTTCTGGACAAGAAGGTGAGGACGACGTGTAGGGGAGATGTTGAGTACCTCAGGATTGGACTCAAGGGTTCAAAGTGAAGAAGTGCAAAATGGATAGAGATTAGACAAGTGAGACAGTTATACCCTCACTTAGTTGATGCTTGAAAACCAAATTTTGGTGGTCCAAAAGATTTTTCAGTGGGAAGGCCATGATCCGAATTGGATCCTTAAACATTCTCTAAGTTTTCATGATTGTTTCAAATTATTTCAAGCTTCAAAATCTTATGGATATTGAGCTTATCATAAATAACCTCTAAATAATGGCAATTTGTGGTTAGCATGAAACAACGAGGACCCTCGGTCAAAGCGCGCAGACCGTTGGCCCATGGTGACTGTGCATTAGCACAGATTGATGAACGAGAGGTCAAATCCAAAAACAAAGGTAGTATCACAGGGCATCCCCCTCAGTGAGGGAAAGGCCCTAAGCGCTCGGTCACGAGGAAAAGCCTAAAACCATACAGAAATTGTTGATTCCATCAAAAGGCACTAAAACTGGTAGGATATTAGAAGGGCTTCAAGCGGTAAGTGGGTTCGACTGAGTCCCGCCCAATGCCATACACTGGGCGACACATGTCCAACGAATGAGAGAGAAAATAGCTCACATCATGCGGGTAAAGGTCATGCTACTTACCCTTCCGATATGGACAGAGATCGTAGGATCTGGAGGCTCCAGATCAACAGCGGAGAAATGATTCGATGGATGACCAGATTCAACAGGGAAATAGGCTGAGTCATATAAGATTTGAGGTCTGGCATGACCGCTGAGCTGGTAGAGGAATCAATTTTGCGGGCAATCTTGGAGCAACAGAAATAATGACCATTCAAAGAGAACTGACACTCAGTTCGTGAGGAAACAAGTGGCCACCTCTCTGTGAAGCGTTACACAGTGATGATGATGCAGAGCATTGGAATTCCAACGGGCAGAGGTAGGAGATCCAGAGAGCCGGGAAGCGGAAACAAACAGTCAGGGAGCAGATTGGCTTTAAGCCACGAACAGATAGAGAGTAAGGCAAAGGAAGCAAAGAAAGAGCAGCAGAAAGCCAGAGGCAAGAAAGAAGTGAATTGCAAAGAACATAGAAGTTGAGCTGACTTGCAGAGCAAAGGGATCATCGAGCAGACAGAGACAGGGAGAGTTCGAGAGTCTGTGAACTCCAAATAAGGCTTGGGAGGTTCAAGCAACTCTTCTATGTATACTTGTCAGGTATTGAGTACCAAATTGGAATCATACCATTGAGACCAGTTGAGGTTGAGATTCAATAAGGGGAGTCTGTGTACTCTAGAGACTTGGGGAATCCAAGTACATTCCTACTGATCATCATCTGTTAAGTGAGACTCAAATTGAGCTCCTTATTGTAAAAACCCTGCTTTAAGACACAATAGTACGGCCACCACTAAAGGTTGGACCAGGAGACATAACCCAGGAGGATTGGGTGAACTCGTTATTAAATTTGTTGTGTTTATGTGTTGGCTTACTGTGTTCTCTTACTGTTTCAGTGTTTATGTATTTTGCAATCTTATCGATTCGTTGCATAAAATAACACAGGCACACCCCAACACTTGAGTTTGTAATACCTTCATTATTTCTCTGAGGTCATTTACGAGTGATTTCAGATTAGAAATATACATATCATGAGAGTGACATCCAATGTAAGCATCAGCTGTGTCAAGCCATGGTTATCCCAAAATCAAGGGATGTCCACCAACATGATCTTTTGGCTGAAGCACAATAAAATCTATGGGGTATTCCCAAGAATCAATTGAAACAACCATATCATCCAACACACCTTCTGGCTTGATTTTAGATCCGTTTGCAAGTTCAATCACAATACGAGTAGGACGGATATGGGTCAACCTAAGTTGATCCATGGTTTTCCTGGTCATAACATTAATGGATGCCCCTAGGTCTATTAATACATTGGGGACAAGGATATCACCTATCTAGACAGAAACAACTAGGTTTCTAGGATCAATATATTTCTTCGTCTGTGCACATCCTGTCATCAACTCAGTTACTTTTCCAACAAACTGAATGGTCTGGGGTTCTACTCTCTTCCTTCCTAGCTTTTTAAGATAAATCTACCTAATGATTTTTGTATAGATGGGGATCTCTTTAATAGTTTGTAGAAAAGGAACCTTTATGCAAATATTCCTAAGCTCGAAAGCCAGACTAGACTCGAGAGTGGGGTTATTTTTCTCCATAACTAGCCTCTCTAGATAGGGAGGTTGTTTTGAAGAAGGTGGAAACTTAGAATGTGCGGGAATGGGTTGAATGATGACATCTTCTTTCGAACAATCAGGAGTTTCCTCCTCATGTCTCTCCTCAATAATCATCGGGGATTGTTTTTGTTTTTTCTAGTTTTACTTCCCTTCCCGATCTCAATTGAATCTCATGGATCCCACCCAGTGAGGTCTGATAAATGGGAGAAGGGAGCGGTCCAATGGAATGAATCAATTATACCACTTTATTATTATGATTCGGTACCAGTTGAGCAGGTAGTTGGCATGGTCGAAAGGGTGGTGGTAAAGTTAATGATGGCATTGGTTGACTTTACTGAGGTAAGGAGGGTAAATATGGTTGTGAGATGCGGTAAGGTGTATATGAAGTAGGATATTATTTCATAGGTGTAATATAGGAATAGTGAGAATGATTTGACCCCCTCCATCATTGTTGCTAAGGTTGAGGAGGTTGTCCATATTGAAAATGATTCACATGCTGCCAAGGTTGAGAGTGATTTTCATTATGATAGGAATATGGTGATGCATTATAACCATAAAAATGTGGTGGAGGTTCAAGAACCATACATGTACCTACCTAAGGCTAAATTTTCCATGCTCCCATGGAATGCAATGGCTCAAGTTTGGATTTCTCTCCTTTGAATGTTGCTTTTTGTCCTGGTATAGAAGGGCACTCCTCGATAGCATGTTTTCCTGCACAAACCACACATCTATTAGCACCTTTAACATCAACAGGACAATCTCTTAAAAGATGTTTTTTCATATACTTTGGACAATAAATAGAAAACGAATCTTGTTCTTCTACAAATTTCTATTGAAATTTCAAAGAGTTTATTTGTTTGCTAACGATATTCATAATTTCAATTTTCATATTGTCCATTTTATTTTCCAAACCAATGATCATAGCATCTGTAGATCCAAGTTCTTTTATTTCTACTTTGAATTCCTCTATCGGATCTATATTTATTCCGTGAGAGCTTCCTGCACAGGTCACAAATTTGATCAAAAGATTTTTGAGCAATATCCCCTTATCCTAACAAATTCAAATTATGTCTAGAATATTCAGTAAGCCCATGTAAGAACAAGGTTCTAATAGTACTTATGCCAAATTTATGGTTTTTACCTTTGGAGGATATATAGAAACCTCCCTAAATAGTCTTCCAAGATCTCATCATCACCTTACTCAATAGTGAAGATCTTGTCTTTCATTTCTCTAGTTTTACAATATTCATGATATTTGGTCAAAAATACTCTCCTCATTTTGTCCCAAAAATTTATAGTATCTCCTCCTAATCCCATGAACCAGCGTAAGGCTGAATCCATGAGAGTTGCAGGAAATAACTTTAATTTCTGGGCATAATATATTGAATTCAAACAGAAAAGAATATGGATCCTCATGTATCTTAAAATGGAAATGAGGAAAAGCTGATGGCGTAATATTCTTCATTTGTATAGTTATTCCTGAATTCATGATTGGTAACCCAAAGGTGGAGTGTTCCTCAATTACCTGATTCTTGCCAGTCCCTTCAACACAGTCCTCATTTTCTGCCATTTTTGTACCTCCAATGGAATAACTCCAAATGGAATCAGAAGGTTGACTATGGTTTAAATTAATCTTTTTATCACAACTAGTTTCCTTCTTCCCCTTTTTGGGTTGTGTCACACCTGAACTATTGTTTCCAAAATCCAAGTGGACAGTTCCTAAGTGGTGGGTCTGTGTCCATTTGGGCTTTCTACCTGCAAAAGAAGGCCCAAAATGAGAAAATCTTCAGATTTATCAGTGTTTCTTTGGCCCTTTTTGGGCTTCAGACTCCTACCCTTTTTAGGCATTCATCTTAAAATAATTAACCAAAAGAATGACAAAACTTCAAAATTACAGGAAAGAAAAAAATCTCAAATCAAATGTTATAAAATAAAAAGATCAACACTAAGAAATCCTTCAAGCAATAGAAGCACATTGCAAAAAAAATAATAATAGACCTACCCCTACTGCAAAAAAAATTAGAAAGTTCTTACCAATCTTATATGCCTCCTTCGCAACAATGCCAAAATGTTGGTTGCAGGAGTTGCAGTTCAACAATCCCCTTCAACACTTAATTGTCAACCTAGGGCTATGTAAGCTTAGAGGCATAACACAGGAAATGCAAAGATTAATTGTATATAATTTCATCAAATCTGTTCCTAACTTCCCTAATTATATTTGCAAAATCAAAGAATTACGAAGAAAATAATACCAAAATAATTCCGATGTCGGAATCAAAATGAAAATACTTTCGTAGAAACTCAATGCAAGGAACTTCAAATCAGCATAAAAATCCTGATCAATGAAAGAGAGAAAAGCAGATATATGAGGCTAAATGTTAGTGCAGTCATAAGACATATAAATGATTAGGCTATGAAGTGCAGTTGTCTTTGTCACAAGTTTTCCTTCCTGGTCTAAACCATCGTTCCTGCACCAAAACAACATTCCTATACTAGAAAAGAGTTCCTACATTGGAACGATATTCCTGTACTAAAATGATGTTCATGTTCTGGGAGTATGTTCTGTTCTTACACTAAGTTTTTTGACTCTCATACAATATTTCTAAGTTCCTGTACCAGGGTACTGTGTTCCTGTACAAGGGTATCAAATCATGTACCGAAACAGAGATTCTTGTACTAAGAAATCAATATTCTTGTACTGAGCTTCCAAACCATTTGCATGAAATGTAAAGTGTGCCAACTAGAAATTAACTTGCAAGGAAAAACATAGCAGAGAAATAAATGCATATAACCAAGGATACTCCCTATCTAATCATTCATTCGAAAGTGAAACGTACTTTCAAAGCCAAAGGGAATCTCGACTGAACCAGAAACTTCTTCACATGGAAATGATCATTCATTCTATATACAGAGCACTCTTTTTTCCTATATGACTATCATGAAATTAACTAGATCTGAACTTTTACTTAGTAGAGGTTTTAGTTCAAAGGTCCCTTCACCAAATTCCATTATTTCACTGATTTATTCCCACAAGAAATTAAGCATAAACACAGAACCTCATTACATAGACAACATTTCATTAATGCTTGGGAAAGTGTAAGTAAGTCAACCCTAAGTTATAGAAAACACACTTGCATAAAACACATTTGCATACTGAGGAATGAAACGTATTTGCATGAGGGAAATAAATGTACTTGCATAAATAAACACACTAGAAGAAGCAACCCTCACTTGCAGAAATAAAGCATACAGGTGCAACCAAACAGAAACACGTTTTTTGCAGAAAGGAAACCACTCATCAAAGGAAATAAATGTTATTCAACATTCAGTAAATGAACACACCCACACCTTCACACCTCAGATCTGAGTCACACAATTGATGAAGAAAGTGAAGATTTGTTAGCTACATAAAAGAAATGAAATACTTCTTGCTCAAACCATGCATACGAAAATATGTCTAGCACACCTATGAAAGAGGGAGAACGAGTAGGGTTGGTTGGGCCCTAGCCAACCAACTCATTTCCTTGTTACGAGATCTAGAAAATCAACTGCTCAAATAAGGCATCACATAAAATACTAGAACAAGAAATTAATAACTGGAATAGCTCCCTGTATTAAACTTAGTAATTGCAAATGTACATCATGGATATTTGGATCCAGCCCAGAAGTATGGCGATACAAAAGTTACAGTATAATCCAAAATTTCACCACTGTATCACTATCCAGTTCAACTAGAAATCCTTATTAAATACATATTGTTCGGCTCATGGCCATAATAGAAATCAAAACAAAAGTATAATATCGACTTTCAGCCATTTGACAAAAAGAATAAATCATGGGTATTTGGTCGAAACCCTAGCCTCCATATCCTGTATTTTCCTCATGCTCTGAGCCCAACAAACTTTTGTTGAGATTTTGGCGAGGAATGTGCATGGATTTCCAAACTGGAGTAGCCATTGGTGGTAAACCGTGTTGATGCTGCCAGCTGCCGTGAGTACAAGAACATGAATAGTACAAGAATATTCCTGCACCAACCCCATCTCACACATTGATTAATAATTTCACTCTATCAAAATACTTTAGGAAAGAAAATATGTAAGTTGCAAAGGAAAAATAGGCTATTTAATCTTTTTAATTAGTAATTAAGCTCATATAACCCTTAATAAAAAAAATCATGAAGACCGCAGTGCAGGAATAAGCAGAAGGGTTAGAATAAGTGCAAGAATAAATAGGTTCCAAGGGTAAAACAAAGGGCTTAGGTAGTGTGTTTTGGGTAGAATGAAGGTTAAAAATAAGGAAATTCTAATTATCAACAAATGTGGCCAGCTAAGATAACCATGTGGGTGCCACATGGGTACTGCATTGCATGTTGGTGAAGTGGCACTAACTGAATGGCTAATCTTTGGATGGCCATATCTTTTGATTCAATGGTCAAAATGGAGCAAAATTTTATATCATTGGAAAAGTCTCAATGAGATGAACACAATGGTGGCATCCATTTTAAGTTTTAAGAGAGTTCAAAAAGGAAAAAATTAGACCCCATTTCCATAACTCAACATTGGAGATCATGTCATCATATTAACTACCTCCTTCTATCCTTATTCGAGGGTGGGGATAGTGGGGTGGGAGGGGGGGGGGGTAGGGGGTATGTTTGTTACACATTATTTTGTCAAACCTCCTGCACTTCATTGTGACATATCCCGAAGTGCTCGAAACATGATCATTATAAAGTATACTCATCCATGTATACAGCTCAAATCCTTCCTTTAAATTGCCTTGGAAAATGTCTTGAGTTTTCCCTGAAGCAATATCTCTTAAAACCCTAAAATTAGGGTCATCACTCTTATGAAGCTCAAAACCGTGATGATCGCATGTTTCACTATGCTAGACCCATGATGTCATTGCTATGTTCCCTTGCATACCCGCGATGATCCCAAAAAGGTAATTTTCCCAAAGAAGATGAGAAACTTCGTGATCTAGAAGCTTTCAGAGCGACGAGCTCGAGGTGGTTTTGCATAGATGAGGTCGAATCCTCTTAATTTGACCTGTTGGTGTCATCCCTATGAGCTACCTCCTTGAGATGTGGGCCTAATCCTATATTTGGAGGAGGCCTAACTCCCTCTCCCAGTCTATAAGTTCATCCTCTCCCATTCCCAAATGGTTGGTTAGGTTAGAGGTTGGGTTGATCAATGTCCATTTGCACCCTTATGCTAAGATTATGCTAGAGGCCATTCATCAGACTTGGAGAAGGAGTGTTGGAGAGTTTCTTGGCTTGGACTTGGATTACCACTCAAGGAGAGACTTTCAACATCAAGGCTATGTTTGTAAGCTTCCCATTCATTCTTTAAATAATAATACAACCACTGGTTCATCTTCCCAATATATATGTTCATGTATGTATTTGTTTGGCATTCCTTGATCAACTAAATAGATTATTATTGGATTCTATATTAGTTTTGGTATGCTTTGTTGTCTCTTGGTTGTTTGTGAAGGTAAATAAGCATTGAAAGAAGTAAGAACAAGACCTTGACACAAGCAGTTTGAGGATTTCACCAAAGGGAATCGGATTAGCATCAGAGCAAGGTAGGCCTCCTCTCTTGTTCTATTTTTCAATCATAATCTAGGAAGATGTCTAGTTGATTTTCCTCTCAAGTTGCTATACCCACTCATTGGGCTAGGGGGATCGTCTCTATCCGTAGAGAGGATTAAACTTGATGAAAAAATGGTGACTCTGCTAGGGAACCTATGACCTTTTCCTTCCTCTCCTTCACCATGTCTTTGGATGAGTTTGGTCAATCACTGATTTTTAGAATTCATTGCTTGCTTGCAATCAGTGTCATTACCTAGTAGATGTCTGAAGATTGTTAGCTTGAGTTGTTTTTGAAAATTTTAGATTTCTTTGTCCTTTTCCTTGACCATTGCGGATATGAGCCCGATAGTCGCAATGATATCGTGATTTTTGTAGTTATAATAGCAATGATCGCTACTTTATTGCTGACATGTGGGATGATTGCAAAAAACTTAGAAATTTAGGGTTCTCTTAGTGATTTTTAGTTTCAGTTGTCTTCTCCTTGTCATTCACTGATGTGTTCGTTCATTGGCTCTCTCATTGTCTTCTTGTATTTCCTTTTGACTTGGCTTCAATGTTTTTGAAGTTTGATTAGCCTTTTAGAGTTCTAGGTCTTCTAGGTCAACCTTAGAACACTCGTCAGTCTTCCGATCACAGATTATTTTCCTGCGTTCAAAATTCGTTGTGTGTTCAAACGTGCTTGTAGATTACTTTTGGTTCTTGTGAATTAAGTTGTTTTCATTAGAGGATAAAGTGAAAATTTCTTAAGCTTCATTGGATGAATGATAGATTACAATTCAGTCGTCTCATTGGATCAAAAGGAAGTGTTTGCTTTGAAGTTGTTTATGTTCCAAATTGAAAGTGAAAGTGCAATTCTTTTCTTAGTTTTTGGAACATTTTGCATTGCATTCGAATCATTGATGTGAAAGTGATTTTCATACTTCTTGGTTTGCCTACATTCTCTTTCCCTTTGCACTAGATTACGTTTGTTGCATCTTGAAAAGAGAAAAGAAAAATCATCATTATATCTTAGAGATTTTTCTTTAAGATTTTGCATTGCATTTGCTTATGATATGAAGGATTAGATTTCATATTTTTCATTTTTCATTTCAAGATTGTCATGGATGCATATTTCATTTGGTTTGATGCATGATTTGAGTGATTTTCTTCCCTACATAACTAGCCTTCATCGAATTGAAATATTTCTTTTCATCATCTAGTTTGCATTTTAGGAAGAAAAAACATCATTAAGGCCTTGAAATTGAGACATTATTACAAGATCAACTTTAAAAACTATCAATTAACCTAAGGAGCATTTGAAACATTAACAATCATACCTAGCGGTATAGGTTAGAGGCGTGTTCTGGTGTCTTTAAAACTTAGCAACTATTGTTAGCTAAGGCATTAGACAGCGCTAGCACAGACTTATGATCCCCATACCATTGTGTGTATAAAAGGAGACCCCTATAGGTTGCAATCCTTTATCCATAGGAAGCAGAGTCTGCTGCCCCATAAATGTGATATACCAAACACAATATTCGAGGAGATTTCCTGCATGTACGTCAAGTCCTTGGTCAATTATTTGGCTGAGGTGTATATTGCAGTTCACAGTTACTTGCTACTCCTTTTACCTAGATTCACTAGAGAAGTCATTTGATCTTTCTTGACTCTTTAAATTTGAAGAGATCATCGAGCACTTGTCCTTTCGAGCTCGCTAAACCAACGAAAGAAAATAGTGTCACCTATTTGTCCTTTTCTCGACTCTTATAACATGAAAAGGAAAATTTTTTGTTTCAAATTCTAAAATTAATTGACCACAGAACAAAATCATTCCTATGGAAATACTCCTTAGTAGATCTTAGGTTGATACCAATGGCAACATTTTCTGAGTCTACTAGTCAAGGAAATCCCTCTGATGGAAATCCTATTACTTTTCCTTCTTTCGGAAATACTGATGCTCCCTATATGGAAACGTTGTCCCTTCCTGGATTGACCATTGGTCTACCAGTTTGGTTATTTTCGACCTCAGTGGTTTCGAGTGTCCAAACTGCTTTTCAACCGAGTTCTCCTCCACCTGAACAACAACAACCTCATGTTGATCCTAAAGTTGATCCCTTCCCTTCTTCACCTATTTCTTCACCTCATTCTTCCTCTTCGCCTGGTGAAATTTTGGATTCTAGTAACCAGGAAGCTAAGAAGAAGAAGAAAAGGATGAAGAAGAAGAAGTAGAATAATAAAAGGGGAAACCAAATAGTTATTGCTATGGATGCAACTGATGTAAAAAAATCTTCCAATCAGCCCTAGAAAGTAAAATTCCCTTGCATGTTACGTAAGGGTGTCCAACTTCTTCGGAATTGTCCTGGTATTCCCAAGGTCTTATAAGTGTGATCTATAGGTTCACATCAACCTTTGACATCAGCGTTTGGTGATCATACTGGTGATAAACCCTCAACTAGTAACAATAACACTCATGGGAAAAAGTGAATAGTTAAACTTACTTGTAAGTTGTGTGAAGGTAATCATCCCATTCACCTTTATCCTCTTATGGATGAACCTTCCAAAGAGTTGGAAAACCTTATAGCTTCTCAACCTCGTCTTATGACTAGGTATTGAAAGCTTTCCTATGATCCTTCACTAGTTGATCTAGTGATTGATCAAAAGTCATCTTTGGTCAACCCCTCTCTCTTTGAAAACGAGTCTTGTGAGTCAGTTCTCGACAAACCATTAGTTGAGAAAATGGTAGACTTGACTCCACCTTCGGTTAACTGTACCTTTCCGGTAGAGAGTGAACCTCGTACTGCTCAGGATCTTCTAGTTTCTTCAGTTTTGAATGAACTAGAGGGAAATCCTCTTGTTCCCAAGGTTCATGAGAGCAGTTCTCCTGTTCCCATAGTGCAAGAAGGCAGCTATCATGTTCCTACGACACCCCTTCTGTTGGGCATAGAATCCCCCCAAGGCATGTTTTGGGGTTTAAAGCCCAAGTTTTGACCAAATCCTTTTGTAAAGCTCCACGAATTATGAGCACGGAGCGTGAAATCATAATAGAGTCATAGGGTTGTTTGCCCTAGTTTTTGTAATGTAATGTCGCCTGGATAGACCTACCCATGGTCCACGGACCATGGGATTGTATAAATAGAGCAAGGCTCTAAGTGTATATAATAACTAATAGCATAACATAAGAGGATGATAAGTTCAAGTGATTGAGTCAAAGTGTGTCTTTGGGTCGTAGAATAGGAGAAGGCTCTGCAGCTGAGTGCGTGGGCCCCTACAGCTGAGTACGCAGGGCAGGTCGAGTCTATAACCATTGGAAGAATCAATAAAGAGAAGTTTACCATATTTCTGTGTATCTTTTCCTAGTTTTAATGTATGATTGGGTATAATTTGCAAGTATATTGTTTATTTGTTGCGCGAACTCATGTGAATGATTTGTATAAATAAATATAATGTAAGATATCCAAGTACGCAAAGGTAATTAATTGGTATAAGAAAATAAGTAAGATCTCAGGTAATAGCGCATAATGCTACTCTAGTAATGCGGAAGCTCCACAGCCCCTGGTTAGGGCTACGCGAAGGAAGTGTATTAGGACGTTAGGAATAGGGAAGTGTGCGAAGTGACCTATGTGTAGGGATGCACAGTTGGACCAGTCAAACCTCTCAAACATCTCAAGGGTGTGGAAACCTTGTTCTAGCACCCTCTCATACTATTTCGAGTGAGACCTCAGTTCACGCTCTGTGGACTGTTTCCGAAAGGGCTAGTAGTATAGGGATTTGTTTGGCTAATTAACTCCGAACCTGGGTTAGGCCCCAACAAGCCAACAAATGGTTCCATTGTCGCAATTGGGAGTTGCATAGAGATGTCTGATGTCGTATCACTGAAATTTGACAAAGAAAGTAATTGAAGATTGGTTGGATAGTAAGATTCACAAGTTCGCAGCGTAGGAAAACATGGACCCATGACTGTCAAAGGAAGAGTGGTTAGACTGCTACTTATATATAGAGCTCCAAAAAAATTTCTTTGCATCCTTCCCCACTGAGTTATACGAGTGGATTGTGAAGCTAGAAGATAGCCAAGGAAGGTGTAAACTCAATAGACCTATTGTGTGGACTCTAGAATTGGTGCGCAGATTAGAAGCATCGGAAGATAAGGTCACGCGTGCTATTGATCACTGGCTCAATCGAATCCTAGGAGGATTCATCCTTGAATTCATAGTAGATACTTTAGTTAGCTATAGCGAGGCAGAACGAAGTTTCCTCATAGGACCGTGAGGTAAGTACGTTAAATCTTTGAACACTTGGATTAAAATTCTATTGTGTGAAAAAACGGGTTATGCGAATAAATTGATGTTTGGGGCTATGCGAAGTGGGAGAATCTACAGAAACAAAGATAGCACAAAACTAGAAACTAACCCCTTGATTTCACCTCCACGAGGGGGCGAAGAAGAGCTCGTGAAGGTCTCGCCAAGGAGTGCGATCAATTTGATAAGGCAGAGAATTCCGCGCATACCACCCCCACCCACACCACTGCAAGTTTCACCATCTTCACCCCCTTCTTCACCCATACCACCTTCGCCACCACCGGGAAGTAGTATGTCAAGTGCGATAAAGCTACCAATGTTCAAGGGAGTAGGGAATGAAGATCCAAACCAATTTTGGTTCGTGATAAAAGTTGTATGGGAAGCACAGGGAGTCACAAATGACAATATAAAGAAGGCAACGTTGGTTAGAGCTTTGCAGGATCGCGCACTGACCTGGTACATTAAGCATTCCAATGACAATCCGAATGCGGGGATCCCGGATATCCAGGCTACGGTAAACAAAGAATTTAGCAGGCCAAAGTCAGAGGCACAATCGATCGTCAAGTTCAAGGAAATCACAATGCTAGTAGGCAAGACCCGGTGGGAGTTGGATCAAAGACTGGAGTGCACAATTCGCAAAGTTAACATGAAGTTAATAGATGGGAAACATTGTGAATGGTTTGTAGCATCATTAACGTTGCATCTACGGAATGCGCTGTCACAACAGAGGCTAACCACTCAGGCCGAGGCCTTGGAGGTCGCGATGAGATTACACGAGACCCCGATATAAGATCCCAATCTGGGAGTTCAGCATATTCACGCGCAGTTGAAAAATTTGTGCCTTGGGATGCAGAGTTTGAAACAAGACAGGACAACCCAACCAGAGATTTGTGATGAGGTATGATGCGTAAAATGCAAGGTCCAGGGGCATGACAAGGACCACTGCCTGGTGTTCACGAATTACCTTGCGGGAGGAGGGCCAATGCCATTAAGACTGGAGGCATAAGCAAGACCAAGTGCGGCGCCTGCACTATGGTGCACGTTTTGTTAGATAGGAGGAAAGCATGCTACATATAATTGCCATCTATTACAAAAGTATACGCATAATTCACAGAAGATGTTGTGTAATTTCTATAGGTCAGTGGGACATGATGAGCACACCTGCAAAAGTTATGAGTTGATGATGGATCGAACTCCTACCTACAGAGTTAAGGCCAAAACACGGCCCCTCGATCAAAATGCAGGAATGGCGTGCACTAGATTTCAGGGGCATGTACGAGGCCGAGGTGGAGGGGGACTAGGAAGAGATCGCAGACAGCCGATATGTTACAATTGCAGAGGGCCAGGGAATTATGCTCGCAATTGTACGAATCTAACGCAACCATCATGCTTGTATTGTACGTTGTTTGATCATGAGACGAGGATTGTCCCACACTGATAGTGAGGTTGCGCGATAAAGGAGCACTCCAACCTCCCACGACTCAGAACCTGCAAATGATGAGGTCTGAGTCGTGCGAGGAAGACCCTAATGTGAATATCGTGCTCCGAAGTGGAACCACGACAGGGAATGACAAAGGCAAGAAGCCTAAAGAAAATACCTGGGTTCGCAAGGCTCCAATGAAGGAACCAAAATTTGATTTGGATCACGCTAAGGAGACCTTCATGGAAGCTAAGAGGAGCTTTGCTTATGCCTCCACTTCAGGAAGTAAAAATAGACTAGAGCCAGAAATGGACCCATCGATGATCACTATATTCTTGGAGACATGCATGAAGCTACTACACTACAACAAGGCTGTAAAGGGGCTGTAAGAACTCATAACTAGATGCACCAGGACCGCGCCAGGAGAACTGTGCGTAGTCTGAAAGCTTGGGAAGCACACGACGCGAACAGGAAGGGAGATGAGATGCACCAAGTGATTATGGATTTAGGATCAAATACGAACGTCCTACCAAAGCAGACATGGGAGCACATGGGTAGGCTTGCGCTGCAATGGTCTCCTATCCAACTGTGAATGGTGAACCAACAAAAGATCCTACCTATGGGGAGCTTGCAGAGAATCACAGTAGATATCGAAGGAGCAAGCGCGCTAGCAGATTTCAAAGTGATAGAGATTGTTGATGAAAAAAATCCCTACCCCATGTTGTTAGGAATAGATTGGGCCACTGACATGAATGGAGTGAGAAATATGAAGAAGCACAAGATAATTTTTGAGAAAAAATCTCTACGTGTAGTGGTACCTTTAGACCCTACAGAAGGATCGCGTTACACAGAGCCAGTGCACGACTATGACAGTGACGACGATCTGGACTGCATTTACAAGATAAACACGTGGGAGCAAGACTGGATAATTCCAACCATGGATGGCTGAATCTCATGGGAGTGCGAAAGCTCCTACACATCAGATTTTGATGAGGAGATAGAACGATGGCATAACCGTTACATAAGATAACCACGCTCAACTGTAACATGATGACAAGATCATTGCACTGCGTAAAAACAAAGGTAAGAGATATACCTACATATGACGGGTTAAGCGAGGTGGATGACTTCCTAGATTTGAAAGAGAAGTACCAGAACAATAACACTTCGACACTCTGAAATGGGTTCTACGCACTACGCCCACAAGGTGGTGGGGTACGCACCAAATAAGTTTTGAGGACTGGCGTGAGTGCAGAAGGATGATGCGCAAATGGTTTGGGAATCCTTGGATGTGATTCACAGACAAGATTTTAGGATGAAATACTCTGCACACCCACCTAACCAGGTGGATACAGGCATATGGTATGAAACCTGCATGAATGCACACAGTCCTCGCAGTAGGAGACACGATTAGTAAGCAGGTGTAGGCAAGGCAATGGCATGAACAACCCCTCCAGTTGGGACCACGGAGTATGGAAAGACCAAGTGCACAAAAGGATATCCACGTGGAAGCCTTTAACAAAATACGCAAAGCGCTAAACAAGGTCCAAAATGTGAAGTGGGCTGACTGGGACCTGTGTATATTGGCGGTTCTATGGGTTTATAGGACCGCGCTCAAGAACCTGACCGTGTAAGGACCACCAAAGCTAGAGTATAAAGCGAACATTGTAAGCCCTATAGTACATGAAAATCTTACACCGTTCATGACAGCACTGGT
This sequence comes from Pinus tabuliformis, assembly GCA_031772625.1. Classification (NCBI taxonomy): domain Eukaryota; kingdom Viridiplantae; phylum Streptophyta; class Pinopsida; order Pinales; family Pinaceae; genus Pinus; species Pinus tabuliformis. The sequence goes on from CM062804.1 coordinate 1,459,189,876, forward strand.
AGATACGATGATTCACGGAACCTTGGAAGAACAAATCCAACAGGGAAATTCTAGTCTCCAATAACTTGAGAATGGAAGGGTGTGATTAAGGGAGAAAAGGGCTCTGGTATATGCAGAAGTCAAGAAGCTGGAGGATGAGATAAAGGAAGATTTTCTCGATAAAATGACTAGGGTGATAAGACAAGATGTGCATGATCATGCTGAAAAGTTTGGGGACTATCGTCGCGAATTGATGAGTCTGATGCCTTGGATTGGACCACACATTACTAAGTGAATCAAATAGGGTAGCGCGTTGTAGATGATAAAGTGTGCGACGCCCCCTGTAACAATAAAATATGGGTATTTTCCAGGAAAAGTGATGGATGATAGGATGAAACTCTATACAGGTGGTGCGACCACCTGACTAGCCGAGGGAAGTACAGTCTTAGTGCTCCAGGTAGTTGAAAGGAAGCGCGAGACTATAAACTATTCTACCCGGGAGCTACACGATGTTTGAGCTGTGCGTAGAGGCAAAGAGTCATAAGGTCTACGACCGCACACGGGGGGCTACGTTGCCATGCGGGTTGGCCAGAAAGTGACTGTTGAAGTCACTATTCACGATGGGATGCTCGACTTGAGACCAAATGGAGTGGGCGGTAGGCATTTAAGACGTGATTTATGTGCAAAATTTGGGAAAATCTGCCACCAAGGGAGCATCAACGAACCGGATTTGGGGGGAGCGGTCGAATTAAAATTCAAAAAGCACTATAAATTACAAAGGGTTTCCTAGCAAACAACACTTGGTCATTTGCGAATCGAGCTATTGAGCAAAGCCTTGTTTATTTTGTGTCGAGCGTTGATTGAGCCCCTAGGTTCACGAGTGATAGATTTCTGGACAAACACGATGGCCGCAGCTGAGGAAGTTATGGAAATAATAGAAATGATCGTCGAAGAGGCCGCACAAGCCCTGACTGTGGAGGATGCTCTGGAAGGCATCGAGATTGTGGCAGAAATCCTGAAATCACCTTTTACACCAAGACCAAAGAAGGACAAACAAGCAATGGTTCCTATACGTGTGTCCCTGCGGAACCCACTGCGCACCAAGCTGTCGATGGAGGAGAAGGGGAAAGTCGTTACTATAGAAACTGATGAGGAAGAATAAGACCTAGAGGACCTTATCATCGAAGAAGTTGAGGATGAAGGCATGGTGTTATGCTCTTAACCTGCAAGACGATAGCAGAATACCAAATATGCGAAGAAATATACCCAGAACATAGAACAATGAGAAATAACAGCAAGTCTTTTATTATTCAGAAAGCAATGTTCACTTGCCTCTTTGAGGGGGAAACCTCCAATAGAGGTGAGCTCAATGACAAAATAAGACACGATGCTCCTCGAGGGGAGTCTCTATCCTTTATATATGATTCATACATGCAATACCATGGGGCAATACCATGGTTCTTATTAATACCATATATCTAATACCATGGCCCATTTGCAACTAACTGTGGTCCCTTCATTAAATGCAGGTTAACCACTTACTATTATTAATATGGGCTTTATTAACTCTTTACTTAACTATAACTATGACTCGATCCTATTACAATAAATAAGGGGATTAGGGTTGGACCCTAACATGCCCTCCCCCATAAGAATAACCTTGTCCTCAAGGCTAAAGCTGTGGAAACTACTGAAGTATAGTGGCTGGTTCCCAGGTTGCATCTTCCGGAGGGATGTCTTTCCACTTGACAAGGACTTCCTTGATTGCGCGGCCACGCAGGTGTCGTTCTCGTGTGTCAAGAACCTATTTAGGTTGGAGCCAGATTGACCCTTCTTCATCCACTTCAAGTACATTGGTTTGAATTTTGCAATTGTTCCCAATCACTTTCTTAAGGCATGAGACATGGAAGACTGGATGAATTTTTGTAGTGGGTGGCAAAGCTAGCTTGTAGACAACTTCTCCAATGCGCTGAAGTACTTGATACGGTTCGTAGAATTTTGGAGATAATTTCTGACAACCTTTGTCTTTGAGTGATGTTTTCTTATATGGTTACAACCTAAAAAATACTTGATCCCCTTCTTGAAATTGGCGTTCTGAGCGATGTTGATCTGCCTGTTGCTTCATGCGGTTTTGGGCTTGATGAAGATTCTCTCTAAGGTGGACTAGCATGGTTGTGCAGTTCTGTAGGAGTTGATCCACTACTTGTACCTTCGAGCATCCCTTGATATAAGAAGTAGGGGAAGGAGGGAGTTGACCATAAACTGCTTCATATGGAGTCATTTTGGTGGTGGCATGATAGTTTGCATTATACCACCATTCGGCTAGAGGTAACCACTGTACCTAGAGATGTTGCTTTTTTGAGGTGAAACACCTAAGGTAGGTCTCCAGACATTTGTTGACTGCTTCAGTTTGACCATCAGTTTGTGGATGATAGGAAGTATTGAGTTGTAGCTAGGTACCTTGTAGCCGGAAGAGTTCCTTCCAAAAGTTACTGGTGAAGATTGGCTCATGATTAGACATAGTGGAAGTAGGCATGCCATGCAATTTGAAGATCTGATCCATGAAATATTGAGCGATCAAAGTCGGTGTAAAAGGGTGGGGTAGGGCGCAAAAATGAGCATACTTAGAAAGTCAGTCCACAACCACCATGATGACTGACTTGTTTCCTGACTTTGGAAGACCCGTAATGAAATCCATAGAAACCTCTGTCCAGATTGGGTCGGAATGGGCAATGGCTATAATATGTCTGGGGATTTGACTGTTTCTCCTTTGTGGCACTGACAGACATCACATTCAGCTACAAATTTAAGAATGTAATTTTTCATGCCTGTCCAAAAAAATGATCTTCGAGTTCAGCCTTGGATCGTCGAGGCCTTCACCATCATAGCAGAAATTGAAGGCAATGTCACACAAATGCAGGGGATACAGGCAAAGATTCAGAGAAGCAGTTCTGACACCGTAGTCTCAGAACAACATGTACAATAGATCCAACAGGCAGTAGCTCAATGCACTGCTGACCTTGTAGCAGTTCGAGCAGAGCTCGAAGGACTTCCTACGAAGATCTTCGCACCGACAGAGTGATTCGAGAGTGAGTCACGATGTTTGTGTTGGGGGCCTATTGGGCATGGAATCCCCCCAAGGCATGTTTTGGGGCTTAAAGCCCAAGTTTTGACCAAATCCTTTTGTAAAAGCTCCGCGAATTTCGGGTGCGGAGCGCGAAATCATAATAGAGTCATAGGGCTATCCACCCTAGTTTTTGTAATGTAATGTCAGCTGGATAGACCTACCCATGGTCCGCGGACCATGGGATTGTATAAATAGAGCAAGGCTCTAAGTGTATAGAATAACTAAGAGCATAGAATAAGAGGATGATAAATCTAAGTGATTGAGTCGAAGTGTGTCTTTGGGTCGTAGAATAGGGGAAGGCTCTACAACTGAGTGAGTAGAGGCCTATTAGTTCGCAATTGAGTGTGCAGAGCCCTACAGCTGAGTGTGCAGGGTAGGTCAAGTCTGTAACCGTTGGAAGAATCAATAAAGAGAATCTTACCATATTTCTGTGTATCTTTTCCTATTTTTAATGTTTGATTAGGTATAATTTGCAAGTATACTGTTTATTTGTTACGCGAACTCATATGAATGCTTTGTATAAATAAATATAACATAAGATATTCAAGTACACGAAGGTAATTAACTGGTATAAGAATAAAAGTAAGATCTCAGGTAATAACACATAACACTGCTCTAGGAGCGTAGAAGCTCCACAACCCCTGGTTAGGGCTACGTGGAGGCATTGTATTAGGACGTAAGGAACAGGGAAGTGCACGAAGTGACCTATGCGTAGGGACACACAGTTGGACCAGTCGAACCTCTCGCGGACATCTCAAGGGTGCGGAAACCTGGTGCCAACACCCTCCCATACTAATTCAGGTGAGACCTTAGTCTGCGCTCCATGGATTGTTGTCGAAAGGGCTAGTAGTACAGGGATTTGTTTGGCTAATTAACTCTAAACCTGGGTCAGGCCCCAACAAGCCAACACCTTCCGAGTAGTTTGGTCACTTCTTCCGATTGGAGTCGACTGGCAGGATATCATCTTCCATCTTATGTGCCTTTCCGGATTACAGTACAGGCTTACCATTTGGCTGTACCAAGCACAATCATAGACGAGGGTGCATATGTTAGCATCATGTCCTCGACTATTTGGCAAGCTTTAGGTTGTCCTCAGCTTGTCCCCATCACCCAGAATCTGTTAGATTTTAACAGAGGAACTAGTCAACCGTTAGGGATCCTTTCTAAGTTGCCTATTACTTTGGGAGGAAAGGCTGTCTATATAGACGTGATGGTTGTCCAAGGCCCCTTGGATTTTAATCTAGTCCTTGGTTGTGACTATGTTTATGTCATGGAATCTCTTGTTTCTTCCCTCTTTTGAGTGATGTGTTTCTTGCATGAAGGAAACGTTGTGATCATTGATCAACTTACATTCATTGGTCTTGAATCAACTCCCACTCAACCATCATCTCTAAATGGTTCTCATGTGCAAGAAGTATCACCCCCGCCGAAGGTTAATTATATGGCTACCTATTCCATGCCTGCATCTATTGATGATCTAGTAGGTGATGTAGTACCCCATGTATTGGGGGAATTGGAGCCCAATTTTTCATTTGGATCCGTGGACATGTATCCCTTCCAGAGTGTTGTTCTCCCATATGATGAGAACGTCTTGGAAGCCATGGCTTCTTTTGGTATGTGATGAAAAGGGTATGGAGCATAGTTCCTTGTCTTGCATCAAGCTCCTTAAAAAATGAAACAAGGGATATGGAGAAAAGTTCCTTGTCCTGTGTCAAGCTCCTTAAAAATGAAACAAGGGATGCAGCAGAGTTCCTTTTGTTGTGTCAAGCTCATTAAAAAATGAAACAACGATATGAGGATAGTTATTTTACTATGTCAACCTCGTTGACAAATAAAATATGAGGATAGTTCTTTTACTATTTCAACCTCATTAAAAAATGAATTAGGTGTCATGAGCATGGTTATTTCCCTATGTCAACCTTATTAAAAAATGAAACAAATCCCCTTCCAATTCTAGTCTTTGATTAGATCTCGTAAAATCCCAGTCAAGTCTTTGACTTGATCTCATAAGTGAACCTTCATTCCTTCCACCTGTTAGTAACCAGTAGTCTAATTAGGCGAATGAAGTGAATCTTGGGGAGCATGTACCTAGAATTGAGTCATTATGCCGGGGGCATGAAAACTTATCCCAAGCATAGTTTATCTTTGTTTCAATCTTGTGTAAAAATGAAACCATTCCCATTTTACATCTCATGATTGCCTTTTTTATCCACCGATTTTTGCCAGATGAGCCTTGGTTGTTTCATTCCATCATCACCATCTCTTTGGACGGTCATTCTCTTTCACTTGGTTGTTTTTCCTGTGCCTAAGGGACATCTGCGATGAGTGGTCTTATTAGCCATCCTCTTAACATTTACATGTTTTGAGCAGTTCCCTCATTACCGAAACCAGTTGCTATCCTTTTATACCACTCTTTCCTCTAGGAGGAGTCATCTTTCAGCCTTTTCTGACTCTCGAAAACTGAAAAGATTGTCGAGTACTTGTCGTTTTGAACTCGTTAAAGTAAATGAATCACGTCACCTCAGTATACGTTTACCCCTTTTTTGGGTTGAGATTGACTATTTACGATAAAGGTACACCTTGGTTGACATGGTCAAGATGTTCCCTAAAATATTGTTTTCTACCTTTTTAGGTTCAAGTGACAACTTACGAAAAGGGGCATGATGGAGTTTTCTTTTTCGTTTATTTTTCAAACTCTATAAACATGAAAAAGATGTTGAGTTATTCTTCCATCGAACTCATTAAAATTTTATGATGAAAGGCTTGTCACCATGATGAGACCCAACTTCTCCTTCCCAAGGCTCATAAAACTTATTAGGATGGATTCATTCAAAGAATGAAATTACATGACAAGAATATGTTATCCCCTTCAAGCTTGAGATAAAAATAATTGGGGTACTCACTATAAATATCAGGGGAAAATGAAGATGAGACATCGTTTGTATAGGGAGCATGTTGCTCTTGAACATGACACTTTTCTGCTTTCGTGTCGAGTTTTGGATATCCTCACTTTGTCACTTGTCTCCCATATTTGGGTGATCTATCTTGACTCTCATTTGACTATCCCATAGTGTCATCATGAACTTTAGTCCCATGTTGAGTCAGATGTTGCCATACTCCGGAGTCATGTCGCCAATATGTTCAAGAGAATTCCAATCTATAGTTATTTACCTATACACCATTTGATTCATTATTACAGTCTTGAAAATTATTCCACTTTATTCCTTGTTTCGTGTTGATGATGGGGGACTCATTATGAATCTCCTTCAACGATTCACTTCATTTCGACTTCAGCTCATTATCTAGGAAGATGACTTGGAAACTCCCTTTTAGTACCTTAGAGCTTGCATGCCTTAGGGGCAAGTTCTTTGCATCCGACGAGAGGTCTTCATTATTGGCTTTCAATCGGGTGATTCCATGAGTGTTCGACCTCAGCTTCATTATCACATTCACAAATTGTATTGTTGTACCTTGAGAGTCGTTGTCATTATTGGTGGTTTCTCTCGTACCTATTAACGGTCCACATCATTGGCCAGTGATCAAGTGGTTTTCTAGCATGTTCAACTTCAACACGTTTATTCGCATACTAGGATTCATACATTGATCGGGTCAGGATGGAGTGGAAGACCCTGAGTCTTTTCTGTTATGACTCATGCTACATGGATTTATATGTCATTCATGATTGTACAGATGCTTCTACTATATAGATGGATGTGACCATACCATGAGACTTTATTTATGATGATCCTCGTTATCTGGATGGTTGTGCCCATACCATGGATCTTTTTATATAGTCTTCATCGTCTGGATGGATGTGTCAATGTCGTGTATTAATGCCTTGATATCATATATGTATATGTATATGTGTCCTTGATTTGCAGGTCTCCTGACAGTGCGTGTCCTTGTCCTTGCAAGAGCGCATAAAGCATCTCATCGATCACTCCTCATTCTGCCTTCATTTTTAGGGGCCATCTGTTACACAATATTTTGTAACACCTCCTGCAATTCCTTGTGGCATACCCTGAAGTGCCCAAAACATGACCATTATACAGTATACTCATCCATGTATATATCTCAGATCCTTCCTTTAACTTTGCTTGGAAAATTTCTTGAGCTTTCCCTGAAGAAATAGCTCTTAAAACCCTAAAATGAGGGTCATCTCTCTTATGAAGCTCAAAACCATGATGATTGCATGTTGCACTATGCCAGATCGGCGATGGCATCACTCTGTTCCCTTGCATACCCGTAATGATTCCAAAAAGGTAATTTTGTAAAAGGAGATGAGAAGCTTCGTGATCTAGAAGCTTCCAGAGTGGAAAGCTGGAGGTGGTTTTGCATAGATGTGGTCGAATCCTCCTAATTTGACCTTTTGGTCTCATCCCTATGAGCTACCTCCTTGAGATGTGGCCTAATCCTATTTTTGGAGGAGGCCTAGCTCCCTCTCCCAGTCTATAAATTCATCCTCTCCCATTCCTAAATGGTTGGTCCGGTTAGAGGCAGGGTTGATCAATGTCCATTGCACCCTTATGCTGACTTTATGCTAGAGGCCCTTCCTTAGACTTGGAGGAGTGTTGGAGAGTTTCTTGGCTTGGACTTGGATTACCACTCAAGGAGATCCTTTCAAAATAAAGGCTATGGTTGCAAGCTTCCCCTTCATTCTTTAAATAATAATACAATTGTTGGTTGATCTTCCTAACATATATGTTCATGTATGTATTTGTTTGGCATTCCTTGATCGAATAAATAGATTATTATTTGATTTTCTATTGGTTTTGGTATGCTTTGTTGTCTCTTGGTTGTTTGTGCAGGTACATAAGAACTGAAAGAAGCAGGAACAAGACCTTGACATAAGCAGTTCAAGGATTTCAACAAAGAGAATTGGATTAGCATCAGAGAAAGGTAGGCCTCCTCTCTTGTTCTATTTGTCAATCATAATCTAGGAAGATGTCTAGTTGATTGTCCTCTCAAGTTGCTATACGCACTCATTGGGCTAGAGGGATCGTCTCCGTCCGCAGATAGGATTAACCTTAACAACAATGTTACACAATGGTAATAGAGCTTCCAAGATCCACAGTTGGACTAGAGGGGCTCTATCACATAAGTCAACAAGAAAAGGTTCAACACTGGACCTTTAAATATCTAGTGAGGCCTTAAAGCCTCATGATAAGAATTAGAAACTTGATTGTTGTTATGGATGGATTGTATGTGTTTTTTGGTGTGTTTTCATTATGATTTTCATATGAATGTAACACAACACTAATGATTGATATATTTTATCTATATTGATGTACTAATTGAGGTGCAACAATGTAGCTAGATTTACACCAGCAAATTTCCATCAACAAGCCAAGGTGATAATGTTTAGCATGCACTTGAATTTTTTTAAATCTAATAGTTATGTGTGTGTATGACAACACATAAAAGGCACTAAGTCCCAAAGAAATGAAGGTCAATAACCATAAGAACAACGAGGGATGGTACAATATAGAATCAACAAACCAAGGAATGAATAGTAAAATGGTGTAGTATAGCTCCGATCAATCACAACATGGATATGAAGAAGGAAGGGCTAATGAAGGGGAAATATAAATTGCACAACAAGAAGGGAATGACTCTTCTGATTGGATGGATAATCCAAGGAGCTTGAGATAAGGAGTTGTAAGGCTGACAATGAGAGGCTTGTCAGAGTGTAAGAGAAACAAGTAGAAGTCAATGCAATTATACTACAAATTATGTCAGAAATGCAAAGGAAAAGGAAACATGAGTTGGGAATTAGCCACAAGAACATGTAAATTCCTTTGGGACAAGAAGAAATAACCAATGCGGAAAACGAGAGAAGATCTATAAAGAGGCACAAATTGTCAAGTGAAGAAAATGTGAAAGGAGGTACAATGTTAAGTACTCCTAAGAAGAATTCAAGTACCTATGAGCAACAATATGAGGATACTCACATAGGGCCACTTGGTCATCATTATCATCATCATCATGGGAGAAGAATGGAAAGAGAGTATTAAACCAAAGGATTTTAAGAAGGCTAAGCGTCCTACCTTTGATGGTGAAATAATGAAGTCAGAGGTTGCAAAATCATAGCTGCTAGGAATGAGAAAATTATTCCAAATCCACAATTACTCAAAAAACATGAAAGAAAATATCGCTACTTTTAGCATAAAAGGCAAGGTTGAAATTTTGTGGGAAGATCTAAAAAATGTGAAGGGAATAAGAGAAAAATAATTTTCCGAGAAGGAGTTTGAGGAGTATTTTAGGAGTAAGTATCTATCTGAGAGATACATCAACAATAAGGAAAAAGAGTTATATGAACTCATATTGGTTCAAATGACAGATGATGAATACACCACCAAATTATTATAATTTCTAAATTATGTTCCCTACCTTAAGGAAGAGAAAGCAAAGATTCAGAGGTATATCAGTGGATTGTCGTAATCCTTCAAGGATAGAATTGAATTTGATGAACCCAATACATTAGAGGATGAAATTCAAAATTTGAAGCATTGCTATGAGAAGCCTAGATGTAGGCCTGAGTATAAATCATACTGGAAATTTAAGGGCAACGCCAAGTTTAAATGGAAAAATAAAAAGGCAACCAAGGGAGTGAGTGCGACACCTGTTGATCTGAAAATGGAATGTACTTGAATAAAGGGTCCAAGTTATCCATTTCCAATAATTTTAAATGTACAAACAACTCTGAAAATGTGTGAACTTCTTATTTCTTATACAAAGATAAATTGTAGGGGCATTTACCAAATATGTCACCTCTAAAGAGAAGATGAGATCCAAAGGCTACCTGGCCCTCTACAGGCTCTGCCTAAAGAAATAATAGAAGTAAACACTCAGATGTCATTAACATACACATGCTTGAAGCTTGATGTCTTGCGGAATAAAACAAATAAGTTTGCACAGCTGTTTAGGTGTTTATGTGTGGATGCAAGTTATTTAAATTTGTTGTTTAACACATTATATCAGATTTGTTTAGCATGAAATCTCCAACAAATAATGACACAAAGATGATGAAGCAGTTCACCCCTCTTGGGCTACATCTGCTGGACCAAGCCTCCCAAAATGGGCTTGTCCTCTTGTATTAAGAATTCTACAAAGGCTAATACAAGTAAATAAGTGCCTCTAAAGGAAAATATGACTGTGAAAACAGAATCAGAAGATAGGAAATAGCTAAGAATGCTCTTCCCCAAGCACTAAACAGTGAAATTGTACCTTAAACAATATTTTCTTCAAATGGCCCTAGTGGCCCTTTAAACTTCTATGAAGAAATTAGAGGTAAAGATGACCTCCAATGGTTCTAAAACCTCTTCCAATGGACTCAGAAGGTCGAAAAAAGTAGAAGTAGGCTTTTGAATGACCAAAAATGGATGAATACAGCCTCCAAACAGCTCAAGCACTAAAATGGCCCCAATGGCCCAGAAAGCTTCCCTTAAGCTAAACAGTGAGAAGAATGTCTCAATAGGCAAAAAGAGTTGTAGAAATGGATTCAGAACACTCAAAAAATTAAAAATGACCTTTGTTTCACATTCAATGGCTGCACACATCCCAATGCAGCTCCCAAACAGATATGGCCCTTGTGGCTCCTCGAACTTCCCCGCAGCAAAAACACCTGCAAACGACCTCTATTGGTTGTGAAACCTATGCCAATGAATTCAAAAGGTCGAAGAGACCCAAAATCAAAAAAAAAAAATCCAGAAAGGACTTTCCTAGCCAAAGTTATGGCACATTTACTCGGACTGCCAGTTTGCCCCTAAAACCACTCCAGCTATCTTTAGTTAACTGCAGTTAAGTCCGCCACATATGGTGGGTCCGCCAAAAATGACACCACCGCCAAAAGCGCCGCTAACTAGACTGTCAGTTAACTGCTAGAAAATCGGCGCATGTGACCACAATTTGCGGCTGGAGGTTATCCTCGGATTTCGTGCCAGGTGGTTCGCCAAATTTAAACTTTAATGAAAGTTTTTGCTGTTTACACAGTACCTCTGAACTGCGTGGTCTAGTGGTGAAGGCTATGTGCTGTTAGGTGGAAGGTCGCATGTTCAAACCACAGCAAAGCCAAAAACAAATTTTAACATATGCGCCCCTTTGCTGACGTCACCTATGCCACGTGGTGACCTCCGAGCCTACCACGTGGTGGCATTCCATTGGCTGCCCAAAAAGGAATATTTTCAAATTTTTTTAGGAATATTCATATTCTCTAGAATATTCCAAGAATATTCATATTCCTTAGAATACTTTAAGGAATATTCTTGTGGAATATTTTTTTTTTTTTGAAGAAATTCAAAATTAAGGGTCATTGGGCGATTTTCTTTTTGACATAACTTCTGCATACGGAGTCCGTTTTTCAAATAGTTCATGGCGCTGGAATCAAGAGGATGAGCTCTATCTAGTCATTCAAGTTTGAACCAGTTCTGAACACTTTCATTTTTGAGCATTTTTCGACACTTGGTCTTGAGCTCCTGATCACACCTCCCAAATGAGAGGCTTTTGGTCTCCAAAAGCTTACTGAAATTTTTGAACTGAATTGTACAGCAAATGAGAGAACAAAAATATCCTCTTCCATTCAACCAAATGAGCAGAAAGATACCAAAATGTCTTGCCTTGCCAACTGTCGTCATGGCGAATTCTTTTGTTGACTAAGCCAAGTACTTGTCAATATTCATATTCCTTAGAATATTTTAAGGAATATTCTATGGAATATTTTATTTTAATTTTCTTTTGAAGAAATTCAAAATTAAGGGTCATTGGGCAATTTTCTTTTTGACATAACTTCTGCATACGGAGTCCATTTTTCAAACCGTTCATGGTGCTGGAATCAAGAGGATGAGCTCTATCTGGTCATTCAAGTTCGAACCAATTCTGAGCGCTTTCATTTTTGAGCATTTTTCGACACTTGGTCTTGATCTCCTGATCACAGCTCCCAAATGAGAGGCTTTTGGTCTCCAAAAGCTTACTGAAATTTCTGAACTAAATTGTACAACAAATGAGAGAACAAAAATATCCTCTTCCATTCAGCCAAATGAGCAGAAAGATACCAAAATGTCCTGCCTTGCCAACTGTCATCATGGCGAATTTTTTTATTGACTAAGCCAAGTACTTGTCGAATCCCGACCAAGCTTCCTTGCCAGACAAATATGAAATTTTTAGAGACCAATAATGACACTTGTTGACGTATGAGTTGAATTCTCCCCTTGACTATGCAGGCTTGCCAATGTCATTGTGCCCATCAATGGCAACCTCTTTCTCCAAAAAGAAATCTGAATGTGACTTAAGGCAATACCCACAACCGACTTCCAAAAATGAAGTAACTGTAGAAGAATGCTTGTACCGATTGTAGCATGCTGAAAGTAATGCAAATGCTCATCCCAAAATCTTGGGATACATGCTACAAAAACTTTCAAAAAAAGTACAATGATTCTGTTCATGAACAATAAAAGTAAGCGAATCATAATGAACCAAGTAGAGACCCATGCTGAAATTTGAGGCCTCTTTGCTTGCATGCTTTTCCAGCTCAAGAAATTGTACACTACTTTGCACCAATTTCATTCCCTACACCAAATGACACCAAAGGTACCCTGTGCAACAATACAATCATCAATGACAAGTCGACCTGAAAAGTGCTGAACAATGGACTCAATCATAAATGTAGCAAGTGTGTATACAACTGACACAAGTCGACAAAACATGTTGAACACAATCAACACAAGTCGATGAACAAGGTGCGACACAATCGACAATGTAAAAAGTGTGTTCACAAGCAACACTAGTCGACCAACAACAAGATACATTTACTAACACATATGCATGTATCACCTGTTAACCAAGAGAATTAATAGAGGTCCAATGCTACCAGCAGAAGCTATTCCACTCAAGAAGAAGCCAAGGGATATGAGAAGTCCCCCTTTAAGTGCTATAATTATGGAGGGAATCACTGGACTTGTGGAGGGAATCACTTGAGGAAAGATTGCCAATAATACAAGCATGTTGGCCCAAGACTATACAATGCACAAGAGGAAGAGATAGTTAAGTACATGGCCCAAAATATACCTAGAATTTACGTAGCAGTGGATAATCACCAAGCTGATCATCAGGAAGTGATTAAAGAGGTGGAAGGTATGCTCTATGCCACAATAAATTTTAGTTTCAATTGACCGTGGTTCAAATTTTAGTTACAACAGTTTTGCTGTTGTTGAGAAGTGCACACTAAATAAAGAAGCACACAATGAGTATTCACTAATTCAACTGACCACAAGGATGAAAACAAGGGTTGAGAATTGGGTGAAGGATTTTCCAATTGAATTAAATGGGATGTCAGCTATTGCAAACCTCAATGTGTTGCTATTAGGATCATATAGCATACTATTGGGTATGGATTGGTAACCAAGGTAGACTGCTTTGGGAATACCATCAAATCCCTATATGAAGTTGGAGAGAATAGAGTATTTCTTATAAAGTTGAACCCACATTGGCGAGATTAATTTTGGCTATGCAAAAAAGGATGTCTCTTATGTGTTGTGCAAATATCTAGCAATGCTAAAGCTAACTACAATGTCAAAAAATGTGACAGTGATACCCTAAGAAAATACCCTATTTTACCACAATTTTTAGTTTTATTCCGTGAAGAAATCCTTGGTTTACCTCCTCACCAAGCAGTAGAATTTTCCATTGAATTAGTGCTAGGAGCAGCTCCAACATCCAAGGATCCATACAGAATGAGCACTACAGAACTAGTGGAGTTGAAGCTACAACTCAATGAGATGTTGGACAAGAGCTACATAAGGCCAAGCGTGTCTCCATGGGGAGCACCAGTTATATTCATGAAGAAGAATGGCACACTCAGGTTGTGCATTGGTTATAGGAAGTTGAATAAGGTGGCCATCAATAATAAGTACCCATGCCATGAATCGATGATTTATTTGACTAGTTGAGGGGAGCAAAAATATTCTCCAATATTTATTTGAGATCAGGATATCACCAAGTGTGCATTAAGGATGTATATATCCATAAAACAACCTTTAAAAAAGGGTATGGGCATTACGAGTTTGTGGCAGTGTCCTTTGGGATTACTAATTCCCCTAAAAATTTCATGTTCCTTATGAACAATGTGTTGCGCCCCTACTTTGATAATTTTGTCATATTTTTGTCAATGACATTCTGGTCTACCCGAAGACCAAGGAGGATCATGAAAAGCATATAGTTGCAATACTACAATTTCTAAGAGAGCATAATATTTATGCAAATATTAGTAAGTGTAACTTATTTCAGTCACAATTTCATTACTTGGGACACATTGTCTCAAGGGAGGGACTAGCAGTTGATCCAGAAAAGGTTAATGACATCATGGAGTGACTACCACCTAAGAATGTGGTTGAAGTTAGGTCCTTCATGTTAGAAAATTAGAAAGGCAGAAAGATTTCCTTATCTAGATAATTGCTTATGATATATTTGAATTATTATTAGCTTCTTTATGTCTTATTTTATCTTCTTATCATCAAGCAACTATCAAAACCAAATGCATGAAGATCAAAACAACAAGTGACACAATATGTAGGCTCTCAACCAAGGGAAAACCCCTCTTCTAAGGGAAAACCCCAAAATTATCTTCTCTTCCTTTAGAACCAAATCAAATGCGACAACCAATAATTTTTTACAAAGACAAATATCTCCTCCAATCCACCAAGTCAGCCTCCCAAGATAGCCCTTCCAAGATGACAAAGATCAACTTCTAGTCAACAAAAGTCAACGTCTTTCAAAACTGCATCAATCACAGATTTTGGCCCTACTGCTTCACAATTTCAACCTCTACTACGGACCTACAATTTTTTGCCTCTTGTGTAACTCAGAATCTCACACGTGTGAGAAAAAAAAATGAAAATTGAACCTCTCTCCTTCACTAGGGTTCCTCCTATCCTTGCCAGAGATTTTCCTTCTTCTTTAAGCCTTCTTCTCACCTCCTTTTGATTGCAAATCAAACTTCCTTTAGTGAGTGAACAAATGAGGTTGAGTTCCTTCTTATTTATAGTGGTTGGATCACCCCTTTTGAGGCCAACTTGAAGGAAGGGCAGGTTGACTTGATGGAGGAGACATAATTGACCAAATTACATAAAATAAAATTTCTTCCTTTGATATAATAAGCCCAAGAAGGGTCTAATACAATATGACAAGGATAATAACTCACGAAACAAACCTTAGAATCACTTAATTAGTGCACTGACCTATAAACAAAAAAATAAAGCATGAAACCCATTCTTATAAATAATTTTATTTTTACAATCATTTTTCTTTCTTTTTTTCTTTTGACAAATATATAAAAATTACAATCAAATATGAAGACCGATACTAGTTACATTTCTCAACACTTCATGGGACTGGAAGGCTATTACAAGAGATTTATTAAAAATTTCTCCAAGGCCAGTTGTTTAATTACTGCCTTGGAAAGGAAGGGAAAGAAGTTTGAATGGACAATTGATTGTTCAACAAACTTTGATCAACTAAAACAACAATTATTTAATGCGTCAATGATAAGAATTGCAAACCCATAAAAGGATTTTGTGGTTTGCATGGAAAGTTGCACATAAGGACTTGGTGGAATTCTAATACATGAAGGCCAAGTGGTCTGCTATGAATTCAAAAAATTAAATGAACATAAACAAAACTATGTGACTCGTGACTTGGAACTCATTTCCATCATCTATGCATTGAATATGTGGAGGCATTACCTCCTTGACAGGGGGTTCACTCTAATGACTAGTCATGGAGGGCTTAAATATTTATTTGAACAACCCAAGTTAAATGCAAGGCAAGCTAGATGGCTAACCACACTTAGCGAATTTGATTTTGAAATCAAATATATGAAAGGTAAAGAGAACAAAGTGGTTGATGCACTCAATAGGAGAGTGAAACTACACCATATAACAACCATGAGTTCCTATGGAAATGGTCTTGAGGAAAGGATCAGAAATGTTGGGAAACAAGACGAAAAATATCACCATCTGAAAGAGAAATTGTAAAAAGGTTCTTAGAGCATAGCGATTAGGGAGTAGAACCTTACTGAAAGTGGGCTGATAAAATTCAGAAGCAGAATATATGTGTCAAATAACAACGACTTGAAGAAACTCATATTAAAGGATTTTCATGTCAAGTCATACTTCGGCCACCAAGGCTATCAAAAGACGCTAACATCCATAAATAAATTTTATTTTTGTCATGATTTGAAAATGGAGGTGCAATATTTCATCTCCATTTACATAGAGTGTCAACAAGTAAAGGTTGAGTGCAAACACCCACCTGATTTATTGCAGACTATTCCCATTCCAGAATGGAAGTGGGAAGTGATTTCTATGGATTTTATTACAGGGTTTCCAAATACTTCTAAGCAACATGAAACAATCATGGGAGTGGTAGATAACTTAAGAAAAACAACTTACATTGTAGTTGTCAAGTCTACACATTCAGCTAGTGAGGTACCTAAAATATTCATTAAGGAGATTGTGGTTGTATGGAGTCCCTGAGAAGATTATCTCAAATAGAGATGCCAAGTTCACTTCAAAGTTTTTGAGAGAATTTTTTTGCAGGATTTGGAACTGAGATAGCATATATCATAGACCTTCCTCATACTAATGGGAAAATAGGGAGGAAAAATAGAATCCTCGAAGATATGTTGTGGATGTATGTAATTCACTAGCCAAAGAAGTGGGAAGAATATATTCCAATTGCAGAATTTTCTTATAACAATGGGTACCAAGAATCACTAAGAGTGAGCCCATTTGAAGCATTATATGGGAGGAGTTGTAACATCCCTATCAGTTGGAATGTTCAAGTGAGCAGGGTCCTTAATAGGCCTAAAATGTTAAAGGACATGGAACAAGAAATGCAAGCTATAAGATGAAATTTAAAAGTGGTTTAGGACAGTAAAAAGAGTTATGAAGACAAGCATAGGTTTCACAAAGAGTTCCACAAAGGGTAACATTTTTTCTTGTGAGTTAGACCCAAGAAAATCTCCTTGAAATTTGGGTCATGTGCCAAGTTGGCACTATGGTTTTTAGGCCATTTGAAGTGCTCAAAAGGATAAGGCCAAAGGCATTTATGATAGCCATGCCTCCAACAATAATATTTCATGATGTCTTTCATGTTTCATTGCTAAAAATATATGTGCATGAGGTTAACCATGTAATTGACTAGTTTGTGTTACAAGTAGAACTAGAGGGAGAGTTCCAACTGGAACCTTTGTGCATCCTAGATCAGAGGCATCTTACGCTCTGAAATCGAGCAATAGAGAAAGTATAAGTGCAGTGGAGAAAATTTGTGCTTGAGGATGCCACGTGGGAAATGGATGACAAGATGTGGCTAGCATATCCTTTCTTATTTGTTGAGTAAAAGTAATAGTAAATACAATGTAAATTTTGTACAAAACTATTTATATAAAGCTCCATATTAACAATGTTTGGCCTAAAGCATGTGTTGGTTTTATATGGTTATTGAACACCGAGGATGGTGTTTCCCCCAAGGGGAGTAGACTGTGGCATCCCCTAGTTAAAATACCCTCATTGTAAATAATTGTAATTAATTAAATGGTTGAGAGGAAGGGACACAAATTCTAGATTGCTTGAGGAATGGGTTGGTTTAAATATCAGTATTGGCTAGGTAAGTGGTTATAAATGGGACAAATATGCCATAATTTAACTGGAAGAGGAAAGGATATGCCCTTATTTCCTTTGGCTAGAGCAACAACAAATAAAAGGAAAAAAAACATTAAGGCAACATGGGTTGCATTTTCCTGGGTGGTTGACTGCCATGGAGTTGGGAATAATACAGATTGTTATTCTATTTGGAAGGACAAACACTCTCACCCACATGTGCATACACATATGCACCATAGAAAAAGGAGAATGCACTCCCATTATATCATGCGCATAGGTAGTGTATCAAAGCATGCAATGAATAATATTGTAACAAAAATTCCTGCAATGGCGGAGGTGAGAGCATGGAGAAGGAAGTGAACAAAATTCACAATTGTCAAACTCTAAAGAGATTAAACTAGTTGAAGAACCCTCACAGAGGCTTGATGGGTTTAAGCATTATAGAAAGAAGTGCATTTCCTATAAGGTTTAAGAACCCATTGGAAGCTTATGGATTAATGAACCTATTGGGTTTGGAAGAGTCACTTGGGTGCTTGTGAGGGTTGATGAACCACCAAATTTTGTCTTGGGGGATGAAACTCGAGTACTTGACTCACTGATGAATAAAATGTAGGAGTGGTATACTTACCCATCAGTATCTTATCCATTTATCGAGCTTCCTTAATGTGGACTCTCTTCTCCTGAAAGTGAGTTGATACTCCCTGTATTGTAATATCCTGGCATGGATGTTGATTTTGTGTAAAGAATCAGAAGATACTGAGTGAAAGCTCATGTGGTTGGTGGATGAAGATAGAGTGGCCTTATGACGTTCTATTTCAGTGTTCTATATTGGTTGAATTTTCGCTTAGAAGCACTCCACCTCAAGCACTGGAATCTAGGTCAGGGGTGATAACTACAAGTAACGGTAGTTGTAGCTTGCCTTGTTAGAAAATGTAACTGGGTTCGGTCTTAATTAATGCATTTTAGTCATCATGTATTGTACTTTTCAAAAGAATAAAGGAAATAATTTTTATTATTGTAATAATGACTTATTAAAGCATGGGTTTCATGCTTGGCTCATCATTATATTAGTCAAAGTCCCCATTGTGGACTCCTAGGATTAATATTGAGTTTATAGAGTCACTTTACATTCAAAGAGACCCTTCTTGGGCTTTTGGATCATGTAAGAAGGTTTTGTATTGAGTCAAATATAATTTATGTATCCTCCACACGAAGTCGGCCTAGAAGAGATCAAGTTGGACTAAGGACACCTATTCGACCTCCCTTGAAGCTTATAAATAGAAGCAAGTTGAATTCTTTTGGAGCATCTCATCTCAAGCTAATTTGATGTCTCAAGAGAAGTTGGAGAAGTGCAAAGTAGGACGAAGTGGGTCTAAGGAAGCTGAAGGAAGTGTGATTTGGGTGGAGTCTAAGGAGAAGAAGAAAATTGAACTTTTGGTGCCTATCTCTCTCAGTTTAGTTCCCTAGTTTGGGAGATTGAAGTCTTCCAAGTTTCACTGATGCCGGAAGCTACCTAATTCCAAAAGCTGCTACATATTCAAAGTTGCTGGAAAAGAGGTCGAAGTTTTGGAAGGTTGACTTGGTGTGGAGGGAAGGTCTTGTCTTTGTCTAGGGTGAAGAGTCTCAAAGAATACTATTGAAAGGAATAGAATTTTGATTGGGTTTTCCCCTTGAGGGGGGTTTTTCCCTAGCATAGTGCCTATATCTGGTGTCAACTGTTTTATGTGATTTTTCTTTGGTAATTTCTTGATGAACTAAAAGAAAGAAGATATAAAGGAAAACAAATTTTAAGTTAAGAACATCACAAGTAATTTTCAAGTATAAGAAAATATTTCTACCTTTCTGATTTTATAACATGGTATCAGAGCTTTGGTAAAGAAAGAAGCTAAAGGCAGTCTCAAGCACTTGATCAAAGAATCATTCAAATGGATTATTTCAAGAAAGAAATCTAATATATTCAAGGAATATGTCTAACACAATAAAGGGAGAGAATAAAATTGGAGCCTCAAACTACAGATCCTGGAAGAAGAGGATTGACCTCATCCTTGAAAAGAAAAAGGTACTAGACTTGGTGAAAGGAGAGATAAAGAAACCTACAGAAGACTCCAGTGATTCTGATAGAGCTAAGTTTAGAGATTTGGAATTTATATCCATGAACCTGATGGTAGAAGGAATAAAGGACAATCTTGTCCCATTTATAGCCAACACTGACCATGCTCAAGAAATGTATGAAGCATTATCAAATTTATTTACTATTAAGACCATTAGTCAAGTTGCAATCCTGAAGAATGAAGTGGCCTCCTTATTCATGAAGATAGCAAGAATTAGAGATGACCTTTTGGCCATAGATGAAATAGTTCCATACAAATAACTTGTGATCACTGCTATACTAGGATTACCTCCTACTTGGGGTTCATTTTCTACAAGTCTCAGTAGTTGGAAGGAAGCTCCCACATTTGAAGAATTATGGATTGTTTGCAGTCAAGAATAATTAAGAATTTCATTAGTTTCAAACTCTAAAGGAGTGTAAAATGCCTATGCTGCTCAACATAGAGGAAACTTCAAGAAAGGACCAAGGAGCAAGGTTGACATGTGCAAAGTATAATACTATCAATGTCATAATAAGGGTCACTACAGGAGTGATTTTCCCGATAATCCAAGAAACAAGAAAAGAGAAAGAGATCAAGAAAATGTTGTTGAAAAATATTATCTAAAGAAGGCCAAACCGGAAGAATTTGATATAAGGGAATTACACTACTAAGTCCTTTGCTTCTAGCTTTAGAAATTCTACTTTTGTATTTTTGATGTTTTAGAATTTATAGGTTTTAACATATTTTTGGAATAGACCTTTTTATATATATAAGTTTATAGGTATCCCTCAAGCTTTGGAGGGGACCCCCAACATCTCCCAAAGATAAGTATCTCATTTCTCTTCAATTTCTGTTTTCATGTACTTATTTAAGTTTTGATTATATTAAATGTTAATTATCATCCTCCCTCTATTGTATTGATTAGGAAAACATATACTACATCCTCAAGGAGTATGGAATAAGGTATCCCAAGACAAGGTTTGTCAAGAAACAAAGGTATGCCTCCAAACTACAAAACATTGTTTTCTGTATAAATGCTCATTGTTTTGACATTCTATTACTAATATTGTTATGTCTAGTTTTATTGAATCTTAATGATTCTTGTTTTGGGTGATTCATCACTTGATAAATCTACCCTCCTCATATTCTTAACTGGTCTTATAACCCTAGACAAGTTCTCTAGAAAAACCCTAACCTAAGGGTAGGTTAATGTCAATGTTTGAAACCCTAAAACCTGTTATGAAACCAGCTCACAAAAAGATAGAAAAGATAGATCAATGCCTTAGAAATAAGCCTCTTCGAGGGGGAAACCTCCATTACATTACACAAATGAACAATTATTGGATGATACAAATGACAAGACCTCCTTTCTATATATAAGAGTCCAAGGGGTCATAATATAATCAGAGCCGGCATAAAAATAATAATGTAAGGGAACAATAATAACAATAGCAGGCTTCTATGGGGGCACAATAATAACAATATGGGGACTACATGTTATAGACAAATTTGTGCCTTACAGCAACAAGCATGAATTGTCAATAATCCAAGGGATCCAAAGTTCCCTAAACATGATGTTCCTACCCCTAGAGGAACAAGGTCAGCAAACCAACAGCTCTCAGATCAGTTCTCCACCTGAAAACACTCAAAAACAAGCAATCCTGAAATCAAAGCAGGTGCTCCACTAGGTTTCTGTGCTGAAACTCAGTTGCTCCATGGTTTACCTACGTTGCAAAGCAAGTGGAACAAAGGCCACCTGCGCTGAGCGAGATGGGACAAGTGGCACACTGAGTCATTGCTCTGGAATCTTCCAAAAATGACACTTGGATCAGGTATTTCGCCTTGTGATGAGTCAGAGGCTCTGTTTCTCCAAGTGGAAGCAAGGTTCTCCAAGTGGACTCAAGAACTGAAGATCAACTAAAGATTAACTGAAGAGAGAGAGGACACAAGGCAGCTACACATCAGTTGCAAGCTAACTCATCCTTTCTCAATTCATCTATATATTGAGCTCTCTCCTATGAGCTCAAGAGGCTGGAATTTTGTGCAAAGTAATGATATGTTGTTGGTTTCACTATAGAACTATTGGGTGATTGTTTGAGAGAGGTGAAGAGGAGAAATTCTTTCTGTTGGGAGGTGTTGCTGGGTTGGAGCCTTCAATGGTTGTAATACTCTCAGAACCTTTACTTCTTCATTAATAAAAGCTATTGAGGTTCTTCTATGTGCTCTTGTTTCAATGATATATTGTGATGATTGCATGTTTGGTTTACACTAATCCATGAACCAGTTATGATTGCATGCCTCTTGTAGTTTCCTTCTTTGTTATTTTGCAGGATCTCATTGTAGCTGGGCAAGCAAAAGAACAAGGAGCTAGGAGCAAGCGGCCAAAGAGAAGAGTTTGGATTCGACATTAAGCGCAAGGCAACGGTTAGTGCATTTCTCCATTCTCTTTTGCTTTCATAAAGAAGTAAACCTTAAGTAGTTTGTTTTACAGTTGTTGCTAAGGAACTATCACCCTTAGAGTGGGATAGGGTCATCCGAGTCGGATACTTTTCCCTACAACAAACTGGCGACTCCGCTGGGGATCGTATCCGTTTGATTGTGTTTGTAGTATCTTGCTATTCATTTCCTGAACAAAAGAGTACCAAATCGAAAAGCTTTTGACTATATCAAAAGCGAAGTAGAGGGCAGCTACTCTGGCTCATTTCTAAGCAAGTTCATGATTTGAAGAGCTGATCTACAAGGATCCTTGTAAGCTCTTAGTGATAGCTTTTCACCTTCCTAATCATCCCTTTGAGTGTGCTTGACTGATTGCTTCTGATTTGAGCAAAAACTGTGCATTTTTGAGAAAATTATGACCCGGAAACTGTGAAAACGCAACTTTCGTTTTCCAAAGCAGGTAGTACACAGGCTACCTGCTTTGCAACGCAGGTCCCGAAGGGGCTACCTGCGCTGAGAGCCAGACTGGCTGTGCAGCACCTGCGTTGGCCCAATTTTGCCTAGTGCTGTTGGGGTTTCCTCCTTTTCTCTTGCCTGTTTTCACTATTGATTTGGCTGCCAGTTACCAGTCTTGCACCTGTTCTGAAACCAATATTACTTGCCATCATTCCGCCTCTGTTATATAACAAAATTGTACGTGTTCTTTTGTATTTCTTACTCATTTACAATTTCCCATAACGAAAAGTAAACTAGTCTTGCTTTTGGCCTCTTAGATCTGAACCTGTGTTAGGCATTTTGCTGGTCTGAAGAGTTAGCTTGTTTGCTGTCCATAGCTGATTAGTCATTTACTTTCGTCATTATGGTTTGATTTCATGCATTTCCAGTGATTAAGCAAGTGAATCTTAAGGTGTCTTTTGATTTTGGACAAGCTTGTTTACTTTCGCTTTAAATCGAAATCAAAGTTATATAACAACTTTCTTTTTGTAACCCATCCACATTAAGAAAGGGAAAAAGAAAATACATGCATTGTGCATTTTGCATTTGACTGTTTGATTGACGATTTAGGAAAAATTTGCATTTAGTGTGTGCTCTATGATCTGTGTGAAAAGATTTGCCTTTCTTTTCCCTCAGTAGTTAAGGTTTTCAAAGTTGAAAGATTGAAAAGTTTGCTTCTCATCTTAGACTGCATTCAGGAATTTGTTACATACATCTCGTGGTGATCCTTAAAGGCAAACTGCTAAGCAAGATCAACATTAAAATAAATCCAATTTACATAACAATGCTTTGTAACATAACGCAAACAAATAGAGGTCTAGGTAGAGACGTGTTCCGGCGTCGTTAAACATAGTGACTGTCGATCTCTACGAAGGTGGGTGATTCCTCCTGAGAGTCGGTGGCACTAATACGGACTTGTGCTCCCACGTACCGTCGCGTATATATTGGGAGACCCCTATAGGCAATTATCCTTTATCCATAGGAAGCCGTGTCGGCCGCCCTACTGATCGCGATGCAGTGAACACAGCATTCACGAAGATCGACCACCCGTACCGTAAAACGTATTCTGTGGTTTCGCGAAAAGTTTGGCACACCCTCTGCCTAGAACTCCAGAGAAGTTTCTTTTGGCCTTTTTCAAACTCTATAACTGAAAAAGTCCATCCGAGCATTTGTCACTTCGGGCTCGTTAATACATCGAAGGAGACTAGAGTCATCTTTAGCTTTTTCTCGACTCTTAAAACATGAAAAAGCAAGTTTGTGTCTAAAAGCGTCATTAATAAAATTTATTTTAAACGGAACATAATCACCTCTTATTCCCACATTGATCTTTCAGTTGAAAAGTATGGAGCCCACCAACCAAGGAAGTAACCTTGGTGGAAGTCCAAATCCCTTCTCCTCTTGGGGAGATGTTGGTGCGCCTCATATGGCCACATTGTCACTTCCAGGATTGACAATTGGCCTACCTGTATGGCTTTTTTCAACTAATGTAGTTCAAATCGCCACAAATCCTGAGCAGTTGAATCAACAGTCAGACCAGTCTAGAGCTGCCCACCAGCCTTCCACTTCTTACATTTCTTCCTCTGATCCTTCATCTTCACAAGGTAGAGCCGGCAAAAGTCAGCCTCCCATGGAGAAGAAGGAAAAGAAGAAGAAAGAAAAGAAGCAGAAGGGGCCTATGGCGAAGGTGACTGGGGGCAAGCAAAAGACATCTGACAAAAATCCACACACTGCACCGACCGGGCCTAAATCGCCATGTGTCATTTGCAAAGGGACCCACTTCCATTGTGATTGTCCTTGTATTCCCCGGATACTAAGGGACTGGTCCCCCAGGTTGCACAATCCGGTAGCATCAACCTCTGGTAGTCATGTTGATTGCAATCCGTCAACTAGCGAGAGTGAAGGACGAAAAGGGAGACCAAGATCACCCTGTATGTTGTGTGAAGGCGATCATGCCATCCACCGATGTCCATTCTTAGACGAGGCGAAGAGAGTTTTGGAAGATCGTCCGGTATCACCGTTACGACTTCCTCCTGGATACCAAAAACTCGTGCCTAATCCCTCGATAGTTGAAAATCCAGCTGGCCCGCTCAAGTGGTCAGCTGAAGTGTCGGTCATTGAGAATGAACCAACTGAATCCAGACCAGACGAAAGTCTAAAGGTCGAAACGGCAGTTGACCCGGTTCTTCCTTCAGAGGTTTCATCCTCAAATCACACCGTCGTTGAAGATTCATCTTCAAATGACACCCTCACTGAAGAGAATAAGGATGACACCGTCCAGATTCTTTTCATCAACACAGACTCTGATGAGCATCAGGGCAATGCGCCCATTCCTTTATCGCAGGAAGGAACATCGTCAGGGTCATATCCGGCCGTGTATTCGGTCCCACCACCAAGCAACTTGGTTGTATCCTTTGATTGGAACCAACTAGGCAGACCCCGGTTACCAGCCAGTATACCATTCAGAATCATTGTCCAAATCTATAGAATGGTAATGGCTGGAACCATAATTGATGAAGGGGCATCTGTGAGCATCCTTTCCTCTATTGCTTGGAAAGCACTGGGTTCCCCGGCGCTTTTACCTGAGATGAGAAATCTATCAGGTTTTGATAAAGGAACCAGTCGCCCTTTAGGGATCCTCCCCAATGTTCCCATTACATTGAGGAAGAAGACAGTTCATATGAATGTCATGGTCGTCCAAGGACCCTTGGATTATAACCTACTCCTTGGACGGGACTATATATATTGCATGGGAGCTATAGTCTCCTCACTCTTTAGAGTAATGTGTTTTCCACACGAAGGAAGGATGGTCAAGCTCGTAGACCAACTTTCATTTCCGGGATCTCGCATTGCAAATAGTCAAATACCAACCCTAAACGGCTTATTCACTCAAGAAATGCCTCCACCCCCAGTTCTACTTCCCGATGAATGCGAGTAATTCGGAAAGAAAGAACTGGGACCCAGGGGGCATGCACCCTGGCCTGCCTTGGGCAGAGAAAACCTTGGGTATAAAGTTAATTTCCGCAGAAGAATGGACTAGTCCGTACCCCGTCCGAAAAAGGAAGAGAGGGTTGTTCTAGGATAAAATTCTTTTGTCAAAGTTATGTTGAAGCGGAAGAATCGCTCCCTTTGTCTAAAAAAGTAGGCTCTCCTAAGGAGGAGATCTATTTGTGGCAGCAAGAAGGCACCATCTTTGAATGTCAAGCCTCACCCATTAAAACAATATGTTTTAAAAGAGAGTAGGGGCAGTCTTCAAAGAAAGAGAGGAAATTGCTGCAACAAGTAGTCACCATCCTTAGCAACCTAATGATAGACATCGCCGAAAAGAGAGTTTAGTTTGCGGCAGCAAACAAAACCATTTTTCGGATAATAAGTAAGAGGCAAACCTCCCTCCGTAACACCAATGTTTTATCTGTTGCGATCTTGCAAAACCTAAAAGTGAACTGATGGGAAGACAAGTACCGTCGGCACCGAAAAATAACGAGAAGACAAGTATCGTTAAAAATATAGCAAGACGACAAGTAGAAAAACAGAGGTGGGACGGAGGAAGGGGAGCCTTGAAATTATATTTTATACCTGGGGGCATGCAAACCTTTTGGAGTGCAAGCTAAGAGCGGTTATTTATCTGTTTTTTGGATTAGTCGTTTCCGAACTAGCATGAAAAAAGGATGTGGGGCAAAAGTTAAAACTTGCCAAATTGGAGTAACTAGTGAGGTATAGCTCCTTAAATATGACTACCTCACCTGAGGCATTTCTTGTATTATGACTGGTATGTTCGAGCAGTTTTAGCACACAATTCATGCTCGTTAAAAAATAAACGCAAGATCCGAGCAGTTTTAGCGCATAGTTCATGCTCGTTAAAAAATAAACATAAGTTGTGAGCAATCTTCCCCTAGAGTTCAAGCTCACCCAGAAAAAATGAACCGGTAAATAACCTTGGTAAATGTAACCTTTGACAGCCATATTAAAGCCCTTGGTCGTGTTCTTGCAGTCTCACCTCCATCCGTTCATTTGGCCAATCGTTCATCTCCATATGTTTGTTTACCCGTTTTGAGGAACAGCTGCGAAGAGTGATTTCACTAAGCCATCCTTGTGACACTGCCGTGATTGGAATATTCCAACCTGTACCTGGAATCTGTTGCTGCCCTGTTAATCACTCGTTCCTCGAAAGACGAGTCGTCTTTAAGCTCTTTTCACTGACTCGTAAAATATGAAAAGATTGCCGAGTTTTGGCCTTCCAGCTCGTTAAAGCGACCGGAAAGCTATCCCTCCTCTAGATTTTAATCTTTTTGGACCTGAGGGATTATTGCACAAAAAGATCGAGCGCTTGTTTTGTTCGGCTCGTTAAAGCAATCGAAAATTCATCCCTTCTGTATTGTTTTATACTTTTTCAGACTTAAGGGATTAGAAGACGAAAAAGGAATTTTGGAGTTAACTTTCCGTACCTTTTCAGACTCTCTAAAAATGAAAAGGACCGAGTTTTCCTTGTCGTTAGACTCGTTAAAATGATTAAATAGCGACAAACTTGTCTTTAGACGAGAACGAGTTTCCCTATCGCTAGGCTCGTTAAAACATAGCGATGGGCTTGCCCGAAGGGCAGGTTATAGAATAAGCATATGTTATCCTCCTCAAGCTTGACAAAAATAAAGAGGTACTGGTCAGAAATGACTGGGGAAAAATTGGGAGAACCTCACAGCATTAATGGTAGCAAGTCACTCTTGAACATGACACTTTGTCCTCCGTACCACATCGGGTTGGGTTGTTTCATTCACCGGTCTCATAACCATGGTCCTCGCCACACCATCCACAATTGGGGTAATGCTACCGATCCATCACATCAGTGTCGTTATATGTTCAAGAGATGTGGTTCTGCAAAGAGTCAACCATGTCCCATCCACTGCCATACATTATCCTTCATCCACTTCATGACCGCCACCCTGAATCATACATCACAGTTTGTTTCCACCTCATCACAATCACTAGCTCCGTTCCGTGTCACTGATGTGGGATTCTTTAAGGCCCTCCTTTGATGGATCGCTCCTTGTCGACATCAGCTCATTATCCAAGGAGTTGATCTAGGAACAACCCCTTCAGTACTTTGAAGCTTGCATGCCTCAATGGCAAGTTTCTCACTTCCGGCGACAGGTATACATCAATGACCTTCGACCAGAGGATTTTGCATGGTGGTCGACGCCAAGTCCTTTATTCCCACCATGTGAATTGTACTGCTGTACCTTGAGGGTCATCATCCTTATCGGTGATTCCTCTCGCGCTTGTTAACGGTTTACATCATTGGCCGGTAATCAAGCGATGTCTTTCCACGTTCGACTTCAAGAAATTCTCACATGGATTGACTTGTACATCGAGTGAAGATCGGAAGAGATTGAAGACCCCGGATCTAGTTTCATCCATCCGGGCTGCGATATATATTCAGGATATAAAGACATTTGATATGTACATCATTGTAGTAGATGATCATCCTTCTCAAAGGATGATAATTTCAGCAGAGAATTATCAGTCTACAATCAGACGATTGTCTGTTCTATGTACCAAAATGTATTTATAAAGCTGAGCATGGGAATGCCTGCCTCAGCTAGATCATGAAAATGTATGAAAAATAATGTATCGTATTGTATCTTATTACAAGACACTTCTCAGCAGATTGAATGAACTTCGGATCCTCTCAATAAAGCATTTCACCCGATAAACGACCTCATACTTTAGGGGGCATCTGTTATAGACAAATTTGTGCCTTACAGCAACAAGCATGAATTGTCAATAATCCAAGGGATCCAAAGTTCCCTAAACATGATGTTCCTACCCCTAGAGGAACAAGGTCAGCAAACCAACAGCTCTCAGATCAATTCTCCACCTGAAAACACTCAAAAAAAAGCAATCCTGAAATCAAAGCAGGTGCTCCACTAGGTTTCTGCGCTGAAACTCAGTTGCTCCATGGTGTACCTGCGTTGCAAAGCAAGTGGAACAAAGGCCACCTGCGTTGAGCGAGATGGGACAAGTGGCACACTGAGTCATTGCTCTGGAATCTTCCAAAAATGACACTTGGATCAGGTATTTCGCCTTGTGATGAGTCAGAGGCTCTGTTTCTCCAAGTGGAAGCAAGGTTCTCCAAGTGGACTCAAGAACTGAAGATCAACTAAAGATTAACTGAAGAGAGAGACGACACAAGGCAGCTACACATCAGTTGCAAGCTGACTCATCCTTTCTCAATTCATCTATATATTGAGCTCTCTCCTATGAGCTCAAGAGGCTGGAATTTTGTGCAAAGTAATGATATGCTGTTGGTTTCACTATAGAACTATTGGGTGATTGTTTGAGAGAGGTGAAGAGGAGAAATTCTTTCTGCTGGGAGGTGTTGCTGGGTTGGAGCCTTCAATGGTTGTAATACTCTCAAAACCTTTACTTCTTCATTAATAAAAGCTATTGAGGTTCTTCTATGTGCTCTTGTTTCAATGATATATTGTGATGATTGCATGTTTGGTTTACACTAATCCATGAACCAGTTATGATTGCATGCCTCTTGTAGTTTCCTTCTTTGTTATTTTGCAGGATCTCATTGTAGCTGGGCAAGCAAAAGAACAAGGAGCTAGGAGCAAGCGACCAAAGAGAAGAGTTTGGATTCGACATTAAGCGCAAGGCAACGGTTAGTGCATTTCTCCATTCTCTTTTGCTTTCATAAAGAAGTAAACCTTAAGTAGTTTGTTTTACAGTTGTTGCTAAGGAACTATCACCCTTAGAGTGGGATAGGGTCATCCGAGTCGGATACTTTTCCCTACAACACTACATGGGCACAAAAATATAATAAGGGGGTTGTACTAACAACAATAGGGGGTTACACTAGTAGTATAGGGACCTAACATGCCCCTCTCCTTCAAAAAGTATTGTCCTCAACGCTTGAGTAGTTATTGATGCTTCTGTATAAAATTCTTGTCCTCCCATGTGGAATATTCAATGGACAAGTTCTTCCACTTGATGAGATACTCTGAAATTGATCGATTTCGTAGCTGTCGGGTTCTTGTTTCTGTAACTGCTCTAGGTTCCAATATGATTTTTCCTTCCTCGTCAAGTTCTGGCAAGATTGTTTGAACTGGCATCTTCTACAACTTTTGAATGAGTGGCCACACTTCTTCATCCTTCTTCCATTCATCTCTTGCTTCATTTATCCAATCTAGTTGGATAATAGAAATAGCATAAAACAATGCTTCCACATCCTCATCCTTTCTTGAGAGTGCATCTGCAACAACATTTTGCTTCCCTTTTTGTAGATGATTTCAAAGTCATAACCCAACATATTTTTGACCCATTTTTTCTATTCTTCTAAAGATAATCTTTGTTCTAAAAAGTATTTAAGACTATCATGATCCATTTTTACCTTGAAGTGTCTTCCCATTGGGTAAGGTCGCCATTTCTTAAGTGCATGTAGTATTGCCAACATTTCCTTCTCATAAATAGCTTGCTTGAGATGCAGCCGTAAAAATACCTAATCGCATACATCAAAACTTCTCTTACTTTGATGTTGATCTACCTGTTATTTCATTCGATTCTGCACCAAAGTGGCATTATCCTTTAAAAGTTGGATAACTTGTTGTTGATGATCGATATTATATTTCATTGCTTGAATCTTTTTCTTCTTGATATGTCCTTCTATATTGAGAGTTTGAGGAGTGGTAATTTCTTCCGATTCATTACAAGATATGGTCAGATTCATTTCTTGATGCTCGATGTGATCTTTCACTTCTTGAACGTTTTTCTTCTTGATATGTCCTTCTATCTTGGTAGTTTGAGGAGTGAAAATTCCAACCAATGCATTAAAAGATATGGTCGGATTCATTTCTTCTTTCTCGATATGATATTTCACTTATTGAAACTTTTTCTTCTTGATATGTCCTTCTATCTTGAGAGTTTGAGGAGTGGTAATTCTTGCCAATGCTTTACAAGATATGGTCGAATTCATTTATTCTTTCTCTGGGGTTGGTTCTTGGTGTATATCCTCTTCTTTTGATGTTTCTTGACCCTTTTCTTCCTCCTCTTCATAATCTGTGTAAATTAATTTCTTCTCAGCACACTTATGACCTTTAGTGTATTTTCTATCACAATTGTAACAAATCCCTTTTTCTCTTTTTTCTTCCAATTTTTGTGGTGTAAACCTTGTAGATTGTGGAAGGCTAGAAGAAAAAACACTTCCATAATTATAGTGGTCAGTGGTGGGATTCCTTGTTTCCATAATTTCGATTTCAATTTTTCTTGCCAACCTGAATGCCTTCTCCAATGAATCAGGTTCCCAAAGATGAACCTCATGTTGAATGTTATCCTTTGAAGTCCCTATGAAGACATCAATCCTTTCCTTCTCTGGAATATCATTTACCCTTATATTCAATTTTGAAATTCCTCAATGTGCTTTGCCATTGAAGACTTTTGTTTGAGATTTATCAATTGGCTAAAGAAGGTGTTTCTCTTTGTATCCTCATAATGTGCTATCATTTCCTCCGTGAAAATTGACCACGTGAAAAGTGGTTTACGAGAACAAAGTCCTTCATACCATAAAAATTGATTCGATTCTAAATATAAATATGCAATATGTACCTTTTGTAGTAGTTGCACCTCATGTAGATCAAAATATTGCTCCATATGTAGTATCCAATTTAATGGATCCTTGCCATCAAACTTCCTCGTATCGCCTTTTCTTGATTTTAGGAGCTCGATCCTTAAACGGTTGTATCTCTGTAATTTCAGATCTCCAAGTTCTGACATTGTGTCCTGTAGTAGCCCTCTGAGTCCTCTTTCTAACCCTATAAGTCTGATCAAGATTGCATTCTGCAAGGAAGAGTTATGTCAAATCTCCCACGATGACCTGATTATAGACTTGTTCCGTAGAGTGAACTTTTACAAAGTTCCACGTGTCATTGTTTCAACCTTAGGACCTGAAACCAATACATAGAAAACTACAGTCCATCCTATTTCTATAACTTCTAATGAAATTGCAATTTGATGCTCAAAGAGAAAGTTATGATGATGTTCCCAAGGTCACCTATTTGGGATGTAATTCGGGAGCCTACAAAAACCCTAAATGTCTTGGACTGTATCTCCAAAAATATAACAATACAAGATCTGAAATTCAAGCTCGAACTTCGCCACATTTTTTAGTCAAATGGGTTTTAATTTTAGAGTCTGAAACTTTGGAGAAAAACAATTATAGCGAAAATTTCGCGATGACCTGTTTGAGATGGCATTATGGAGCTTGTAAAAACCCTAACTTCCTCAAATCATATCTCCGAAACTATAGCGATACAAGATATTAAATTCAGCCCCAAGGTAGAGAGTGATTTCATCTCAAATGGGTTTTTTTTTAGCTTCTAAACCATTGCAGACCAAACGTTATAGAGAAAATGCCACGATAACCTGTTTGGAGTAGCGAAACCCTAGAACCCAAAGCTCTGATACCAAATGTTATGGAACCGGCTCACAAAAAGATAGAAAAGATAGATCAACACCTTAGAAATAAGCCTCTTCGAGGGGGGAACCTCCTTTATATTACATAAATGAAAAATTCTTGGATGATACAAATGACAAGACCTCCTTTCTATATATAGGAGTCTAAGGGGTTATAATATAATCAGAGCCGACATAACAATAATAATGTAAGAGCACAATAATAACAATAGTGGGCTTCTATGGAGGCACAATAATAATAATATGGGGACTAAATGGACACAACAATATAATAAGGGGGTTGAACTAATAACAATAAGGGGTTACACTAGTATTATATGGACCTAACAAAACCTCTTAGGGTTATTGGGAAATGTTATTTGAAGTTTTTGTTGATGATGTCATGTTTAAGGTTTTGATATGATCATGAAAACCTAACTTGTTAGGGATGAATGATGTTGTCTGAAATCTTGAACCTTTGAAATTTTGGTATAAGAGGGTTTTCTTTGCTATGTTATGTAATGCTAGATCTTTAGGGTTTGGATTGTTCCTATAAGAAAAACCTTTGTTATGTATTTAAAGTAAGATCCTAACATTGAAGTCCTAGGTATAAATGTGTCCATTTGGTAGAAACCCTAGCTTGATCTAGGTTCATATATAATGTTGTTTGACATATGATGTGATTATGCATGATAATGAATTCCTATATATGAATGTTGATCTAATTATTGATGGTCTTGGGTCTTAGGGTTTGAAAACAAGCCCCAGTCAAAATTTTGATGATGATGTTTGATAAATCTAGGGTTTTGCAACTAAACCCTAGTAGTACTTAAATTCTCTAGTATGTGTATCTAGAATCGATGAATCTATATAATGATTTTTGAGAATTTATATATGGAAATCTAGGGTTTATATCAAACCCTAGTAGATGTTATTCATGATGTTGATTATGTTGTGATTGGTTTTGATTGTTGAAACTCATGTATAAAATCTAGGATATGTATAAAATACTAGTGAGGAGATGTTGACATGCTAGACCCGCCAACATTCAAGGGATCACCCCGGTATGAAGTCCCAACTAGACCTCACACCGTTTGGTGTGGGAGTCCCATACGGTATGATGGCCCGCTTGCCATTGTCTTAAGGATTTTCCTCAACTCTTGCTTGTCAGCACAAAAGAGTGGTTTGCTTTGTCTTTGAGAAGTGAGTTTCGCATGCTTGGTGAGTGTAAGTGTACTCATGTCAATGGTTCTTTCACTATAAAAGGGGAAGATTGTCAAAGTGAGTTCCAGGTTGGATGGGATGCAGTCCCAACTTGGCTAGGAACATACAACACAACAGGACATGAACAACTTCCGGAGGAGCAGTCCACAAAGATGTTGCAATCACAACATACAAGGTAAGATAACATGTATAATACTCAACGGATCAATCCAAATGAGTGCAACGGTTATTACAACAAGATTCATGTGAAAGGTCTGTCTAATGTCCAGGAGAGCAGTCTACATGGGCGATACATCATTAACAACATATACAACACATTTCCATTAATAGATTATGCATTACAACAAATTAAACAGTTCAGATGTAGAACATAGGTTAAAGCAACATGCATTACAAGTATTAAAGATTAGTGTTACAACATATACAATACATGTGTGAAAATGTGCTTTCCTGTAGCAGGCTTTTGAATTAAGTGAAAGTTCCAAGACACATTGTTACACCATACATCACTAACCCTGAGTGCGGGGCGTTGGAGCCACTACTTACTCAAATAAAATATTACAAACCCTCTTGGCTATGACAGAGGAGCTGAGGTGAAAAGTCCCTTCATGTACAAATGAGGGAGGTATTTATAGCCAAGGGTGAAACTAACCCTTATGGCTGTTCGACTACCCTCATGACCATTTGACTTCCATGACTTTTTGACTTAAATGGCTCTTTGTTCAATAAGTGGGTCTCTTGGACTTCCATGTTACATCACATTGATTGACAACAAGCTCGTAGTGGAGATGTGGGCAACATGACTCATGATGTGACTCAACATGACTTGACATGACAGTGCTGGTACATTCATGCTACTGCTGGAGTGCATGTCGAGCTACCGTGCTGCTGGGTGATGGATGTCTTCATGGTGTATCATAGCTTCACCTCCACATGGCGAAGTGCACGGAGTCTCCGATGGTCCTTGGTTCGCTTGATGAAGCTTTAACATGTTATTCCTTGCTTGCATGTTGGAAGGCTTGACAGACTCATCTATTCGTGAAGGTGAATGTTTATTGCATTTGTCCATTTCACATGCATCAGTCATTTATCCGTTGGCGAACTTGTCATTCTGCATGTGCTCCCTTCATTCATCCCGTTCGTCGTCTTGCCATGTTTGTTAGTGTACTTGTACCTGCAGTCACTCATGACGAGATGACATCAAATTCAAAACCTCTTAATCCACCATGACACATGATCATTTCGAATGCAAGTGACCGGGAGCGGCAACAAGGTTGTGAAGCAAGATGATGGGTCTGGGTACTACTAAAGAAAATTGCGCAAGAATCACTAAGTTATGAAGACGGGCAATCTGAGTCGACAGTGACTATCTTCAAGTTTTGGCTCAGCTAGAAGACAAATTGTGCAAATTTTTGGAGGGGAAATTTGGGATTCAGGAATGCAAGGAAAGAATTATTTACGCATTTTTCAGAACGAACGGGCACCGGGGGCTGGACAATAAAATTTGTGCAATTATCCAGAGGAGCGGGTCGAGTTGCATGAAGGGTCAGTAGGCAAGGATTGCACAGTTTTTTGAGGGAACTTCCCCAGAGAATA
Source organism: Pinus tabuliformis (assembly GCA_031772625.1). Taxonomy (NCBI): domain Eukaryota; kingdom Viridiplantae; phylum Streptophyta; class Pinopsida; order Pinales; family Pinaceae; genus Pinus; species Pinus tabuliformis. Next base: position 1,459,224,921 of record CM062804.1, read on the forward strand.
GTAGCCAAAACTGTACAATTCCCAGAGGGAACTGGTAGTTGGCTGCTAGGGTCACTGGCAGCCAAAACTGCGCAATTCCCAAAGGGAACTGCCAGTTGGCTGTTCGAGACACTGGCAGCAGAAACTGTGCAATTTTGGGAGGGAACTAGCAGTCTACTACTAGGGGTTGCTGGCAAGGAAAACTGTACTGAGGCCAGGAGGCCGACCTACTGATCAGCTTTGCGCAATTTCTAAGCTGAGCTGATTGATGGGTAGTGGATGACCTGCTCATGAACACTACACAATTTATGAGATGAATAGTCGGTCGACTATCAGGATGACTGATTGGTAAAGTTGCACAATTTTTTGATGTAGACAAGGACGGGCATTTAGTGTCTATCTGGCCTGTATGTGCAATTTCCTTAGTCAGGTGAGCGAGTAAGGTCAGTGGCCTATGCGCAATTTTTGAGGGGAGTCAGTCCCTAGGTGATTATCAAGTCTGACCGTCTTGATGGCCAGCATGAGGGTTGATTGAAATGCTTGCAGGTAGCGCAGCTTGAGAAGACTAGATTGGTGCTTCTACATTGTTCTGGTTGATAGTTGATCGAGTTGAAATCGAGGTGATGGTTCGGCTATTAGAGGGGAGTCTAGTCGTCAAAACTTCAAAAAAAATGACTAAGTGTGTGAATGATCGAAAGACGCATAGGTGATCATATGAACACACACTCACATGACTCGATGACAAAATGACCCAAACCATCCAGACACACATGTTCAACATGACTGACCAACGGTGCAAGTGACAAGCACAACACTCATGCTTTATCGTTCATTGATCGAGACGAAAATTGCACAACAGTGAAAGTGACTCCATGTGTGTGTGACAAAGACGGATGTAATGACTCACATAAGCTCATGGAGTGAAACCGAGTGTGTGTAGTCATCAAGTGAAACTCTCAAGGGAGGCTACGAAATTAGTGTAGGCCAAAATTTTGAAGGGTGGTTGTAGCCGCTACAACACTTGGCGACACACTGGTAGAACTTCAATTTCTCTATTTTGGTTCATTACTAGCAGAGGGCCTTCGTATTTCTAGGAGTATTAAATCATTTTGCGGGTTACTTCAATTTCCCCACTTACCCCATGGAAATACATGGTTCACCCTTTGCCAACTCAATCAAACACAATAAAAAATTCAGCTTAGATCTTAGTGTTTCGAATTTGGGAATGGTAGTTTAGCTCACGAGTTGAAGATTTTTAGAATATAGGTTTTCATTTCTGGTGTTGCTCCACTACCAGCAGGCCTGGACAATACCCTGACATAGTCATGTAGGTACACACACATTTCTCCACTGCCAGTGAGCCTGGTCAGTACCCCAGTGGAGTTGCTTTCTTCACCTCTCTGCGTAGGAAGCCTTTCTCTTCTTTCGACTTTTTATTTTTCAAGAGGATTGTGCATAGTCACTTATTTATTTTTGGGGTGGAAGAGGGATCCAGACTTATTGAGAGGAGAAGAGGTTGTTCCTTCATAGAGGCATGTAATACCTTTGACATAGGTTTGCTCGTTTAGATTTTCCCCTTCTTCGTTTCTACTAGTTGGATGAGCTTGAACACAAAGAGCAAAAGGCTGAGTACATGCATGGGGCTTCCCAGTGGACACAGGTTCATGGTTGGACCAAAACTTCTCTTACACATGGTTCATATTTTCGTTAAGACTTCATCGGCCAAAGGTTATAACCAAGCACAGAGAAGATGGACACAAGACTGACCAAGTGCTGCAGTGTCACAAGTCTCTTCAAATTTCAGCCACATACTCTATTCAAAAGCCAGAACGTAGTAGTTGGCAGCACTTATTTCTGAAATAAAAAATAGTAATATATCAAATAAACAAACAAATTTGAACAAAAATAGTAAGTGAAATCAAACAAAGCAAAACAAAGATAATAAGAAAAACAAACAAGATGAATACAACTATTAGCAAGCAGACTATGTACAGGGCACAGACACTGCTCGACCTACTGAAAATAATGCTTGAGGTTTATCCTCTCGTTAAGTGATTGCAAATGATACATGTGTGGGACAAGCTTCTTGTAGACCAATGCAAGTCCTTCAAGTTCCGCTACTTGAACCTAGTGCCATTCCAAAAGACCTTCAAATGAAGACAACACCATTTTTTCAAGTCCTGCGTGGAACATGGGCTCAGATGATGGCACGGGGTAATTATTTTTATTCTAGGAAGGGTTCAGGTTTCTGAAGTCAATGCATAAGTGGATTTTCCCAGATTTCTTACGTGTGGGATTTAAATTAGAAAACCAAGTATGGTGATGAACTTTGCAAGTAGTCCAATAACTTAAAATGTTAGTCAATTTTTTCTGTAAAAGGAGTGCAAACAACGTGTATGTATTACTTGGCATTTGTTTCAATGGCTTGTCTCCTCTGTTATAGGGAAAAGTGTCTATACAGAACTGCTTATCCCACTAAGGTGTGGTAGCTACCTTAGAAACAAACAAAGTAAAGCTACTTTCGTTTTTCCTTTATGAAAGATAGATGAGAGAAGAATAGAGGAGACCAACCTCTGTCTTGCACTTGGCTCCTAGTTTGATTCCTCTCTCTTCTAATAGTCTTTTGCTACTTGCTTCCTTGTACACCCAGCTTCACAGAGTACCTGTAGAATCAAAGTAGCATAACACTATACAAGAACATGGATCTATTATCATAAACAATCTAGGATCAAATGTAAATTGACCATACAAATGCATAAAACATAAATGACACAAGAGTATGGAGGAAAACTTGAATAGCTTTTATTGATAATCAAGAAAGAGCCAAGGGAGTTACAACCAGTTGTTCTGACCCAGCATCATCCTCTCAGCAAGTAAGCCCTTCTCCACCTCATACAAAGCTTAGATCACCCAACACTATGATGTTGCCTCAAGAAACTAATAGCAATTCCTTACAAGATGCAAAATTCCAGCCTCTGGATCTTTGGGATGAGGGATCCATATATAGATATTTGTAAGGGAGATGAGTCAGCTTGTGATTTGATTAGTGTCTTCCCTTTTATAGTTCTTGCTTCCACTTGGAGATTGATGATCTCTTACTCATTCTTGGTCGAATTCAAAGAGGCAAGTGTCACAGGAGAAGTTTCTGGAAGATCCCATGCCTCTCCACCTCGCGGATTGACACTGCCATTTGTCACTTCTCATCCATCGCACCCCATAGAAGGGATTTTTGAAATGAAACACACCCACAGAGTGTATTTAGGTGAGATGCAATGCACTTTGCCTATGGAGCAGGTGAAATGATCCTGTTTTGACTAGTTCTGAGCAGTTTTTCATGGAGAACTTCTGGGAGAAGCTGTAATCAGTTGACCTTGTTCCTTTAGGGGTTAGAACAACAATTTTAGGGACTTAGGAGCCCTTGGTTTATGGACATTTTATGCTTGGGGTTGCAGTGCCCAAAAATTTCTATAACAGTTGCCCCCTAAAGCATGAGGTTGTTAATCTTTTTGATGTCGGGTGAAATGCTTTATCATGAGGATATGAAGTTCTTTCAAGCTGGGAGGAGACCTGTAATAAGATACAATACAATACATTATCTTCATAATTTTTTCATGATCTAGCCGAGGCGAGCATTCCCATGCTTAGCTTTATAAATTCATTTTCATGTACATAAGACAGACAATCGTCTAAGTGTAGACTGATGATTCTGGTAGAGCCATCATCCCTTTGATTAGATGATTATCTGTGCAGCAATGATGTACATTTGATGTCTTTATTTCCCTGAATATATATCGCAGCCCGGATGGATGAAACTAGATCCGGGGTCTTCAATCTCGTTCGATCTTCACTCGAAGTACAAGTCTATCCATGTGAGAGATGTTCTGGAGTCGAACATGGAAAGACATCGCCTGATTACCAGCCAATGATGTAAGTTGTTAACAGGCGCGAGAGGAGTCACCGATAATGATAATGACCCTCAAGGTACTGTAGTACAATTCACGTGGTGTGAATAAAGGACTTGGCATCGAACACCATGCAAAATCTTTCGGTCGAAGGCCATTGATGTAAACTTGTCACCGGAAGTGAGAAACTTTCCATTGAGGCATGCAAGCTTCAAAGTACTGAACGGGGTGTTCCTAGATCGACTTCTTGGATAATGATCTGATGTCGACAAGAAGCGATCCGTCATAGGAGGGCCTTAATGAATCCCACATCAATGACACGGAACGGAGCAAATGATTTTAATGGAGGTGAAAACGATCTGGTGACATAAGGTTCAGGGTGGCGGTCATGAAATTATGGAGTGTAAATGTATTGTAGTGGGTGAGACATAGGTGAATTCTCTGAATGACTTCTCTTGAACATATCGGTGACACTGACGTGATAGATTGGTAGCATTAACCCCAAATGTGGATGGTGTGATGGGACCATGGTGATGTGACCGGTGAATGAAACAACCCAACCCGACTTGGATGCGGAGTGAAAGTGTCATGTTCAAGAGCGACTTGCTACCAACAAAGTTTCTTCAAGTTTTCTTCCTAATTTTTCCCCAGTCATTGCTAACTAGTACCTCTTTATTTTTGTTAAGCTTGAGGAGGATAACATATGCTTGTTCTATAATTTTCCCTTCGGGCAAACCCAGCGCTATGTTTTAACGAGCCTAGTGATAGTGAAACTCGTTCTTGTCTGCTATGGACAAGTTTGTCGCTATTAGGTTTTAACGAGTTTAACGACAAAGATAACTTGATCCTTTTCAATTTTAGAGAGTCTGAAAAGGGACGTAAAGTAAACTCCAAAATTCCTTTTTCGTCATCTAATCCCTTAAGTCCGAAAAAGTATAAAACAATACAGAAGGGATTAATTTTCTATACTTTTAACGAGCCGAATAAAACAAGCGCTCGATCTTGTTGTGTAATAATCCCTCAGGTCCAAAAAGATTAAAATCTAAAGGAGGGATAGCACTTCCGGTCCCTTTAACAAGCTGGAGAGGCCAATGGCTCGGCAATCTTTTCATATTTTAGGAGTCAGTTGAAAAGAGCTTAAAGGAGACTCATTTTTTGAGGAACGAGTGATAAAATTGGGTAGCAGCTGATTCCAGGTAAGGTTTGGAATTTTCCAATCACGGCAGTGTTATAAGGATGGTTAGCAGGATCACTCTTCGCAGTTGTTCCTCAAAAGGGGTAAACAATCAAATGGAGGTGAATGATCGGCCAATACAGAGTGGAGGTGATGATGAGAACACGACCAAGGCTTTAAAGGCTGAAGTACTACATTCACGATGGTTATTTACCAGGAAATAGTTCATTTTTAATGAGCTTAAACACAGGGAGAAACATTTGCTCATGACTTATGTTTATTTTTTAACGAGCTGGAACTATGTGCTAAAATTGCTCGATTAATCCAGTTGTATAATAAGAATGTCTCATATATGAAAACGGCAATTTTTGAGTTTTCCCCACATCCTTTCTTTATGCAAGTTAGGAAACGACCAATCCTACGAGTTTAAAGGGTTAGAGGACCTACAAATTTATAAAAATAAATGGTCGCTCTTCGCTTGCATGCCATAAGGTTTGCATGCCCCCAGGTATAAAATAAAGCTTCAAGGTCACCTTTCATTCTATCAACAAAGCATTTATTTTACCAAGAAAGGTCTACCTCTTTCAGGTTACCAAATATTGTTCTATTCACACCGTAAACAAAACACTTCTTCGGCGATGTCTACCGAAATAGACAAAGGTGAGACAATCCACTCACATAACTTTGATGAGGAAATCTTGTTCCAGTCTAACCCCCTCTTCCAATCATGGACGGGAGTACAGACTAGTCATATATCTCTCATGGAAACCTACCCTATACTCGAAGTTTTCCTGCCGAAGCAGACCAGGGTGCATGCCCCCTGGGTTTCAGTCATGTCCCCCAAATCACTTGCACTCATCAGGTGGATGGACTGGGGATTGATGAGACATTCCTTGTGTGAAAAGACCATTCAGGTATGGTATATGACTATTTGCTATGTGTGATCCGGGAAATGAAAGCTGGTCTACGAGCTTGACCACTCTTCCTTCGTGCAGAAAACACATTACTCTAAAGAGTGATGAGACAATGGCTCCCATGCAATAAATATAGTCTCGTCCAAGGAGTAGATTATAGTCCAAGGGTCCTTGGACCACCATTATGTTCATGTGAACGGTTTTTCCTCTCAATGTTATGGGCACATTGGGAAGGATCCCTAACGGTCGACAGGTTCCTTTGTCAAAGCCTGTTAGATTTCTCATCTCAAGCAAAAGCGATGGCGAACCAAGCGCTTTCCAAGCAGTCGAGGAAAGGATACTCACAGAAGCCCCTTCATCTATGATGGTACCAGCCATAACCATTCTATATATTTGAGCAATAATTCGGAATGGTACACTAACCGGTAAATGGGATCTGCCTAGTTGATTCCAGTCGAAGGAAACAACTAGGTTGCTTGGAGGTGGGACCGAATAGACGGCCGGGTATGACTCTGACGAACTTCCTTCCTGCGGTAAAGGAATGGGTAAATTTCCCCCATGTTCATCGGAGTCTGTGCTTATGAAAAGAATTTGGACGGTGTCATCCTTATTCTCTTCTGTGACTGTATCATTTGAAGATGGAACCTCTAAAGGCAAGATCGGGTCAACTGCCGCCTCGACCTTTTGACTTTCGTCTGGTATGGGTTCAGATGGTTCATCTTCAATGATAGATGCTTCGACCGACCACCTGGGCAGGTCAGCCAGATTTTCAACTAGTGACGGACTCGGCAAGAATTTTTTATATCCAGGAGGAAGTCGTAACGGTGAAACCGGACGATCGTCTGAAACTCTTTTAGCCTCGTCTAAGAAGGGACAACGGTGGACGGCATGATCGCCTTTGCACATTTTACAAGGAAATCTATATTTTCCTTTTTGTCCTGGGGCTTCACTTTCACTAGTCAACAGTGTGTTTTCAACATGATCATCAGAGGTTGACGACACCGGGTTGTGCAAACGAGGAGACCAGTGCCTTAAGATCTGAGGGATGCAGGGACAATCTCTATGATAGTGGTCTCCTTTGCAAATGACACATGGCGATTTAGGCCTGGTCGGTGCAGTGTGTGGATTTTCGCTAGACGATGCTTGGTTGCCCCCTTTCGCTTTTGGCTCCTTCTTCTTCTTCTCTTTCTTCTTCCTTTCCTTCTTCTCAGATACTTGATTTTTGGCTTTACCAGCCCCATCAAGCGAAGAGGAAGGAGGAGAGGAAGAATTGGAGGAAGTAGAGGGTTGGGGGGTAACTCTGGATTCGTCTAGTTGCTGACTTGATTGTTTAGGAATTGCGGTGTTCTAAACGACAGAGGTTGAGAAGAGCCATACGGGCAAGCCGATTGTCAATCCTGGAAGCGACAATGTGGCCATATGGGGTGCACCAACATCTCCCCAAGAGGAGAAGGGACTAGGATTTCCTCCAAGGGGAATTACTTGGTTGGTTGATTCCATTTTCTCAACTTAAGATCAACGTAGGAAAGGGTGATAATTATTCCGTTTAAAATAAATTTTAGACACTTTGACACAACTTGTTTTTTCAATTTTAAAGAGTCGAGAAAAAACGAAAGATGACTCTAGTCACCTTCGATTTTTAATGAGCTTGAAGTGACAAGTGCTTAGATGGACCTTTTCTGTTAAGGAGTCTGAAAAGGAACGAAAAGGACTGCTCTAGAAATCTAGGTAGAGGGATTACCAAACCAATCACAAAACTGCAGAATACTTTTTACGGTATGGCAGTCAATCTTCCCGAATGCTATGTTCAGTGCATTGCGATCGATAGGGTGGCAGACATGGCTTCCTATGGATAAAAGATTAAACCTATTGTGGTCTCCCAAAATATACTTGACGGTACGTGGGAGCACAAGTCTGTACTAGCACTTATCGTCTCAAAGTGGAGGAATCACCCAACCATCAGTGAGAACAACAGTTACCAGGCTTTACAACGCCGGAATACGTCTCTAGCCTAGACTTCTAGATGTTGTGCGTTAGGTTCCAAAGCGTTGTTAGATTCATTAAATTTATTTTATCGTTGATCTTGCTTAAGAAATTTGCCTTTCAGGTTCACCGCGTGATGTAGATGTACAATTCCTAAAATGCAATCTAAGATGATAAACAGTCTTTTATCTTCTTTGTGCAATGAAAATCCTAGCTACTAAGGAAAGAAAGACAGAATTCTTTCAACAAAGAGCAAAGAGCACACACTATATGCACTGTCCTAAATCAAACCAATCAAACAGTCTAAATGCAAATGCACATGCATGTATTTGTTTTCAGCCTTCTTAATATGTGAATGTTAAAAAGAAAGCTAATGCGCAAATCTGAATTACTTTTCAAGCGACAATTACTAACAAGTTCCTTTTCAAAATAAAAAATGAAGACAATCACAACACTTTGCGATTTGGGAATGAATACTTTCTTTCGACACTAGAAAAACTACAAATTCAAACCAAATACAATAGTAACAGGGTAATTGACTATCAAGAGCAACCAAACTCTCTCCTATGACTGAAAACGACACTTGCGACACTTTCAAATCAAGAAACGACAGTACAATTACGTTACTTTTTGCAAAGGAGAATTGAAAATGACTCAACAAATACAAAAAAACATTTACAGTTCTTTGCACAATGGAGGCAGAATATCAGCAAGGAAAGGGGTTTCAAACAGAGGTATACTGATTACAGGCAGCAAAACTCATGAATAGAACTGAAAAGAATGAACACATAAACCAAAACTGAGGAACAATGTCTAGTCTGATCAGTGCACCTGTAACACAGTGAATTTTAAATGCAGCGCACCTACTACACTCCGGAAGTGCGCTGAAGTTCAGATTCACAGAACAGAGACTTCGCTGGGCTAGGGACGAGACTTTGTTTGGGTTCCGGGTCACAGTTTGCAGTTCAGTTCAAGGGTTTTGGCCGAGAAAATGGTAATCAGTAAATCAACAATAGGGGTAGATCTAAGGAGGTTACTAGAGCCACCACAAGGGCAATTAGAGAGTTTGTAAATTAGTTGTTTAATTCATAAACAAAACCCAAAGATTGACTGAAGCGGCATTTATCTACTTTGCATTTGCATAGCAAATGCAGTTCCAAAGCTACCTGGCTCGACTTCAGGTTCTGTCTGTAAGTTTATAAAGTAAACAACAAGGTAGATAAACAAACAACCTAGTCGCTCCCCAGTGGAGTCGCCATTTTGTTACGGGAAAAATGTCTATACATAACTGCTTATCCCACTAAGGTGTGGTAGCTACCTTAGAAACAAACAAAGTAAAGCTACTTTCATTTTTCCTTTATGAAAGATAGATGAGAGAAGAATAGAGGAGACCAACCTCTGTCTTGCGCTTGGCTCCTAGTTCGATTCCTCTCTCTGTTGATAGTCTTTTGCTACTTGCTTCCTTGTACACCGAGCTTCACAAAGTACCTGTAGAATCAAAGTAGCATAACACTATACAGGAACATGGATCTATTATCATAAACAATCTAGGATCAGATGTAAATTGACCATACAAATGCATAAAACATAAACGACACAAGAGTATGGAGGAAAACTTGAATAGCTTTTATTGATAATCAAGAAAGAGCCAAGGGAGTTACAACCAGTTGTTCTGACCCAGCATCATCCTCTCAGCAAGTAAGCCTTTCTCCACCTCATACAAAGCTTAGATCACCCAACACTATGATGTTGCCTCAAGAAATTAACAACAATTCCTTACAAGATGCAAAATTCCAGCCTTTGGATCTCTGGGATGAGGGATCCATATATAGATATCTGTAAGGGAGATGAGTCAGCTTGTGATTTGATTATTTCCTTCCCTCTGATAATTCTTGCTTCCACTTGGAGATTGATGATCTCTTACTCATTCTTGGTCGAATTCAGAGAGGCAAGTGTCACAGGAGAAGTTTCTGGAAGATTCCATGCCTCTCCACCTCGTGGATTGACACTGCCATTTGTCACTTCTCGTCCATCGCACCCCATAGAAGGGCTTTTTGAAATGCAACGCACCCAAAGAGTGTATTTAGGTGAGATGCAATGCACTTTGCCTATGGAGCAGGTGAAATGATCCTGTTTTGACTAGTTCTGAGCAGTTTTTCATGGAGAACTTCTGGGAGAAGCTGTAATCAGTTGACCTTGTTCCTTTAGGGGTTAGAACAACACTTTTAGGGACTTAGGAGCCCTTGGTTTATGGACATTTTATGCTTGGGGTTGCAATGCCCAAAAATGTCTATAACATCCTCCTTTACCTGGAATCTCATGTTGGATTTCTCGCATGTAGTGTGTACTCAGGTCATCATCTACCCGTGCAGACCCATCCCGGTACTGCTTAGTTAAGCGATCAATGATTTGTCACTGATGTGGTGTGTAGCTTAGACCAAGATTGGACATCTTCAGATCATGATAGGTTCCTAGAATTCTTTGTTCATTCGTAGCAGTGGTCCTTCGTGTGTTTAACATGATAGCTTCATACTCAACATCGTTGTTTGTGCATTCGAACTTCAAAAATCTCAAAATCATGCATTGTCCATTGTTTCGGATGACTAAGATACACTCATTCCTTGAGACGTCATGTGTTCTCAATTTGTCAAGACTCATGGCCCACATCTCGTCTGTACATGGACCATTTGGCATGCTAGTAATACTGCTACTACTATTGTTGCTACTACTGCTACTATCGGACAAACAAACTATACAAGTTGTGTTACCATCAGTAGGGCGAGGAAGGAGTCCCAATTTCTTATCTGATGAGGTTGGAGCTGGCCATGCAGGATAACATTGCAATGTCTTTTCCAGGAGGCAATTTCCAAACATGAGTTCTGCGAAGGCCAACAACTCGTTCTCTCCATTAAGGGGAGTGACATTGTGTTTCATATACCTCTCAGATAACACCCAGATTTGGTTACATTTTCCCTTGTATGGAAGCCACATGTGAGACTAGTCTATAGCGAAATATCCATCTAGCTTGCTAGACTAATCTCTGCTAAGTAGCAGGCCATATGCTTCTGGTATGTCCACAACAACTATGTTTATGCATTGGTATACTCGACTATCATGAGATAGTTGGATGATCATGTCTCGCAGTTCACCAATGGCTAGTACTAATGTTCTATCAAGTTGGATGATTCTTGCGGATGTTTCTCTCCAATGTGCATTGATCTTCTTAGCAATGGAGAGCGGCATGAAATTGGCTGCTGTGCCAGAATCAACCAAGAAGTTATGAACATTGTAGTTGAAAACTTCAAATGAAAGTAGGAATGGGGGGCAAGCTAAGTTTGCTTGTTCCATCCAGAGTGTATTGAGCACATTGGAAAGTGATCTGGGAGGTGTGCCTACTCCCTTTTTGGTAGAGGTTGCGTTGTGTGTTGCTGTCTGTCCCAACGCACACAGAAGGATATCTCACTGACTCTGGACTTTGGCTAACTCAAACAAATTGATGTTCGCTTGAGTTTTCATCATGTCATCAACTATGTTGTAGTCCAGAGGTGGTAGAGTCACCGAGGTGTCTAAGGTGGAACATATGTTCATGTTGTCCGACGAAGTGTCTTGCAACTTGCTGCTCATGGATGTACACTTATTCATTGCTACCTTCCCAGACTTTCTTTGTGTTTGTTTCTTTTAGGCAGCCGGTGGATCAACCTTCTTTATCAGTTGTCTCACCTTCTCTTGCATTTCCCCAAGTGTACGAGAAGCCCCTTTACTCCTAAGATTGTAACAATAATTTTTCTTTTGGGGCTACTTCTCAGTGTTCGTCTTCGAGATTACTTGTGAGCACTAATATGCATTCACCACATGCCCAAAACTTGGTGTTTCATCAAGTGAAACCTCTTCGTCGTCATCAACGTCTTCTAACTGCTCTAGCATATCGCCTTTTGCATCGAGTGTATGAATACAGACAGAGCTAATGACTCACTTCCAATCTGAACAAGAGTTCTCGTGGTGGAACTCTTCTTGGAAGGAACAAAACTTAGGATCAATGCACTTATCAAGTTGAAACACAAGCTTTTGCATAGTTTTGGAAGCGAACCGGTTGTTGCACGATGAGACGATTGATGAGTTGTTTTCTTGTCTCTGTTTGGGCAGATGACTGCTTGCGAATGTGTCTATTTTCCATTGCTTGAGCTCGGACATTTCGGTGGTCAAGTTCTTGACAAGGCGAGTGAGGGTCTCAATAGTAGTTGCTTCCTTGTCTCTACCCTTGCTCGTCGTTGCTTGGGGCTTTCTTCTCGCATCCTTGGAGTCTTTCATTGATTCATCATTATTGGTGACTCTGATTGCACATAGGTCCTTTTCAACAACAATATCCTCTTCGCAAATTTCTAAAAGTGTTGGCTTCGCAGCTCACTTTATGAACTGCACAATGGTGGTCAGCAATGCAGACATGTAATAGTCAATAGTGATGGAGTCATGAGGTTTAGTGTCTACCGCAAATTTGTTCAAAATAATCATAAACCTCTTATTGAAGTCTTTCACTTTCTCTTTTCCCTCCATCTTGAGGCTTCCCAATTCTTTGAGTAGCATGGCTGGGGTCTTGTCATCAACAAACTTTTCAAGGAACATACGTTTGAAAGCACCCTAGTTCTATATGGAGTTGGGTGGAAGGTTGTGATACCAAGCAGCTGATCTGCCGTCCAAGTTACATAGGAATAATATACATGCTACGTCGTCATAGCATACCTCAAGGGTCTCTAGTTGTAGGTAGAAGTTGTCTAAGTGGTCTTCTGCCTTCACCATATTGTCAAGGTTGAACTTGATGTTCATTCTCTCTTCTTGATTTAGCATCTTGTGTAGAACAACAGGGAGAGCCAATGGTCCCTGAGTCAACCATTCAAGATTTTTGTTAGCCATCTCTTCGTCTTCTTCATCCTCTTCATATTCTTCATCCTCTTCCTCTCCTTCGGAGTCTAATGGTTCCGAATCTAAGTTTGTCAGTTTGTCTCCAACTCCACCTCCTCCACTACCTTCCCCTCTACCTCCTATACTAGAGTTCGATCCCAAGATCACAAGAGTGCCTTGTTCATATTCAAGTAAGATTGGAGGTTCCTCTCCATCTTCAATAGCTTATTCTAGACCTTCAAGCATGGCAAGGACTGCTTCTTCCACCGATGATACAACAACTCTTGTGGGCATGGCTTTTGGCTTCCTAGATGTGTGTGGAAGATGTTGTACACCTGGGATCAGTCCAACTGCTTTCGCGAACTGGCGTCTGATGGGACAGACGGAGCGAAGGTGTTGATATGAAATATCACATTCAATCCTAGGAGGTGAGGAGTAACCAACTTCAGAGTCACGTAAGAGGGAGTGCGAGTTACTTCCTTAACCAGATGGTTGATGAGTGAGTGTGAGGGGAATTTCAACCATGTACAACTGGCTATCCTCCTTCTAGCGCCAGAAATTTTGATGATGATGGACCCGCCAACATTCAGGGGATCACCCTGGTATGAAGTCCCAACTAGACCTCACACTGTTTGGCGTGGGAGTCCCATCCGGTATGATGACCCAATTTCTATTGTCTTAAGGATTTGCCTCAACTCTTGCTTGTCAACACAGGAGATTGGTCTACTTTGTCTTCGAGAAGTGAGTTTCACGTGCCTGGTTAGTGTAAGGGTACTCGAGTCAATGGTTCTTTCACTATAACACACAACACAATAGGACATGCACAACTTCCAGAGGAGAAATCCACATGGATGTAGCAGCACAACATACAAGGTAAGATAACACATACAACACTCAATGGATGAGTCCGAACAAGTGCAACAGTTGTTACAGTGAAGGTTCTGTATGATGTCCAGGAGAGTAGTCTACACGTGTGAGACAATGTTAACAACATATACAACACATTTCCATTAATAGATTATGCATTACAACAAATGAAAGAATTCAGATGTAGAACACAAATTAAATAAACATGCATTACAAGTGTTAAATATCAGTCTTACAACAGATACAATACATGTGTGAAAACGTGCCGACCTGTAGCAGGCTTCTGAATTAAGTGAAATTTCCGAGACACATTGTTACTCCATACATCACTAACCCCAAGTGTGAGGCGTTGGAGCCACTGCTTACTCCTGAAAGAAAAGATTACAAACTGTCTTGGGTATGTGGGACGAGCTGAGGTGAAAATTCCCTTCATGTACAAATGAGGGGGGTATTTATAGCCAAGGGTGAAACTAACCCTTATGGTTGTTCGACTACCCTCATGACTTTTTGACTTCCATGAATTTTCGACTTACATGACTCTTTTTTCAACAATTGGGTCTCTTGGACTTCCATGTTACATCACATTGATTGACAACAAGCCCATAGTGGAGATGTGGGTGACATGACTCATGACGTGACTTGACATGACTTGACTTGACAGTGCTAGTACATTCATGCTTCTGCTGGAGTGCATGTCAAGATACAGTGCTACTGGGTGATGGATGTCTTCATGGTGTATCATAGCTTTACCTCTGCATGGCCAAGTGCGCAGAGTCTTCGATGGTCCTTGGTTCGCTTGATGAAGCTTTAACATGTTGTTCCTTGCTTACATGTTGTAAGGCTTGATAGGCTCATCTGTTCGCGAAGGCTAATGTTCGTTGCGTTCATCCGTTTCGCATGCATCGTTCATTCGTCCATTGGTGAACCTATCCTTCTGCATGTGCTCCCTTCGTTCATCCTGTTCATCGTCTTGCCATGTTTTTTGGTGTACCTGTACCACTCATGACGAGACAATATCAAATCCAAAACCTCCTAGTCTACCATGACACATGATCATTTCAGATGCAGGTGATTGGGAGAGGTAGCAAGGTTTCGAAGCAGGATGATGGCTCCGAGCATTGCTGAAGAACATTGCACAAGAATCACTAAGTGATGAAGACGAGAAATCTGAATCGATAGTGACTATCTGTGAGGTCTGGCTCAGCTGGAAGACAAAATTGCCGAAATTTTTGGAGCGACAGTCTAGGTTGCAGGAAAGCAAGGTAGGCATGATCTACACATTTTTTGGAACGAATGGGCAGCAAGGGTTGGACAACCATATTTGTGCAATTTTCCAAAGGAGTGGGTCGAGCTGCATGAAGGGTCAGTAGGCAGGGATTGCATAGTTTTTTGGGGGAACTACTCGGGAGACTGGCAGCCAAAACTGTGCAATTCCCAAAGGGAATTGGTAGTTGGCTACTGGGGTCACTGGCAACCAAAACTACGCAATTCCCAGAGGGAACTTCCAGTTGGCTATTGGAGACAATGGCAGCAAAAACTGCACAATTCCTGAAGGAAACTGGCAGTCTACTACTAGGGGTTGCTAGCAAGGGAAACTGCACTGAGACCTAGAGGCCGACCTACTAATCATCTCTGTGCAATTTCTGAGCTGAGCTGACTACTGGGTAGCAGAAGGCCTGCTCATGAACACTGCACAATTTCTGAGATGAACAGTCAGTTGACTATTGGGGTGACTGACTGAGAAAATTGCATAATTTTCTAAGGGAGATAGGGATGAGAACTTGGTGTCTATCCGGTTTGTCTGCATAATTTCCTTAGTCAGCTGAGTGAGTAAGGTTAGTGGCTTCTGTGCAATTTTTGAGGGGGGTCAATCCCAGGGTGACTGCTGGGTCTGACTGTCTAGGTGGCCAGCATGAGGGTTGATTGAAATGCTTGCAGGAAGTGCAACTTGAGAAGACTAGCTTGGTGCTTCTGCGCTGTTCTGGTTGATAGTCAATCGAGTCGAAAACAGGGTGATGGTCTGGCTGTTAGAGGGGAGTCTGGTCATCAAAACTTCAACAAAAATGGCTAAGTGTGTGAATGATCGAAAGATGCATAGGTGATCATACGAACACACACTCACATGACACGACGATGAAATGACCCAAACCATCCAAACACACATGTTCAACATGATTGACCGATGATGCAAGTGACAAGCGCGACACTCATGATTAACTATTCATTGATTGAGAGGACGCTTGTATGAAAGTGAATGTGACTCTATGTGTGAGTGTGACAAATGTTGTCATAGCCGACACAACAAGCACATACGAAGTGGAGACTTTGAGCATAACCAGAACATGGTCGCAAACGTGAATTAGACACCAAAATGCAAAAACTTGAATTAAATGAAGAAGCAAGGCAGATGTAACAACTCACACAAGCTCACAGAGTGAAACCAAGTGCATGTAGTCATCAAGGGAAACTCTCAAGGGAGGCTCTGAAATTGGTGCAAGAAAAAAATTTGGAGGGTGGTTGTAGCCACTACAACATAAGCCTAACATATGAATTCTGAAAGTTGTTGATTTATTTCTATGGTTTTCTATGTGAAGGAATTTGTCATTGAAAGAATATTGAAAACCTAGATATAATGAGTTTGATTGATGAGTTATGAATATGATTTAGGGATTGTAACTAATTCTGGGAAAGAAGTTGAAGTATAATCTCTTGATGATTAGGTCTAATGCTTCCATTATTATAAAATTTATGTTATGGCTAACTTCATGCTTCTATAGTTTTGGTTGTATTTTCTATCTAAGTTATGTAGGAACATAATCATCAAGATGAGGACAATCAAAAGAAAAGTTGATGTGATAAGCATGATATGATGTGAATGATAACTCTAAAATGAAGGATGGAAGCCATGAAATATTCCCCGATAATGAAAAAGAAGAAGTTGAACTCCCTAGGTTAAGAGGGAGCCCGAATAAAAGAAATCTCCCTAGTTTAAGAGGGAGCATGGATAGAGATAATCTTCCTGGTTGAGAGGGAGAGCATAGTTTTGATTGCAGAATGAAGTTTGAAGGATATGTTGTTGTATGTAAAGGAAATATTCAGTTGATAGACCTATTGTTTTTGAAAACAAACATTAGGTAAACCCCGAATGTTTGTGTTTATTTATGAATATGTGAAATGAAATTATTAATTGGGGTTGTGTTTAAATCTCTCAAAGGTATTGATAGCATGTTGATTACCAATCAATTTGATTGGGAGAGATTAGTTGTCCTTGATATGTTGGGTCAAGGGGTGTTGAGGCTTTGTAAGTGAAGCATTGCCTGGGAGGACATCTGGCTGAAAATTTTTGTTGATGTCTAAGTCCCGAAGTTGGAAAGGTGGCGTTGGTCATTGAGTTATGAGACGCACCTAGATCTATGTGTTGATGGTTAGCAAGTAGGCTTGATGTTACCTATAGAGGCTGAAATATTGAGTCCACCTTATTCCCACTTGGATAGATTGCCTTGGTTAGGAATCTAGTCCATGTCATTGCAGTGCCTAAACAGTTGAGAGACCAATGGATAGATTTCTCTCGTCAGGAATCTAGTCCATGGCATTATGGTGCCTAAACTCTTCATTGTTCATATATTCTAAGATCTTCCATTGTATTTGTATATTATGAATACCTCCCTAGTTAAGAGGGAATGTTAGAAACTGTACTAGATTCAGTATTCATTAATGTATTTGAGTCATCATGTAATGTACTTTTCAAAAGAATAAAGAAAATAATTTTTATTATTGTAACAATGATTTATTAAAGCATGGGTTTCATTCTTGGGTCATCATTATATTAGTTAAACTCCCCATTGTAGACTCCTAGTATTAATATTGAGTTTATAGAGTCATTGTAGATTCAAAGAGACCCTTCTTGGGATTTTGGATCATGTAAAAAGGTTTTGTATTGAGTTAAATATAATTTATGTATCCTCCACACCAAGTCGGCCTAGAATAGATCAAGTCAGCCTAAGGACACTTATTTGAACTCCCTTGTAGCCTATAAATAGAAGCAAGTCAAATTCATTTGGAGCATCGCATCTCAAGCTAATTCAATATCTCAAGAGAAGTTTGAGAAGTGCGAAGTAGGATGAAGTGGGTCTAAGGAACCTGAAGGAAGTGCGAGTTCGGTGGAATCTAAGGAGAAGAAGAAAATATAACTTTTGGTACCTCTCTATCTCAGTTTCATTCCCTATTTTTAGAGATCGAAGTCTTCCAAGTTTCATTGATGCCAGAAGTTGCTACATATTCAAAGTTGTTGGAAAAGAGGTCGAAGTTTTGAAAGGTTGACTTATTGTGGAGGGAAGGTCTTGCCTTTGTCTAGGGTAAAGAGTCTCAAAGAATACTATTGAAAGGAAGATCATTTTTATTGGGTTTTCCCCTCGAGGGGGGTTTTTCCCTTTCGTAGTGCCTATATCTGGTGTCTACTATTGTATGTGCTTTTTCTTTGGTAATTGATTTATGAACTAAAAGAAAGAAGATATAAAGGAAAACTAATTCGAAGTCAAGAACATCACAAGTAATTATCAAGTATAAGAAAATCTTTCTGCCTTTCTGATTTTCAAACATGTCTATGTCTTGGTGTCCTTGATCTTCATGTTTTGGTTTTGGTAATTTCTTGATAAATTAAGATAAAATAAGAACATAAGAAAAACAATAATAACTCAAAGAAATCACAAGTAATTATCAACAAGAGAAAATATTTCTAGCTTTCCAAATTTCCAATATGGTATCAAAGTTAAGGTGAAGAAGAAGAAAAAGACTACTTGAATATCTATTGAAGGAAAAATGAGATTTAAGGAAGATCATTAAAGGGATAATATTAGGGGATAAGCCTACTATCTACAAGACCTATGTCTAACTCAATGAAGGGAGAAAACAAACTAGAAGGAGCCTCCAAATATAGGGCATGGAAAAAGAGGATAGATCTCATCCTTGAGAAGAATAAAGTTTTGGATTTAGCTCGAGGAATAGTCAAGAAGACTAAAGATGAATCAAGTGAGGTAGAGAAAGAAAATTTCAGAGAAACCGAAATATTGGCCATGAACCTAATAGTGGATGGAGTAAAGGACAACCTCATTCCATATATATCCAACATATATTCTGCTCAAGAAATGTATGAGGCTCTATCCAAATGATTCACAATCAAGAACGTTGGTAAAATTACAAGCCTCAAGAATGAATTAAGAACTATTAAGATGACGAAGGATGATAATGTGGCATCCTTCTTTATAAGGATATCTAGAATCAGAGACAAACTTCAAGTAATAAATGAAATTGTACCAAAAAAAAAGCTCGTGATTATTGCCCTTCTAGGACTACCAACATCATGGAGTGCCTTTGCATTAGGAATCAACAGTTGGAAGGATACTCCAACATTCGAATAAATGTGGAATGCATGTAGTCAAGAAGAAGCCAAAATATCATTAGTAAGCAACAAGAAGGAGGATGAAGAGGAGAAAATCTCAAATTCCTATTCCTCTCATCACAAGAAAAAGGGAACCTTCAAGAAGTACAAAGGACCAAAGAAGAAAGTAGACCTATCAAAGATTGAATGTTACAGTTTTCACAAGATGGGTCACTACAAAAGTCATTGTCCAGAGAGTCTAAGAAATAAGAAGAGAGATAGGGATCAAGCAAATATTGTCAATGAAGCTCCACCAAAGAAGAACAAGATGGAAGAATCTGAAGTCAAAGACTTATTTTCTAGGGACTCTTAGGGACTATATCCCTTACATATCCTTATATTCTAAGTTTTGAATTTTTTTCCTTTATGTTTTGATTTCTATAACTTGTAGGTCTAACATGTCTTATTAGAACACCTTTTATTTTTAGTTGTAGGTTTCCCTCAAGATTGGATTAATAGGGAGCCTCCACCAATTTACCAAAAGAGAAGTATTCTATTCTTTATTTCATCTTTCATGTTTGGTTTCTCACATCAAGACTTGTTTGAATTATACGCTAATAACCTTTTATATTTTCCGTGGTAGGAAAGCTTGTTCAATACTCAAGGGTTATGGAGGAGACTTCAAAGGATAGACTTGAAGCATGGAAGAAGTTTTTCCCTTCAAGAATTGATGTCATACAAGTTTTTTTAAGGAACAACTCGAGGAATGTCTTAAACTATAAGCTTTGTTATAAAGTTCTCTTCATGCAAAAGGTGCGGTCATTCTTTCTTTTAAAATTTTCTTTATGTTACTAACATTGTTATGTCTAGGTTTTTGAATAATAAAGATTCTTGTTAGGGTGATTAATCATTAGATTGAATATAACCTCATTATATTATAATTCTTGTGGAACCCTAAAAAGGTTCACTGTAAAGCCATAACCTAAGGGTATGTCGACGATAATATTGAAACCCTAGTCTACTTAGGGTTGTTGATGAAATCCAGAATTCCTATTATTTTGATGTTTTGGAATTGTTATAGAAACCCTAGATATTTAGGGTTTGGTAAGTTTAGGGTTTATGAACTAAACATGTGTAATATTTATAGCAAGGCCTTATGAATGAATCCCTTATATGTTCATCTAGCTGATCATAACCTTAGCTTGATCAAAATTGTTATATGTCTAACTCTGATCTATTGGTGTTTGTGTAGATACTGGTATGAATTTCTAGTGCATGGAATCCTAGATATGTATTTGCAAGTATGATGACCTAATTATTGATGCTCATAAATTGTGAATTCTAGGGTTTGTAACAAAGCTCTAGTAATTGATATTCTAGGATATGATAATATTATATTTCGATATGATTTAGTTTTGATGATAAAATATAGGTTTTCAAACAAACCCTAGTAGTGTATAACATTTTTTAAACCTTAGATGCATGGTAGGATTGTTATTAACTACTGATATCTAAGGCTTTGTGTCTCAAAGTTGGAATCTAGGGTTTGCAATAAATCATAGTAGAGTTTGTCATATCTCTAAAAGTAATATTGAGAACCTAGATAGAATGAGACTGATTTCTTGATTGGGTTTCTTTATATTGTAGTCAAAGGGTTTATGACAATAACCTTAACAAGAAGTATGTGCCTCTTGTTGATCATGAACATAACTAGGTGTTTTATGTCTAAAGTATAATGCTTTCATTATTGTATTGGCATGCTTCTGAAATAGTTAACTTCATGCTTTTGTATTTGGTTGTACTTGTTGTTTAAGTTGTGCAGGTACATAATCTTAAAGATGTCAGAGATATTTGTAAGTAAAGCTGACTTAATAATATTGGTAAACATGATGAAGAATGAAGATGATCATGATGACCTTGATGTTGTAAAAATGAATGAAGCCATGATAGTTTCTTCGGTGTTATAAAAGAAGTGGTTGATATTCCCAAGTTAAGAGGGAGCATGGTTAGAAGAAAAGAGCACATCTCTCCAATTAAGAAGGAGGGCATATTATGATAGTCATGACAGATGCTTGGGAGGAGATTTGGCTACCCTATGTGTGTTTGATGTCTAGATCTCGAAGAGGGAGGGTGGCATTGGCCTTGGAGCTTTTACCTCAGATACACACCTAGACCTGTGGGTTGATGGTTAGTTAGTAAGCATGATGGTACCTAGACTGGCTGAAAGCTTAAGTCCATCTTAGTCCCACCTAGATAGATTACCCTGGTCAAGAATCTAGTATGTAGTACCGAGTGTGCTAGAACTCTTCGTAGTTCATTTTCGAGATCTTCCATGTACCTCTATAAATATAGGTAATTATGAATACCTCCATAGTTAAGAGGGAGTGTTGAAGAATTTAACTAGTGTCGGTCTTCATAATTATATTTGAAATGTATTTGTCAAAATAAAGAAAAATAAATTTTATTATTAAATAAATTAGCTTATTAAAGCATGGGTTTCATGCTTGGGTCAATTGTTTTTAGGTCAAAGTCTCCATTGAAGACTTCTAGGATTTATGTTAACTGTCCTTGTCTATGTCGCAATGTAAAGAACCCTTCTTTGGAATTATTTGTCAAGAAAGAAAATTATTTTAGTGTAAATTAGGCCAATTAGGCCTCCTCCACCAAGTCGGCCTCAAGGAAGGACAAGTTGGCCTCATTAGAAGAATTTGATCACCTAAGATGACTATATATAAGCAACAACTCGACTCATTTGGAGGAAATCTCACACAAGTTCGAATTGAAGTAGTTGGGAAGCAGAAAAGGTGTGAAGTTCAAGAAGGAAGTTGGAATCGAAGTTTTTGGGTCTCTCTCTCTCTCTCTCTCTCTCTCTCTCTCTCTCTCTCTCTTGTGTAACGAAATACTGAAGCTGCATTAAGGTTGAAGTTGTGAAGTTGTTGCATCAAGGTCAAAGTTGTAAAGTTGTTGCATCAAGGTCAAAGTTGTGAAGCTATTGCATCAAGGTCAAAGTTGTGAAGTTGCATCAAGGTCGAAGTTGTGAAGCTACTAGGCTGAAGCTATTGAAATTTCTAGATCAAAACTGCAATCCTTAAGTTGGGTCAAAGTTCTATTGTTGAGAATCTGAAGTTTTTGGATTCTTGTTGGGTTGAAGTTGTTGAATAAGAAGACACTACTAAATCATCTTGGAAGGTTGACTTGGTGGAGGAGGAAGGTCTATTTGTAACAACTGTCATCAAAAATTCATGTAAAAATTAATAAAGGTAAAATAAAACCTGGTCACAGGACACGTATTCCAAGATGAATGTTTGGAAAAAGCATAGTGATGGGGATCACTTGTGATTAATTAATGGCTAAGGAAATTGGCAATGGAAATGGAAAAGGCTTTGGAAATGCACGATGCATTTATTGGCATTTTATTTATGAAAATAATGGAAATTATGAGAAAAGGGAGGTGAAAGATCACAGGTTGCATGTGAGGAGGAAAATGAAGGAAAAGAATGAAAATTGAAGAAAATAGAGGCCTCATTAATAAAAATGCTTATGAGGATCAATTGGTACCTTTTGTCAGTTCAGTTTTTGAGCTCTCTCTATTCTCTCTCTCTGATACTCTTGGACACTTTTATTGGAGCACTCTTGGAGGAGTGTGGCATACATGATTTGGAGCAAGAAGGAAAAGGAAGAGCAATGAAGCACAAGAGGACAATGGGATCAGTAGCTACAATGGGTTTTGTTTGCAAGTACTAAGTTGCATGTATGATTTCCTTGCTAGTTTTGGCATGCATCTCACATGCATTAGGTTTCTTGGTTATGATATGTCATTGGCATGGAGAATTGCATGGATTGATAATGGATTTGCCTAACCTTTCCATTTCCTAGATAGCCATGTTGTTTTGGGTTCATTTATTTTTTTCTTCTAATTGGTTCTCATGCTCCTTTGGTTGTGGGTTGAGTTAATAGTTCCTGGAAGCCTTCGTTGGAACAAATGATCTGGAGCCCTGGATATCTAGTGTAGAGACCAATCTGGTGATGGTTAGTGATGTTTGACCATGAGGTGGAATCATTACTTGAGGGTTGAGGTGGTTTGGCCTCTGGAAGCCTTCCTTGGAACAAACGCTCTGAAGCCCTGGACATCTTGGGTAGAGACCAATCTGGTGATGGTTAGTGATGTACAACCATGAGGTGGAATCATTGGTTGAGGGTTGAGGTGGCTTGGCCTCTGGAAGCCCTGGATGGTTTTGATTTATTTTTTTTGAGATCTAACATTCATGCTTGGAATATGGCACAGGGGTGACTAGCTAAAAGAAAGATTTGGTTCAGCCTAGTCTATAGTTAGGTGGTTCATGGAAGTCCCATACCTAGTAACTTATGCAATCATCGATAAGAGCTCTCTTTCTCCTTGGTATTTTATGGGTAAACATACTTGTTTATATGTGGCTTATATGGTTTTTATATCCTTGATATTTATGTTGGTTATATGCTGGTTATGGATGAGTTTTATGATAGTGAAAATGTATGGCTTTCATAATGTTTTGGTTAATCACTGAATGTACAATGAATATATGGCTTAATAGATGGTAATGTAGTTATTGTGATGGGGCATCAATGCTTCTTAGTGATTCTCAGATAAGTATGAGAACCCTATGCTCAGATCTGTTGTTTAAACTTGTAGAATGCATATTTGTGACATGTTTGACGAAATTTCTGTCATGGCTAGTAGGGGTACCGTTAAGTCCTAGTTCAAGTAATTGCATTTGTATCGTTGTTCCAATGTTATATTTCATTTTTGTAAGTTTCATGGAGTTTTGTACAGTGACATGAGCCCTGGCCCTGAGAAAGTGGCACAAAATTCAAAGTCACGGGCAGAAAACTACCTAGGAAAGTCCCTAGTTTCATGTATGCCCATGTTGTGGGAGCAACTATAGGGTTCCAGTCGCACTCATGACCATGTTATGGGAGAGATTGATGGTTTAATGTAGTAACAAGTCAGTTTGTCTCAGGCGCTAGTCACCTAGAAGGTTTGGATGGCTCCTAGGGGTTCTGCAGCATGTCTGGAAGGTATGTGTAGTGTGTTCTATCAATTCCAATTCCTTAACTAACACATGGGGAGTTTAATCATAGCATAGTAACTCTTTGTCACATGTTTACCCCGATTGGCTAGTTACTTGGGTAGATGTGGGAGGAGGGTGTTACAAAGTGGTATCATAGAGGGTTCCGTTCTCTCTAGGAAATGTGTGGTTTCTGTTCTCTTTGGGTGTTATCTGAAACTACATATTGGTATCAGAGCATGGTTCACCCCTTGGACTGGATGGACAATGTATTGGTCATGCATTCATGTTGGTTGCATATGTGTTACTCATATGTGTGGTATATGTGCTTGTTGCATATGCATGGTGTTGATCATGGTTGTAGTGATGTCACCATGTGAAGGTTGATGGTGTTGTCATGGAATATGTCGTCATGAGTGTATTTCAGTTATGCAATGGTTATGCATGTCAATGCTTATATATCATTATGCATACATTAATATGGTTGTTATTTTCATACATGAGGTGATGATGTGTGGTTGATATGGTTATGCACTAATGACTGGACTATGGTTAGAATGATGTCTATATATATATATATATATATATATATATATATATATATATATATATATGTATATATAGATCTATATATATATATATATGTATATATATATACATATATATATATATATAGATCTATATATACATATATATATATATATATATATATATATATATATATATATATATATATATATGTATATATATATATATATATATGTATGTATGTATATGTTGTTATGATTATGTTTATACATGTATCACGCTAAATTGGTTGATCTTGCAGATGAGATATCCTCCCCGAATTATGCTAAGGTATGTTGGTTTGTTTATGATTTGGTTTAGCTGACATAAGATGCCTTGTAGGAAAGAGATCAAGATGACTAGAAATATGGTAGACTACAGTTCACGAGATTCTCCTTATGGATCAAATGAGTAGTGTGGTGTTGGTAATTCTTCTAACTTAGTAGACACACTGAGAAGCTTGAAGGCATAAATAAGGAGTTGTAAAGCAGGCAAAGACATAATCACACGGGCACAGGAGAAACAAGCAGAAGTCAATGCAGTAATCCTTCAGATTTTTTCATAATTGCATATACAGGGACCACTTTGAATTGGCCATGGGCAGGAGGACAAAACTAATGGGGCATATGGTAGTAGATTTCATGGTGGGCACAGGTTGGATAGAGAGGACACAATTAGAGTTGGAAGGTCCTTGGACACATGTACTATTCTAGTTCTAGTTATGACAGGCACTGTGAATAATGTAAACTTTGAAATGGGAACTATAAACTCAAAACGGGAACTCTTGCCAAAAAACCCCGTAAAAACATCAAAAACAGTGCTAAAAACGAAACGTGTTTATGCTGGAATAACACATTTTTTTTCCTAGGGTAAATTTTCAACATGTTTTAAAAGTGGTGGTGAAAACCAATTTTTTGTGCAAAAATTGTCCAAAAGACACCCTCAAAACAAAAAGTGTTGACGCTGGGATAGCACTTTTTTTTTCAAGGGTAAAATTTCAACATTTCGAAATAATGGCGTAAAATATTTTATCATGACCCCGAAAAACATTAAAATTTCAAAAAAATAATGAAAACATAAAATAAAATTAAAAATTAAAACAATGAAAAAATACAAAACAAAAAAAGTTTTAAAAAATAACAAAACATAAATTAAAATATATACTAAAAACAAAACATAAAATTAAAATAAAAAAATAAAAACAAAAAAAAACAAATATATAAAATAAAATAAAAACAAAAAACAAAAAAAAATAACAAAAAAACAAAAACAAAAACAAAAAAAAACAAAATATCAAAAAAAACAAAATTAACCTATAAAAGATAAGAATTAAAAAACAAAACAAAACAAAAAAAACTTAAAAATTATAAACAAATAAATAGTATAAAAACATATTCAAAAAAAATGGCAAAAAAAAAAAAAAAAAAATTGTAAACCATAAAAAATAATTGGCAAAAGAAAAAAAAAAAAAAAAAATATATATATATATATATATAGATATATGGAATAGAAAAAATAAAATTAAGTAGGTATCTAGTGGGAAGATGTAAAGAACGCTAGAGATATTTATGAGGAGTTGAATCAGAGTGAATTCCAAAGGCTATTAAAGAATAAGTAACTATCGGAGACGTACTATGATGATAGGGCAAAAGATTTTATCAGCTAAAGATGGGATCTATGACCAATGAAGAGTACACTAAAATATTTCTAGAGTTGTTGAGGTATGTGCCTTACCTCAAGGAGGAGAAGACTAAGATTTATAGATTCATCAATGGGTTGTCGATAGCATTCAAAGATAGGATTGAGTTTGATGAGCCTAGATCATTGGAGGAGGCCATCTGGAAGCTAAAGCATTGTTATGAGCAATCAAAGTGCAGATCTGAGACTAAGTTGGACTAGAAAGGTAATGCAAAGAAAAAAGGAAAATGGGACAAGAAGCGAGCAAGACCTCAAGGTACAAGTAATAAAGAGAATGCAACACCATCTAAGAAGTTCAATGCATCTGACAGAGGACAGGGACTTCGATCTGAGGAGAAAAATAAGGATGAAGGCTGGAAGCCTTTGCAGTGTTAGACTTGTGGAGGAGAGCATTGCAAGAGAGATTGTCCATAGCATAAGAGTGGTAGACCATAGATCTATAGTGCCTAGGAGACACAGATAGTTGGAGATGTTGGAGAGAGTATTCCTAGGATCTATACAGTGTTGGATAATAGACAAACTGATCACTAGGCATCTATTATTGAGATGGACAGTAAGCTTTGTGATCAAGTTGTTTATATTTTGATTGAACCTGGATCTAATTATAGTTATGTTAATTCTGACCTAGTGGATAAGTGTGGTTTGAATAAAAAATCACATGCAGAGTCTTGGTTAGTGTAGTTGGCTATAAGTACAAAGAAGAGAGTTCATCATTGGGTAAGAGCTTGTGCATTTGACTTAAATGGTATGCCTACCTCACACATTTGAATATATTGTCGTTGGGATCATACATTATGTTGTTCGGTATGGACTGATTATATCTTCATGTTGGGTGTGTGTTATATTATTTCCATGACTAGCCCCGTGCGTGAAGCTGGGGGGTTAGAGGGGGGGCAGTCAGATTCCCCTTCATTGCATCAAGCGCAGCGGGGGGGTCATGGGGGGGCAGTTAGACTCCCCTTTGTTGCATCAGGCATAGTCGGGGGGTCATAGGGGGGGTAGAAGGCCCCCTTATCATGGGGTTTGAGGGGGTGGTATGCCCCCAGGCTATGGGGTCTGGGGTAGCGCCCTGGGAAAAGAAAGTGTGGACACTATATTCAGTGGGCGGACCTACCTATGGTTTTGTGCATGGGTTTCACACATGGTTTTGGGCATGACGGTTTTCTGCCCATGGTATTTTGTAGATCCGGTCAAGGGAACTATGGTTATGTTCTAATCCAGGGTTTATGGATGCTTCGACATGTATATATATATGTATTGTAATATTAAAAGGAATATAATTAAAAATCAAACTAGTACTCCGAGTTTTGAGATCCAAAGGAAAATCTCTATGTATATATGTTTTATGTTTTATGCTCTCGCCATTGTTTATTTTCTATGAGCATTGTGTATATGGGAAGAAAAATTGTGTGACTTTCCCCTCTAGTGCTAAGAGGGCGAAAGGGATATTAGAGCTTGTGCACAGTGATGTGTTTGGACCTATGTCAGTTCCATCACTGGGTAACTCTGTGTACTATGTATCATTCATAGATATCTTCTCAAGGAATACATGGATATATTTCCTCATGAAGAAATTTTAAGTCTTTGATAGGATTAAAGAATTTAAAGCTTTGATGGAAAACTAGATAGAGAAGAAGATAAAGATGTTGATGACAGATAATGGTGGAGAATTCTGCAAGAAGGAATTTGAAGAGTTCTATAAGAAGTGTGGTATAGCACGGTAGAAGACTACTCCATACACACCTCAGAAAAACGGAGTAGCATAAAGAATGAATAGGACGTTGATGGAAAAGGAAAGAAGCATGCTCAGTGGTGTTGGGTTAGGATAGGAATTATAGGCAGAGGTAGTGGAGACTACATGTTACTTGGTTAATAGATCACCTTCATCAGCGTTGGAGGATAGGTCTCCACATGAGGTATGGAACTGGTAAGAAAACCTCTCTTTCACATATGAGGGTATTTGGTTGTGATGCATATCTACATGTTCCGAAGGAGAAAAGAACCAAGTTGGATAGTAAATCTGAAAGGTGCATCTTTATTGGGTATAAGGATGGTTTAAAAGGTTATAAACTTTGGAACCCAGATACAAGGAAGGTTGTGTACAACAGAGATTTGGTGTTTAGAGAGGTGAAATATGTTATTAAATATGATGTCCTATCGAAGGAACCTGAGAAGATAGATTTTGAGCTAAAGGAGGAAGAATCAGACTCTACAACAGAACAGGAATTAGAATATGAATTGCCACAAATTCTAGATGTGAGAAGATCATTTCAAGAAAGAAGGTAGCCATAAAGGTATAGTCCAACTGCTTTCTCTTCAAATGTTTGCTTTATATATTACTGATGATGATCCCAAAATTGTCAGGGAGGAAGTAGATTTAGAGGATGACAAACTCTGGAAAGGGGCCATGGTTGATGAAATGGCATCTTTGGACAAAAATGAGGCTTGGGATCTGGTGGAGTTGCTAGCTAGAAGGAAACCCATTGGAAGAAAATTGGTGTTTAAGAAAAATATGAATGAATAAGGCAAGGTGAATAAATACAAATCTTGGTTGATAGAAAAAGGTTAGTCCCAGGTGCTGAGAATTGATTATGGTGATATTTTTTCTCCTGTTGCTAAGGTAGCTTCTATTATATTAGTTTTATCTGTTGTTTCTGCTTTTGATTTTCAAGTGGAACAGATGGATGTGAAGAACATGTCTTCACGAGGATCTAGAAGAAGAGATCTACATGAAGCAAACTGAAGGATTTGTGGTGAATGGAAATAAAGAACTGGTATGCAAGTTAAAAAATGCATTGTATGGTTTAAAACAATCACCAAGGATGTGGTATCAGAAATTTGATACATTTATGCAGGGACTTGGCTTCACTAGAGGCAAAGCATATCACTGTGTGTATTTTAAATTAATTGGTGACCGTGTTATTTATTCGGTCTTATATGTGGATGATATGTTCCTGATTGGAAATGACAAAGAAATTATCCAGGAAATGAAGACCCAATTGTCCTCCAAATTTGACATGAAAAATCTTGGTGCTACAAATTATATTTTTGGCATGGATATTAAACGAGATCGGGAAAAGAGGAAGATTTGGTTAAACCAGAGGAAATATGTCGAGACAATACTGCAGAGGTTTAATATGCAGGATAGTAAACCAGTGAAGGTTCCTATTCCCATAGGTGTAAATTTATATGCAAAACAGTGTCCCAAGACTCAAGAAGAGGAATAGGACATGTCCTGTGTTCCATACACAAGTGCAGTCGATAGCCTGAGCTATGCAATGGTATGTACTAGACCAGAGATTGCACATGCAGTGGGAGTATTGAGCAGGTTTATGTCAAAACCAAGGAAGGAGAATTGGACAGTAGTGAAGCGAGATTTCAGGTATTTGCATGGAACTTTTGATTATGGTTTGTGCTATTAAGGAATATAGGGATTGGACAGAGTTTTGGACATTCATGGCTTTGTTGATGCAAATTAGGCTAGAGGTCCAAAGAAGGTATACAAGTGGGTATGTGTTTAACCTATTTAGAGGTGCAGTCAATTGGAAGATTAAAAGACAGTCTGTAGTGGCACTTTCAACTACAGAGGCAGAATACATGGCGGCCACTCATGCAAGCAAGGAAGCAGTTTGGTTGCAGAGATTGTGTTCAAGTATGGGGGTAGTACAATGAGATATAAGGATAGACTGTGACATCCAAAGTGTAATTTTCTTGGCAATGAACCCTACGTATCATTCAAAGATAAATCACATTGATGTTCAGTATCACTTTGTGAGGGATATGGTTGAGGACAAAAAGGTGGACACTTTGAGAATATTGCAGATGAATTAACAATGTCTATGAACACTAAGAAGTTTTCTTGTTGTAGAGAAACAATGGGAGTTGCAGGGCTAGACCAATGAATAAGCTTTCCTTTAACCCCATGTGTAGAAAGAAACAACAAGTGGGAGAATGTTGGGTGTGTGTTATATTCTTTCCACGACCAGTCCCACGCGCAGAGCGGGGGCTGACTAGACCCCCCCTTTTTTGCGTTAGGTGTAGTGGAGGGGTCACAGGGGGGTGTATCCCCCCTCTATGGGGTCCATGGAAGCGCCCTGAGAAACGTTTTTTTTACCGTATATTAGGTGGGTAGACCTACCTATGATTTTGTGCATGGGTTTCGCACATGGTTTTGGGTATGGTATTTTGTAGATCTGATCAAGGGAACTACGGTTATGTTCTAATCCAGGGTTACGGATTAGGGTTTATGGATGCTTCGACATGTATATATATGTATTGTAACATTGAAAATAATATAATGCAAAATCAATCTGGTAGTCCCAGTTTTGGGATCCAGGGAAAATATCTGTGTATATTTGTTTTATGTTTTATTTTATCACCATTGTTTATTTTATTTTTTTAAGAATTCTTTTGTGGGTAATTTCTGTACAAGGTTAAAACCTACAACTCATAAGACCAAAGTGGATTGTTATGAAATGGGGAACAAAGAGTCTTGTAGGGTAAGAAGAAAGAAACATCAGGGAAAATGGTGACAACCATGCAAGCCAAACGTAGTCACAGTAAAGGGTGTGTGTTATTTGTTTGGTCAATTCAATGTCTTTGAATTGTCAATCATAAATTGTCAACTCGGGTGCGTAGGTTGATGAAGTACAGGTGCACAATATGTGCTTAGAAGTTATTCATTAGGTCGTTATGTATTTGTTAAGATCTAAACCTAATATGGAGATGGTGTTTGTCAATTATATTAGTGTTGTAATTCTTAGGGATGTTGGTTAAGTTTCTTAGGAATTAATCTCTATCCAATTAGTTTGTAGATGATGTGAGAGTGGTTCTACTTGTATTAAATTGTTTTGGGATTTTCGATCATGAATCTTTATGTTGTAGCTTCTAATTCTCTAAGTGAAAAAAGAAACTCATTCTATCATCTATGAATAAATATTGTCTGAACTCAATTGTTCAGGAAAGAACTTCTCACTCTTTTACTTATTCAATTTTTGCTCAAACAAAATAACCCAAGCAACATCTATATTATGAATTGAACACGCTTCAATTATACTAGATAATAAGAAAATGAAAGGACCATGCTATATAAAGTATAAAGAAAATTAAATAACATATGAAACTAGGTATAAAGCAAATTAAAGTTCTTATGCAAATAACAACTTGCTGTCGAAATCATTATGCTGCATTGTCACACAAAACAGAGCAATTGAATAATTAAAGGAAATCATATTGCAATTGATTAAAACCTATCATTGTTTGTAGGGGGCCCCCACATAGTAGTTCAGAGCTTCCAATCAACACAATGCTTGCACACAAAAGCCAATTCTAGTCACACGGAATTCACAAATTGTTCACAGTTATATCATTCGGCACACACCCAAATCATAGTGCAGCCATAAGTTTTATAGCAGGTCTCTTGGCATAACTGTATGAATAATTCAAGCCCAATATCTCTATCCTATCTAAAATTATATCGCTAAACCATCATTTTTCTATTCTGAAAGCAAAACGATAAGGTTTCAATCGATCTCGAGTTCTGTTCTTCATTAATCCGACGGTTGACTTGGAGTTTGACCGTGATCTCCTACGCTTGTCTTAGCAAACAATTTCGAGGGGATAGGAAGGGATCCACGAGGGAGCCATCCTCTATCCATTCGGACCCTTCGCTGCTGACCTGGAACTCCAGAACCTTTCAAACAATGGAGACAACTACGAAAACCTGGATTAGCTGCAGAAACAGACTGATTCGGTAGCCAATTGCAACTTTAACAAAACAATAGGGTATAAAGTTAAATATGAACAAGAAGACATATTATTTCATACCTTCATCAAAACCTGGTAGATATGGCTTTATTTAGGCGGTAAATATATAGGAAAAGAGAGGATCATTAGGCAAAAAGGATGTCATGGTAGGACAATATTTGGACTCTACAATATTTATAGTGACAAAGGTAAGGAAATTGAGGATGGAGACGTTTTGAGTAGGTACCCAATTCTACAATAGTTTCAACATGTATTTCCTGCAAATATTTTAAATTTTCCACCTCACAGGGAAGTAGACTTTTCTATTGAGTTAGTACCAGGCGCAACACCAACATCTAAGGAACCTTATAGGATGAGCACACCTAAGTTGGTAGAGTTGAAGCTGCAGTAGAAGGAAATGTTGGACAAGTGATGTATTAGGCCAATTGTATCGCCTTGGGGTACACTGGTATTTTTTGTAAAGAAGAAGGATGGTACTTGTTAGCACTCAGGTTTTTTCCTTTGACTCCTAAGGGAATACGGCCGAGGTAACCACAAACCAATCTTTGGATTGCAGGTTCTAGCCTACCTGCAATCATAGAGGGCTCTCTCTTTCTGATTTAGCTTTGTTTAGGGAATTTTAGGCTAGCTATGAAACACTGAATTTTGTTTGAAGTTTGGTTGAATGATATCTTCTAAAAGAGGGGCATGCAATATTCAGAGAGTTTTATTCCATTGGGAAATGGGAATCCATGATTGTGTGTCGCTTAGAGTATGTGATAAAGATAGTGTCACTGCAGAGCCAGACAGGTATTCATGAAACAAACATTCGATTTAAAGGAAAAACAATATGAACCCACACAATGAAAGGCAATGAAGATTTCTTTCACTGTGAAAATGAGAATAAAGGGTTGAATGCTATTCAAGAGAAATTAAGAATTCCTGAATAGATTTCACCATGGAAAAGTTAGAGTAAATGGGAGCATTTAAGAATTCCACATTTATAACTAGTTCTGAAGAAAACATAATTAGCAACAAAGATTGAGTTTAGGGTGCCTCAATGGACAAATCCTGAACTATTCTTTTTCCTTACTGCTAAGAGTATCAAACATAGAACATAGATGGGTTTTGTAAACAAAGAAAAGACAAAACACGGTTCAGAAAAACTTATTGCATCATGAGATAACACGGGAATCCTGCAGTAGCCAGCAATCTCATCACAACATGTCCAAGCAAAGCCAAATTGAGAAAACCAACAGTTTCTTGTATTCAACTCTGAGAAGATACAGCCGAGCTCTCCAGAATAAAATCAACAACCCCAAATAAGTTATGCGTGGGGATATATATACAAAAGTGTTTCACAAAATATCTGAAAGATGAGTCATTAATTCATAACTTTCTTACCAACTTCCCAAAAATAGTAGATACAACAGTTATTGCTATTAAAATAGACAAACAACAGCTGCTCATTTCTGTCAGAGTTCTTTGACTTTGCAACCAACTGGGGCGGCCGAGTGCTTTACATCCATTTCGAGGAAATTTCGCCTTTTGCTGCCTTGTCACGGTGCGGCTGCTTTAGCCTCGTCATCTGTACTCGTTCATTTGTGCCAAGTCACTATCCTTGTTATCCAGCTGCTCTTCCTAGTGCTGCACAGGTAGATTGAACATGTGAGTCATTTGAAAATGCTGACTCGAAATTGATCAAAAAGACTTCAAACAAAATTTGATTTATCAAAGTAATGTTTCTATCATGCCTCTCCACCAATATTCAGTAGGCAATTGGTGTCTCTGTATTTTAATCAGAGTCTCATCAGCTTCAATGTATTTGTAGTAATTTGGAGGCACTTCAAAAAGGTGCTTGATCTCATGCTCAATAAAAAACAAATTTTCTAACTTCTCATAGAGAGTCTGCCCAGAAGGGGGCCCTGTTTCCTCTGAAATGCTTGTGGATGCTGTTATTTGATTTGTTGCATAATTGTTGACCCTCTTGGCATAATTTTCATGTGATAATAACCTTCCTGCACTAGTTACCAAGCTGGGAAGACCTCTGTTATGCAATGCTGTGATTTTTGCAATAAATTCATTTACCTCTATTTGCATTTCTTGACACTTTCTGTCCAATGTCTGCACATAATTCCTCAAGGTAAGCACCCTCTTTATTAGTAAAATGGTATCAGTGCTGTCTCTGATACCCATTCCTGCTAGCTGAAGGCCAATGCGATTGTTAAGGACTTGAATCATTCTATTGGCTATTTCAGGCATATTCCCTAGGGATGCCCGGGCTCTTTGATTTTCTGATTTGGCCCTGCTTAGGAGATCCATTTGCTCATGGATAGTTTCAATGGACTGCTATTGGTCTGTAATGGATTGACCAATGTTGGCCCATAGAATCTTCTTGATTTCACTTATAGTTTTGTCCAGAGTAAGCTCTTTTTCTAACTCCTTTATCCTTTTTTCAAGAGCTCTTATCTCTCTTTCCCTTTCAGCCAAATTCTGCTTGGATTTGTCATATTTTTCTTCAAGCTTGGCTAACTTTTCTTTAGCCTCTTTCAGTTCAGCCATCTGTACTTCTAGAGCTTCAAGCTCCTTCATCATATTCTGCATGCTGAGGCTGGGTACCTGTTCTGATGCTGCTACCTGTGCTGTCACTTCCGGTGCTGGTGCTGAGCCTGAAAGGCCTGCCTCTGATGTTTGCCCGGTGGGAGGAGCTGGTGGAGTTATTATTTGAGGAGTATCCTCAATATTTATGGTTGCTTGTGGTGGCTGAAGTGCTTGCTCTTCTTGCCTTTGCTTTAGGGTCGCCTCCAAAGCACCCTCTGTCTCTATCAGCCTCTTATGTAGGGCTAAGAGCAAAGCAACCACATCTTCATCTTTCTTTTGCTGGGCAACACCTTCAGTCTGAGGGTGAAGGGTAGGTGGTAGTTTAATTTGCTTTCTTAAAGCTGCTATGTCTTCATCTTTTTTCTTCATTAATACCTGCACACCCTTAGGGTCATTTGGATCATGTCCCAGCTCTATAATAATTTCTTCCAAGGACTTGATTCTGTTGTCCTTGGCTTGAGATGAAGCCTTCTCTAATTCTAACTGGGCAATAGTGTTATGTAGAGAATTTTGCAATCTGTGTGCTAATAGAGTTTTATCATCCAATGTAGAGTAGACCATTTCTTCGGTTTGCTTGTGTAGCTCGATCTGGTCCATGGGGTGGATGTCTTTGGCGAACACTTCCAAGTTAGTACTGATGTAGTCTGCAGCTGACTGAGGTTGCTGTATGGTAGGTCTAAAATGACTGAGAATCATCTTTCCTTCTTGAATATCATAGGCTAACATGAGCCTTTCTTGATTGGTTGGTGCCATTCTGAGCAGTTGGTTATAGAGCTGGTATCTAACCGGCTCATTTCTTGCTTTTATGTCTGTGAACTGCTTTTTGATGCTTGATTCTAGTCTTAATTGTTGCCTTGAGGAGCTGACGTCCCCTCCTTGCTGTCTCTCTTGCTCCTGCTAAAAGGAGTTGGCTGATGCTTCTGTGCTAGGAGGACCCATGCCCATAGTTGGTCTGTCAGGCATTTCCTCCTCAAAGAAAGGATTAAGTCTTTGCCTTTTCTCACCTTGTTGATCTGTTGAAGTGGTAGGAGGAGTCTCCTCTTGTCTATCCCTTTTCTTCATTCTTTCCTCATTTGCTGGTGTTTGTAAAACTGTACCTTCAACTGTTGCCTCCTGCATTGGAGGTATTTTTTCTTGAGTTTGCTGGTCTATGGAGGCAGGTTGCTCAGCCATTTCCTCTGGTTGCTCCAAATTGGGGAGTGGATGTTCTTGCTGCATTTCCTTTTCTTTAGCTGTGGTTGCTGCTTGGCCAGCTGCTTGGAAAACTACTGGGGAACAGTGGAAGATGAGGCACTTTCTCCAAGATGCCGAGGGGCTGGGGAGCAAACCTGTCCAAAATATTCCAAGTCAACTGCTTTTTCTAATTTCTTAATTGCTCTTTCTGCTAATTCTTCTTCAGAATAATTCTCCACTAATGTGCCTTCTCTCCACTCTAGTTGGTTAGCATATTTTTCAATTTGTGGAATGCTAAGGTGATCATAGGTAGCAAGCCTATACTTGATTCTTCTGAGGCTTATGAAATGATTAGGGTCATATGGTGCCCAATAGAAGCTTGTTTTGAGCTGGAAGCTTTTTAGGATCTTGTCTGCCTCTTCCCAAGCTTCTTCCCTCTTATTAAAAATGAATGGATCCAGTTGGTGCTTAATTTTCAGCTGTGCTTTCTTATTTTTTCTATGGAAGTGTACCATGTCTGAATTGCCAAATTGCCGAAAGTACTCTAAGGCAAAAATTCTCATGGGAACGTACTTTGGCAGTCTGTATGGGGCTAGCTCACAGCCATATACTCTGATTACTGTGTGGTCTTGGTAGAAGTACCAATCTCCAATGCTATAGTTCTTTGAAAGCTGGAGGATCTTCTGCATTTCATCGGTGAGTCTAGGAGGAGGAGAACTCAACAGCAGGGACGAGGCTGGATGAATGAACAAATCAATGAACTCATAGTAGTTGTATGGAGAGTAAAAGATATGGTGACAGACTGGTGTCCAGAATATCACTGACCTCCTGTTTCCTTTTGCATCTAGCTTCTTGAAGAAAATAGGGAAACTGTCAGGCTGATTGTATAATATCAAATGATATATGTATGAGGTATATTTGAATACTCTCTCTCTCTGTAGATTCATGAATTTCTCATGAATTTTGTCAGCAATGAATGTGGCATAATCATACTGGACAACAGGGGGCTGTCCTGGAGTGAACATGGATAGCATTACCAAGATAACCTCATCAACATACTCACTGGTATTGAATCCTAAGATGCAGGATATCATGTCTACTAGCAGTCTCCCTGTTTCATTGAACTAGACATGTAGATAAGGAGGAGGTTGTCGGGGCTGGTAATCTGGGAGCATGAACAATTGGCCAATCCTTGTGATCTCTGAGCTGGGCAGCTTGGTACCTTGGTCTATCAGGTGTTGCATAGAAAGAGGAGTCAATGGTTTTGCTGATTGAAAATGAAGCATTTGGTTGATGGCTTCAGGGTTGATGCGGAATAAAACAAAGCCTGAAGGACTGAGGACAGCCCTTTGATTTGGATCATAATTTGCATAGCATTGGTGAATCAAGTCAGGGAAGACATTCACTTGTGGAAGATAATAGATGGGCAAGTTGGACTCCCAGATACCCATGTCATCAGTACCGCTTCTGTGTTTCCTCTTTAGCTCACAAACGGTTTCTATGTGATATTTGTTGCTTATTTCAACCGTTTCCTTCATTTGATAATCCCTGTCAGCAAGGGCCAACCATTCTAGGTTCTTATGTGGGGCATTCAGGGGTGCAATATTCAATGCCACAGGGGTCTCCATTGCTTAGTTGTCACTTGGAGTTGAATTGTGCTTTGGTTTAGCAAAGCTGGCACTGAACAGTAAATTATGGTCGATGAAATAACTTGCAGAGATGAGAATGAAGGTGAATTGGGTTAACAGAGTGAAAATACCACTGAAAGAGGTGGAAGGGGTGAATTGTAATCCAACGAATGTGTTTGCTAACGGATTTGAGTTGGAAATGGAGCAAGAATTGTGAGGATGGAGCAGAATGGGACCCGGGACCCCCTTTCAGATTTGCTCTGGTTTAATTTGGCAATTACAGGGTCTGAGAACACAGGGAATTTGACCGTTTTCTTAGAATTTCTTAATACAGGGAAACTGGAAAACCAGGTTGCGTAGAGGAAACGGTAAATACCTGATAATTATGAGGCCTGGGGTGTCGACAGTGGTGAATCTGCAGTGGCAGCAGCTCAGGAGTTCAATTTTGGAGCTGGCGGACAACAACGTGAAAACAGCATGCAGGTGGTAAAGCGCTCGTCAAATGAAAAAGTGAGAAAAATCGTGATTTTGCGCAAAATATGGAAAAAATGAGATTTTTGGCGCCTTTTTAATAAATGACGTCACTGGTCAGTCCAGGTACGGCAGGTGACGTGGCGATGCGTGACTGGGCTGACGTGGAGGGATGACGCGGCGACCACGTCGGATAGACAGTGAAATGGGAGTTGACACGAATGCTGACGTAATTATGACGCAACGGTGACATGGGCGGAAAAGAAATAGTGGTAAGCGGTTTTATTGGACCGCTTGTGGTATGGGTCCGGTATCTGTAAGAGGCCGCCCGATTCAATAAGAAATGGACGCACGTCCCTGGCAATACGTCAGTAATCTGACAATTTCGGGCGCTAACGATCGGTCGAAGGAGGGGTTCCGAAATGCCTGATGACCGTCGGATGGGAGGGCCCAGATCCGACAGTAGACGGGACACGAAACAGCCAGTGCGATTACGGCGAGACCCAGCCAATATTTAATTATTTTTCTTTTTTTCGGTAAAACGCGCCGAGACATAAAAACTTTGGATAAATGATAATTGTGGGTTTTGCGAAAATTTACATAATAAACGGGGAAAACATGACATTACAGTTTATAAGGTGGGTAAGGGTTATTAAATCAACCAGGTGTTAATTTAATTCCCGATTATAGTATGAACAAATATTTACATGGGACTCCGACTTCATCACACTTCCAAACTTTGGGATATATGGCTAAACTGCCCAAGGGGAGGATATGTACATATTTTTGGGATTTTTACATAAAATTCTATAATAATAAGGGAAGGGGAAAACTTAGGGAGCTATATAGTAAGTTTAGAAGTTAATATGAATTTGGGATGTGAAAGAGGAACTGGGAGCTAAGTTTAAGGAGTAAACTTAGGTTTGGAAGCAGATGAGAGTGGGAAATGATTTTACACAGGAAATGTGGCTTTCTTGTGTGATGGAAACCAACTCTTTGATTTGATGTTTCTCAAAAGAGAAAGTGATAGCAGGACTTTGTTGGGGAGAACCCAATGGTCCATGGAGGGATGTTAGAAAGAGGTTTTATGGGGAAAAGGGGAAATTAGACATGCTTCCGTATTTTGTTATCAAAATGCTAAATAGACAGCTCTGTTCTTGCCAATATAAACTTTCTTTGTCAAGCTAACACATGAAGAAAATCAAGCTTCGGCAACCCCTGTCTACCTACCCATCTTAGTGCCTAGCATTTTTTGTTACTTCAGGGAGGGTGCACTTAGACTTGCAAACCCTCAATTGATCTTTTCTTTTTCTTTTCAAATGATTTGCTATTTAAAACTACCCTTATCACTTCCAAGGGCCCAGATTAAGCAGTTGGGCGCCTTTGTTCTCTACCTAACTATTGATCTGCCAAGCTTAAACTGTTTGGACATATCCTCTTTCTCTATTCTACAACATCAATTTAAACATGGCATGATCCAGATTACACTTTTGGATCACCCATCAACAAGTAGGACATCAACAAAATTGTTTACAGATGTGTTTTTACACACAAATATGGGACCTTTGCATCATCAAAGCAGAACATATTTGGAATTTCCCCTGCCAATCATGATATATGAAACCTATTGGTATAGGAGGCTAACAGTGGCTCCACTTGGGGATGGTTTTTTCATATGAAAGACCAAGAACAGCAAGTCAGAATGCCTTGGTCCTTGACCTTTGCCAAAATCTGGAACTTTTGTTTTCTAGATGACCAAAACTGGAGCTTTGCAAGGCAAAACAAAAGATCTTGAAGTAGTACCTTTTCCCTTGATCATTCCCAAAATTTGTGAAACTGGAACTCTATTTGCCTGCTGAAAATAAACTACTAAAAACAACTATTAATGTACAAGGCAACCTTGGGTTATATACATGGAAAGTAGTCAAAATAGTGCTTTAACATTCGGCCATTTACAGGGCCCTCTTCAACCTCAGTGCCATCCAGATTTTTTAAAAAATATGTGTTGTTTCCTTGCACTGCTTGAATAACAAAGGGCCCTCTCCAGAGGGAATCAAATTTGCCATGTTTTCCCTTGTCCTCTCTTCTTGAATCCCATTTAAGCACTTTATTCCCAATGAAAAAATCTTCTGCTTTGGTTCTTTTGTCAAAGATTTTCTTGAGTTTCTCTTGTAAAACCTGAACTCTGTTGTACACTTGGTCTCTAGTCTACTGCAAACAGATAGTTTGGTTAATTCTTCTTTGTATATCATTGGGCTCAGCTAGAACTTCTTGAAGTAACTTGATGACAGGAACCCCTAGTGATGAGGGAAACTTGGCCTCCATACCATAAACCAACTCATATGGGCTGGTCCCAATAGATCTCTTGGTCGTCAATCTGTCTGCCCATAAGGCATTTACAAGCTTTTTGTGCCAATTTTTCTTGTTTTCCTCCAATATCTTCTTGATGATGGTAATAAGGCTCTTATTAGATGATTCAGCTAAACCATTGCCTTGAGGATAGTATGCTGTGGAGTGGCCCAAAGTGATATGAAACTTATGGCAAAAGTTGACCATTTTCTTGGATCTGAAGGCAGCGGCATTGTCTGTAATGATCTTTTCAGGGCAACCAAATCTGGACAAAATATTAGTTTCAAGGAACTGAATGATAGTGGAGTCATTTGCTTGTCTGCATGGAACAGCCTCAATCCACTTGGTAAAATAATCTGTGGCTGTTAGGATCCATTTGTGCTGACCTGAGGATGAAGGATGAATTTCCCCAATAAAATCTAAGCCCCATTGTTGAAAAGGCTTCTCTGTTGAAATGGGCTTAAGGGGTAATGGCAGTAATTTTCTTTTACCTTCAAATATCTGACACTTATGACATGAAGTAACAAATTTCTTGACATCTGCAAATATAACAGGCCAATAGTAGCCAGCCCTTAATATCTTATCCACAGTGGATTTCCAATACAGATGTCCTCCACAATCCCCTGCATGAAAATTTCTCATAACATTGTCAGTTTGATTCATAGTTAAACAATTAAGCAATATACCTTCATGATTTTTCCACAATAAGGCACCATCTGCAACACAAAATTTAGAAGCTTTCATTCTTAAAAATCTGCTTTTAGTTTTGGACAACCCTGGGGGAGCACACAAGTTTTGCAATATATAACAAATATCAGCATACCAGGGGGATTGTTCAAAGGCTATATTGATCTGTGGAGTCGCCAGCTCCGGTTCATTGTCCAGTTCATTGATGTCTAAGGCTTGAAAGTTTGTTTCAGACATTAATTTGGCTAAACCCTGTCCTTTTATCA
Source organism: Pinus tabuliformis (assembly GCA_031772625.1). Taxonomy (NCBI): domain Eukaryota; kingdom Viridiplantae; phylum Streptophyta; class Pinopsida; order Pinales; family Pinaceae; genus Pinus; species Pinus tabuliformis. The sequence continues at coordinate 1,459,266,243 of CM062804.1, forward strand.
ACTTAGTGGGTTTTATTTCAATATCATATTCAAGAATGCTAGCAATCCACTTGCCTCTTTTGCCTTCTAGCCCTTCTTGAGTCAATATGTCTTTCACAATAGCATTTGGCACATAAGCAATGACATGAGAGTATAGAATATAAATCCCAAAATCTTTGATGGCCTTAACCAGGGCATAGACCTGCTTTTCCATGATCTGATACTTCAAGGGTGCATCTCTAAGGGCTCGACTGAAAAAGGCAATGGGCTTCTCATTCCCTTGATCATCCTTCTGCAGTAAAACAACAGAAATAGTATGTTGGGAGGCAAAGGAGAAAATAATGAAATCCCTATCAAATTGGGGACTTGTAAGGACTAGGGTTTGAGTCAAGGCAGTCTTGATGCCCTCAAAGGCCTGTTTGGCCTCCAACGTCCATTTCACTTTGGAATCTTTTTTCAACATGTGGTTTAGTAGCCTTATCAATTCTGCTAGGTTTGGGATGAATCTTCTTAAAAAGTTGATTTTTCCCAAAAAGGCTTGCAATTCTTTTATATTTCTCGGTTGTGGGACTTGTAGAATGGCTTGAATCCTGTCCGGATCAATTCTAATTCCCCCTTTTGAAATAATGTGGCCTAGCAATTTACCCTCCTCTAGACCAAACAGAGACTTCTTGGGATTTAAGGAAATGCCATATTTCCTACATGTCATGAATATTTGCCTTAGGTGTCTAAGGTGCTCTTGGTCTGATTTTGAAAAAGGGGTGAGGTCATCAAGGTAAACAACTAGGAAATCATGTATCTCCTTGGCAAAGGCAATATCCATTGCCCGTTGAAAGGTAGCTCCTGCATTTTTCAGTCCGAAAGGCATTTTGACATATTTAAATGTTCCCCACGGGGTTGTGAATGTTGTTTTATCCTGATCATCTGGGTGGACCAGGATTTGATTAAAGCCTGAAAACCCATCAAGTAATGAAATTCTTGAAGCCCCCACCACTCTTTGGAGGATGTGATCCATTTTAGGTAAGGGGTAATTTTCTTTGAGGGATACTTGATTCAAATTTCTGAGGTCAACACAAAGCCTAATCTCACCAGTTTTTTTCCTTGTAGGGACAAGATTAGAAACCCACTCTGAAAATCTAATGGGCGCTATAATACCTGCTTCAAACATTTTCTGTACCTCTATCTCAATCAAAGGGAGAAGAATTGGGTTAATTCTCCTTAGCTTCTGCTTGAAAGGATTTTGATTTGGTTTTAGAGGTATAGTATGTTGAATGACTGAAGTATCATAGGATTTTAAGTCCTCATAACTCCATGCAAACACATCTTGGAACTCTTTAAAGAGGTCAACATACTTCGGCTTCTGATCAGGGGGCAAAGACTTTGATAGTTTTATTATCTTGGGTTTTTCAACTGTTCCAATGTTGCATTCTTCAATGGCAGCATTTAGGGGCTGCATCTTTGGTTTCCTAGGAATATCATTGGAGTCAAAAATGTCTTCCAAAGGAGTCAGGCCTGTGGGTAAAAAATTGTCTTTTAATTCAATAACTTCAGACTCTGCCTCAGTTATTTCATCAAGATTGATTTTTTTAAGCTCTTGCACATTCTTGTTATCAAAGGTCGTAGGATGCAGCATTTCACTTGCTTTTTGAGCTGATATGGTTTGTTGGTTTTGGTTCATCTGCTGTTGTAAGTCATCCATAGCATTAGCATCAATATTTAAACCTAAAAATTCATGTTGTAAAGTTAGGAAGTTATTTATTTGTGCATCATTTTCAAAGACTTGCCAGTCTTTGACATTGTTTGGAACAGCAGGTCTGTGCTTTATCTCAGCTATGAAACAGTGATTAGGCTCAAAGGGCAATTTACAAGTGCTAGCAAAAGTGGCCAGACTGTGTGCATGGAGGTTATGAGTTCTTGATATCTTAGTAAGTTGGGATTCAGTGAAAGTGTTAAGTATTTCAGTTGCAGCAGATCTGTATGCTCTCAATCTATTGTCATTAGTGACAAAACTGCCTTTCATTTGTTGAATAATCAGGTCAGAATCTCCTAGAATTGACACTCTTGTTGCCTGTAAGGATTTGATTAATTTGAGCCCTAGTAGGAGGGCTTCATACTCCGCCATGTTGTTAGTGCATCTGAAATTTAGCCTATAGGCACGACCCTCTGCATGATTGTTTTGCCTATTGTGGATCCACACTCCTGCTCCTGCTCCTAATCTGTTAACTGAGCCATCAAACTCAAGGTACCAGAGGATGCCTTGATTTTGAACAGTATTAGGAGGCTCAGTTGAATTTGGAATGGACAATTGAGATTCTTGTTTATTATGTGATTTATCTTCTAAAACAGTTTCAAGGTTTTGGACAACTGACTGCTTAATTGTGAGTGTTTCTTGTTCTAGGGCCAAAGGCTTATCATCAGCTATAGGGCAAGCATCATCATTAGACAGGATAAAAGAATCCATGTCAGAATGAATTGCATAAATAGGAAAATTTTGGGGTTTATCCTCACTGCTCACTACATATTTCATCAATGTCTCCCTATACAGTCTCTTTGGTTGCCCAAAGACTGAAATAGTGGCATAGGACATGTCTAACTGGAGAGATCCCTGGAGTTTGGCTCCCCAGGATCTTGATAATAGCATCCCATATTTAGGTGGGATATCAGCTACCACCACATCCATCAGGATGGTTTTATTTGGGTATTGGACTAGAGAAACACACAAATCTTTGATTAGGCCCAAACATTTGACCTGGCTAGAGTCAAATGAAAATAAGTCCTTGTATGGTCTTGTAATGTCTAAATTTAGTTTCTCCATTACAGATTTAGGCATGAGGTTATGTGAGGCTCCTGAGTCAAACATTGCATTGTGTAAAATCTTGTCATGGATGTGTAGACTGACATAAAAGGGTAAGACACCTGTATTTATTGTTTTTCCATCAACTTCTGGTCCAAAAAGTAACTCAGGTGTGTCATCCATTACATTAACATCATCTCTATTCTCAGACATTTTAAGGGACTTTTTAATTTGTTGTTTATACACATCATGTTTGGCGAGTTCTGAGAGAGGAATGGTCATCTTCAATTTGGCAATCTCTGCCTCAAGATCAAAGGGTTTTTCAGATTGAATTTTGGTGTTATGAGTGACAGACTTTTCTTTTTCAACTGTGTTTTTAGTGACTTTGTCTTGATTGTCAGTTTCCTGTTGGAGTATATCTGTTTTAGAAGCTTTCTGAGGGGTATTATCAGGGTTGTCCTGTGAAGAAGATGTTACCCATGGCTACTTTTTTGTGGGAAATATCTCAGTCACATCTTCTACTGTTATTTATTTTGGGTCTAGATTTATTTTGTCAACTGATTCTACGAGGATAGCCTTCTCCTTTATCATCTTGGGCTGTTTGGTATCCTTTGTTTTGGCAGGTTCAGGGACATCTATGATCCTGCTTCTTAACTTATATTGCTTGTGAACTTCATAGACAGCTGTGTCATAGCCTTCTTTGAAGTCAAATGACTCCCCTGACTTGGTTTGAAACTGTTTGATATCATTATCCTCCTGGTCTTCTTGTGTTAGGAAAACCTGCTGCTCATCATTTAAGCCCATCAAGTTGATGTGAGTGTCATCTATTGGCTCATTTGATGTTGATGCTTCAGTAAAGTTTTCTTGGAAAGGAGGTCTTATGTCTTGCTCCAGGCCAGCCCTACCAGCATTTGTGTTCTGGGTTTTCCTAAAATTTGGGTTCCTTGTAGTATTGGACTGTTGTCCTTCCCATGAAGCTCTTCTCTCTACACTTTCTACTCTGTCTCCTAGTCTTTGCATGCCACTGATAATAGCATCAAGCTTTTGCTCTAGGGCTGAGGGTTCTTCCTTAAAGGTGGTTCTTCTTTCCATTCTGGCCCTATTTCTTTTGGCAATTAGGTTGGCTTCTACACTAACAGCAACATTTTGCATGTCTGCAAGAGTTTGAGGGGCTCTTTCCTTTAGCTGGTAGGCCATATCTGGGTCAAATCCATCAGGGAATTTATACAAGGCAAGGTCGGGTGGAGGCCTTAAATTCTGTGGTATTGCATTGTAGACATTATTGAATCTTGCACAATACTCCAGGACAGTCTCCTGTGGGCCTCTTCTAATTGTGTCATACTCAGCTAGTATGTGCAAGGGGTCTTTCTTTTTCTCCCATCTATTGGTAAAGGATTGATAAAGCTCATCAGGAGTAGTTATGGAATTTGCAGCAAGTGATCTGAACCAAGTTCTTACATCACCTGTTAAACTTTGAACAAAAATTCTCATCCTCACACTATCATCATCTATTTCATAATTCTCGAAATAGTCTTGCATTTTCTTGGTATGCTGAAGGGCTGTGGAAGAACCAGTGCTATCAAAATATGTGATTTTGGACTGGTAATCTTGAGGCAAAGCCCCAGGATTAGCAGGTAGTTGCAGGGGCACATATCTATTAGCCATATTCACAGGGATAAAAGGAACAACAGGAACAAAGGGGATGACTGGAACAATGGGGATAATAGGAGTAACTGGAAAAGCAGTAACTGTTGCAGTGGTAGTGGTAGTATGTGCAGGAAATGGAGGTGTAGAAGGAGTGCTTTGAGATGTGGATGATGAATAAGGGGAAGCAGGGGATGAATGAAATAAAACCTTGACAGGGGTTGGAACACAACTTGGGTTAACTGTTTCAGGAGTATTGTCAGCAAAATCTTCTACTTGCTCTTGCTTCCTCAGGATCTTTGGGATTAGGTTCGGATTTTCAAAAGCAGCAGGAGGATTTGGATCTGGGTTGGACCTTGTATAACGAGAATTCTTTTTGGGAGCCAGCTTCCGAATACGTTTTGGTATTTTCTGGGAATACTTTTAGAACTAGCAAGGAACTGATCGAATTTTGAAACAGCTGTATAAAACTTAAGACTGAATAAAGATTGAGTGACGCAGCTTTTATATACTCCTGCAAATGCAAAGCAAAAACAGTTTCCAAGGCTTTCTGGTTGTCATTCAGAATTTATCTACAGCATTAAGGAGTAGGCAGCAGTTGAAAAATTTGTTCGGTCCCCAGTGGAGTCGCCAATTATGTTATCACTCAGGTTGTTCCCTTTGACTCCTAAGGGAATACGGCCGAGGTAACCACAAACCAATCTTTGGATTGCAGGTTCTAGCCTACCTGCAATCAGAGAGGGCTCTCTCTTTCTGATTTAGCTTTGTTTTGGGAATTTTAGGCTAGCTATGAAACACTGAATTTTGTTTGAAGTTTGGTTGAATGATATCTTCTAAAAGAGGGGCATGCAATATTCAGAGAGTTTTATTCCATTGGGCAATGGGAGTCCATGATTGTGTGTCGCTTAGAGTATGTCATAAAGATAGTGTCACTGCAGAGCCAGATAGGTATTCATGAAACAAACATTCGATTTAAAGGAAAAACGGTATGAACCCACGCAATGAAAGGCAATGAAGATTTCTTTCACTGTGAAAATGAGAATAAAGGGTTGAATGCTATTCAAGAGCAATTAAGAATTCCTGAATAGATTTCACCATGGAAAAGTTAGAGTAAATGGGAGCATTTAAGAATTCCACATTTATAACTAGTTCTGAAGAAAACATAATTAGCAACAAAGATTGAGTTTAGGGTGCCTCAATGGACAAATCCTGAACTATTCTTTTTCCTTACTGCTAAGAGTATCAAACATAGAACATAGATGGGTTCTGTAAACAAAGAAAAGACAAAACACAGTTCAGAAAAACTTATTGCATCATGAGATAACACGGGAATCCTGCAGTAGCCAGCAATCTCATCACAACATGTCCAAGCAAAGCCAAATTGAGAAAACCAACAGCTTCTTGTATTCAACTCTGAGAAGATACAGCCGAGCTCTCCAGAATAAAATCAACAACCCCAAATAAGTTATGCGTGGGGATATATATACAAAAGTGTTTCACAAAATATCTGAAAGATGAGTCATTAACTCATAACTTTCTTACCAACTTTCCAAAAATAGTAGATACAACAGTTATTGCTATTAAAATAGACAAACAACAGCTGTTCATTTCTGTCAGAGTTCTTTGACTTTGCAACCAACTGGGCGGCCGAGTGCTTTGCATCCATTTCGAGGAATTTCGCCTTTTGCTGCCTTGTCACTGTGCGCTGCTTTAGCCCCGTCATCTGTACTCGTTCATTTGTGCCAAGTCACTATCCTTGTTATCCAGCTGCTCTTCCTATTGCCGCCCAGGTAGATTGAACATGTGAGTCATTTGAAAATGCTGACTCGAAATTGATCAAAAAGACTTCAAACAAAATTTGATTTATCAAAGTAATGTTTCTATCATGCCTCTCCACCAATCTTCAGTAGGCAATTGGTGTCTCTGTATTTTAATCAGAGTCTCATCAGCTTCAGTGTATTTGTAGTAATTTGGAGGCACTTCAAAAAGGTGCTTGATCTCATGCTCAATAAAAAACAAATTTTCTAACTTCTCATAGAGAGTCTGCCCAGATGGGGGCCCTGTTTCCTCTGAAATGCTTGTGGATGCTGTTATTTGATTTGTTGCATAATTGTTGACCCTCTTGGCATAATGTTCATGTGATAATAACCTTCCTGCACTAGTTACCAAGCTGGGAAGACCTCTGTTATGCAATGCTGTGATTTTTGCAATAAATTCATTTACCTCTGTTTGCATTTCTTGACACTTTCTGTCCAATGTCTGCACATAATTCCTCAAGGTAAGCACCCTCTTTATTAGTAAAATGGTATCAGTCCTGTCTCTGATACCCATTCCTGCTAGCTGAAGGCCAGTGCGATTGTTAAGGACTTGAATCATTCTGTTGGCTATTTCAGGCATATTCCCTAGGGATGCCCGGGCTCTTTGATTTTCTGATTTGGCCCTGCTTAGGAGATCCATTTGCTTATGGATAGTTTCAATGGACTGCCATTGGTCTGTAATGGATTGACCAATGTTGGCCCATAGAATCTTCTTGATTTCACTTATAGTTTTGTCCAGAGTAAGCTCTTTTTCTAACTCCTTTATCCTTTTTTCAAGAGCTCTTATCTCTCTTGCCCTTTCAGCCAAATTCTGCTTGGATTTGTCATATTTTTCTTCAAGCTTGGCTAACTTTTCTTTAGCCTCTTTCAGTTCAGCCATCTGTACTTCTAGAGCTTCAAGCTCCTTCATCATATTCTGCATGCTGAGGCCGGATACCTGTTCTGATGCTGCTACCTATGCTGTCACTTCCGGTGTTGGTGCTGAGCCTGAAAGGCTTGCCTCTGATGTTTGCCCGGTGGGAGGAGCTGGTGGAGTTATTATTTGAGGAGTATCCTCAATATTTATGGTTTCTTGTGGTGGTTGAAGTGCTTGCTCTTCTTGCCTTTGCTTTAGGGTTGCCTCCAAAGCACCCTCTGTCTCTATCAGCCTCTTATGTAGGGCTAAGAGCAAAGCAACCACATCTTCATCTTTCTTTTGCTGGGAAACACCTTCAGTCTGAGGGTGAAGGGTAGGTGGTAATTTAATTTGCTTTCTTAAAGCTGCTATGTCTTCATCTTTTTTCTTCATTAATGCCTGCACACCCTTAGGGTCATTTGGATCATGTCCCAGCTCTATAATAATTTCTTCCAAGGACTTGATTCTGTTGTCCTTGGCTTGAGATGAAGCCTTCTCTAATTCTAACTGGGCAGTAGTGTTATGTAGAGAATTTTGCAATCTGTGTGCTAATAGAGTTTTATCAGCCAATGTGGAATAGACCATTTCCCTGGTTTGCTTGTGTAGCTCGATTTGGTCCATGGGGTGGATGTCTTTGGCGAACACTTCCAAGTTAGTTCTGATGTAGTCTGCAGCTGACTGAGGTTGCTATATGGTAGGTCTAAAATGACTGAGAATCATCTTTCCTTCTTGAATATCATAGGCTGACATGAGCCTTTCTTGATTGGTTGGTGCCATTCTGAGCAGCTGGTTATAGAGCTGGTATCTAACCGGCTCATTTCTTGCTTTTATGTCTGTGAACTGCTTTTTGATGCCTGATTCTGGTCTTAATTGTTGCCTTGAGGAGCTGACCTCCCCTCCTTGCTGTCTCTCTTGCTCCTGCTGAAAGGAGCTGGGTGATGCTTCTGTGCTAGGAGGACCCATGCCCATAGTTGGTCTGTTAGGCATTTCCTCCTCAGAGAAAGGATTAAGTCTTTGCCTTTTCTCACCTTGCTGATATGTTGAAGTGGTAGGAGGAGTCTCCTCTTGTCTATCCCTTTTCTTCATTCTTTCCTCATTTGCTAGTGTTTGTAAAACTGTAGCTTCAACTGTTGCCTCCTGCATTGGAGGTATTTTTTCTTGAGTTTGCTGGTCTGTGGAGGCAAGTTGCTCAGCCATTTCCTCTGGTTGCTCCAAATTGGGGAGTGGTTGTTCTTGCTGTATTTCCTTTTCTTTAGCTGTGGTTGCTGCTTGGCCAGCTGCTTGGGCAAATTGCTGGGGAACAGTGGAAGATGAGGCACTTTCTCCAAGATGCCGAGGTTCTGGGGAGCAAACCTGTCCAAAATATTCCAAGTCAACTGCTTTTTCTAATTTCTTAATTGCTCTTTCTGCTAATTCTTCTTCAGAATAATTCTCCACTAATGTGCCTTCTCTCCACTCTAGTTGGTTAGCATATTTTTCAATTTGTGGAATGCTAAGGTGATCATAGGTAGCAAGCCTATACTTGATTCTTCTGAGGCTTATGAAATGATTAGGGTCATATGGTGCCCAATAGAAGCTTGTTTTGAGCTAGAAGCTTTTTAGGATCTTGTCTGCCTCTTCCCAAGCTTCTTCCCTCTTATTAAAAATGAATGGACCCAGTTGGTGCTTAATTTTCAGCTGTGCTTTCTTATTTTTGCTATGGAAGTGTACCATGTCTGAATTGCCAAATTTCGAAAGTACTCTAGGGCAAAAAGTCTCATGGGAACGTACTTTGGCAGTCTGTATGGGGCTAGCTCACAGCCATATACTCTGATTACTGTGTGGTCTTGGTAGAAGTACCAATCTCCAATGCTATAGTTATTTGAAAGCTGGAGGATCTTCTGCATTTCATCGGTGAGTCTAGGAGGAGGAGAACTCAACAGCAGGGACGAGGCTGGATGAATGAACAAATCAATGAACTCACAGTAGTTGTATGGAGAGTAAAAGATATGGTGACAGACTGGTGTCCAGAATATCACTGACCTCTTGTTTCCTTTTGCATCCAGCTTCTTGAAGAAAATAGGGAAACTGTCAGGCTGATTGTATAATATCAAATGATATATGTATGAGGTATATTTGAATACTCTCTCTCTCTCCAGATTCATGAATTGCTCATGAATTCTGTCAGCAATGAATGTGGCATAATCATACTGGACAGCAGGGGGTTGTCCTGGAGTGAACATGGATAGCATTACCAAGATAACCTCATCAACATACTCACTGGTATTGAATCCTAAGATGCAGGATATCATGTCTACTAGCAGTCTCCCTGTTTCATTGAACCAGACATGTAGATAAGGAGGAGGTTGCCGGGGCTGGTAATCTGGGAGCATGAACAATTGGCCAATCCTTGTGACCTCTGAGCTAGGCAGCTTGGTACCTTGGTCTATCAGGTGTTGCATAGAAAGAGGAGTCAATGGTTTTGCTGATTGAAAATGAAGCATTTGGTTGATGGCTTCAGGGGTGATGCGGAATAAAACAGAGCCTGAAGGACTGAGGACAGCCCTTTGATTTGGATCATAATTTGCACAGCATTGGTGAATCAAGTCAGGGAAGACATTCACTTGTGGAAGATAATAGATGGGCAAGTTGGACTCCCAGATACCCATGTCATCAGTACCGCTTCTGTGTTTCCTCTTTAGCTCACAAACGGTTTCTATGTGATATTTGTTCCTTATTTCAACCGTTTCCTTCATTTGATAATCCCTGTCAGCAAGGGCCAACCATTCTAGGTTCTTATGTGGGGCATTCAGGGGTGCAATATTCAATGCCACAGGGGTCTCCATTGCTTAGTTGTAACTTGGAGTTGAATTGTGCTTTGGTTTAGCAAAGCTGGCACTGAACAGTAAATTATGGTCGATGAAATAACTTGCAGAGATGAGAATGAAGGTGAATTGGGTTAACAGAGTGAAAATGCCGCTGAAATAGGTGGAAGGGGTGAATTGTAATCCGGCGGGCTGCCTTGCGAAGTGGAATGTGTTTGCTAACGGATTTGAGTTGGAAATGGAGCAAGAATTATGAGGATGGAGCAGAATGGGACCCGGGACCCCCTTTTAGATTTTCTCTGGTTTAATTTGGCAATTACAGGGTCTGAGAACACAGGGAATTTGACCGTTTGCTTAGAATTTCTTAATACAGGGAAACTGGAAAACCAGGTTGCGCAGAGGAAACGGTAAATACCTGATAATTATGAGGCCTAGGGTGTCGACAGTGGTGAATCCGCAGTGGCAGCAGCTCAGGAGTTCAATTCTGGAGTTGGCGGACAACAACGTGAAAACAGCATGCAGGTGGTAAAGCGCTCGTCAAATGAAAAAGTGAGAAAAATCGTGATTTTGCGCAAAATATGGAAAAAATGAGATTTTTGGCGCCTTTTTAATAAATGACGTTAGCATGACATCACTAGTCAGGTCCAGGTATGGTAGGTGACGTGGCGATGCGTGACTGGGCTAACGTGGAGGGATGACGCGGCGGCCACGTCGGATAGACAGTGAAATGGGAGTTGACACGACTGCTGACATAATTATGACACAACGGTGACATGGGCGGAAAAGAAACAGTGGTAAGAGGTTTTATCGGACCGCTTGTGGTACGGGTCCGGTATCTGTCAAAGGCCGCCCGATTCAATAAGAAATGAACGCGCGTCCCTGGCAATACGTCAGTAATCTGAAAATTTCGGTCGCTAACGGTCGGTCAGAGGAGGGGTTCCGAAATGCCCGATGACCGTCGGATGGGAGGGCCCAGATCCGACGGTAGACGGGACACGAAACAGCCAGTGCGATTACGGCGGGACCTGGCCAATATTTAATTATTTTTCCTTTTTTCGGTAAAACGCGCCGAGACATAAAACTTTGGATAAATGATAATTGTGGGTTTTGCGAAAATTTACATAATAAACGGGGAAAACATGACATTACAGTTTATAAGGTGGGTAAGGGTTATTAAATCAACCAGGTGTTAATTTAATTCCCGATTATAGTATGAACAAATATTTACATGGGACTCCGACTTCATCACACTTCCAAACTTTGGGATATATGGCTAAACTGCCCAAGGGGAGGATATGTACATATTTTTGGGATTTTTACATAAAATGCTATAATAATAAGGGAAGGGGAAAACTTAGGGAGCTATATAGTAAGTTTAGAAGTTAATATGAATTTGGGATGTGAAAGAGGAACTGGGAGCTAAGTTTAAGGAGTAAACTTAGGTTTGGAAGCAGATGAGAGTGGGAAATGATTTTACACAGGAAATGTGGCTTTCTTGTGTGATGGAAACCAACTCTTTGATTTGATGTTTCTCAAAAGAGAAGTGATGGCAAGACTTTGTTGGGGAGAACCCAATGGTCCATGGAGGGATGTTAGAAAGAGGTTTTATGGGGAAAAAGGGGAAATTAGACATGCTTCCGTATTTTGTTATCAAAATGTTGAATAAACAGCTCTGTTCTTGCCAATATAAACTTTCTTTGTCAAGCTAACACATGAAGAAAATCAGGCTTCGGCAACCCCTGTCTACCTACCCATCTTAGTACCTAGCATTTTTTGTTACTTCAGGGAGGGTGCACTTAGACTTGCAAACCCTCAATTGATCTTTTCTTTTTCTTTTCAAATGATTTGCTATCTAAAACTACCCTTATCACTTCCAAGGCCCAGATTAAGCAGTTGGGCGCCTTTGTTCTCTACCTAACTACTGATCTGCCAAGCTTAAACTGTTTGGACATATCCTCTTTCTCTATTCTACAACATCAATTTAAACATGGCATGATCCAGATTACACTTTTGGATCACCCATCAACAAGTAGGACATCAACAAAATTGTTTACAGATGTGTTTTTACACACAAATATGGGACCTTTGCATCATCAAAGCAGAACATATTTGGAATTTCCCCTACCAATCATGATATATGAAACCTATTGGTATAGGAGGCTAACAGTACTCTCAAGTTATGCATTGATTATAGGTAGTTCGACAAAGTGACCATCAAGAAAAAGTATTGTTGATTTTTGTAGCGTGGGAGGTACTCCAAGCCCTAGGGTTCAGGGTTTGGAGGACAAAGAGCCACAAAGGAAACTTGTGGGCTTGGAACCCAAGTATGATATTTTGTCACCCATCATGTTTTGGGGCAAAACCATGATGGATTCATGGCATGTGGATGATATTGCTCAGAAAGACGATTCCAATGCATCAAAAATCATTTGAATCCGAGTTATCATTAGAGAGATATGAATTTTTGAAGTTGACATAATAAATATTAGATTTTCAAGTATGTCGACTTGAAGAAAATTCCAAGTAGATGTGTCTCTTCATGTGAACTCTTTGGAGGCAGTAAATCCTATATATTGAGGATGATATGAGTCATTTAAGGAATCCATTTGTGGCAATATATCTCTAAGTATAGCTTTGAAATCCGCATGGAGAAGGGAGGTTGGGAACAATGTTTAGGAGGCTACCCTAAACAACGTGGAAGGGCTATATGGATAGCATATTTCTAAGGTAAGTTTAAGGGTTAGACAAATATGTTTGGGGTTGTTTCAATTACAAATTTAGAGCAAGGATTGCAAGATTCTTAGCTGCAGTTTGAAGGGCACAAGCGACAGCATGAGGAGGCCTAGACAGTTGGTATTTTCTATGATAAAACCACATTGTTGTAGGTGACAGTGTGACCTATTTCAGGGTTGTTTTGGGCATGATAGGGCTATCCTTGAGCTCAATTTGAAGGGTAGAAGAAGCTAGAAAAAAGAGGAGCAAAGGGTTATTGTTTAAGGGTTGTTTGGGTGGTGTATAAGGGAGCCACATCTACAGCTAACTATTGGGCTAGGTTGTAGACCATAGCCAACACCTAGAGGCCATCTAGGTGTTGCGTTTGAGGTAGAACAAGAAGACAAGGGAAAAGTAGTAATGGATGCATATTCCCTTGGTAAACCACAGTCTTTTGGAGGGTCGGTTGCTGATTTGATTAAAGGAGAATGGCTGAAGGTTGATTCCCTAACCAGTTGTGCAGTGACAACAGTGCAGCAAGGTGAACAACAGTGTTTTGTAGGTGTATTTGGGTCAAGGTATTTGACCAGTTTGGATCATTTTTCTAGTATCCTATTAATACCAAGTGGAGGGTCTTCTGAGGAGGAGAATATTCTTTCCTAGGAGTCGAGTTGACAGTGATAGGATGGGGTATCATAGATCTGTTTGAGAGTAGCGAGTTGGGTACCCAAAGTAGCCCTAGTGTTGGAAATAATACTGAGAGGGGGGGGGGCTGAATCAATATTTATAAATCAATAACTTTTTTCATTTCCATAATCATATTTATATACGCTACTTTAGTGAAGGGAACTCACGTGTGCATGCAAATATTCTTAAGCAAACCAGCATATATTCAGTAAACTTAAGATTCAGTTAATTCACCATATTTTGATCTTTAATCAGTGCATCAGTACTTTATTAAACATTAAATAGTAACCATGTGCAGTAATAACAGAATAAACCATCACACACATGAACACCAAGATTTAAGATGGAAACCAAATGCGGGAGAAGACCACCTATTGCTGTTGACTCTATCTTCTTTTAATATAAGGAATAATCTATTTACAATCTTGTACTGGTGTAGGCTCATACTAGTATGTAGACACCCACCTGCAAAAGGCTACAACCTTCTCTTGTTCTCCAGCTTCTATTGGAAGGGAGCTACAACCACCTAGCTCTTGTACTAGTGGATATGTTTACTAGTACGTAGGTGCCGACCTACAAAAGGCTACAACCTTCACTCATTCTCTAGCTGCTATTGGAAGGGAGCTCCAACCTCCTAATCAAATCACCAACCACTACTGGCAGGAAGCTTTGACTTCCTCATTGAAGGCTCCAACCCTCAGTATCCTCCAAGGAGCACAATTCATATATTTTTACTGTATACTCGCAGTACACAATGCTACAATATGAAGGTCACGTTTCATCAAATTTTCACACTGGACCCATTAGTAACATTGAAGCTCAAAAGAAATCACCACTACAATAAAACTATCAAGATCAATCACTGAAACTCAATCATCAATGTCTGACATAACTGCAACCAATCATCAATCTCTGAATAAACCATAATTGAATCAATCAATCACTGAAACCTCTAACCTACTGAATCAAGCAATCACTAAAAACTCTGACATACTTAATCAAATAATCACTAAAACCTCTGACATACCGAATCAAAAAATCATTGAAACCTTTGACATACTGAATCATGAAATCACTGAAACCTCTAACATACTGATTCAAACAATCACTGAACCTATGACACAACTGAATCAACCATTCATTCAAACTTAATCAAATTTAACCAAAAAACTAGTGCAGACAAATCACTGTAACCAGTACACAGATCTGAACCCAAAACACTCCATCAACAACCAGAACCAACTGTAACCTCACAAGTCATGTGTCAGAATGTATACGCTCCTTCAATGAAGCCAACCTGCGTGTATTTGCAACTTAGTTTAGCCCAACCTGTGTATACCTATAAAGATACTAAATCACAAAACCTCTTAACCACAAACTGTACCAATCAGTGAAATTCTGAAGATCTACTGTCAATTTACAGAGTTCTAAATAGATAGCAGCAAGGATCACCCTTCTTACTCAATCAATCAATCAATCAGACACAAACTCTTTATGCATTCAGTTTTACTTTCAGATCTAAGAAGACTTCATTGATAGACAACAGTAAAAGAGTAGCATTGATCTGATATATCAGTCATCCCTGAACATCAATATTTTCTTTTGGATACACTACTTGGAAGAGCTGAACTAGCGTGTATACACACCTTCACTAAAGCAAACCAACGTATAGATCTACAAATACTTACTTATAACTTAGTTGCAATTCCAGACTTCAGACATACCCAGATCATCACATATAAAGGATAAAACGTGCATTAGAAATCAAATCTAGCCTATCCATTATCAGATCACATAATGCTAAGTCATTATGATCCTGATCCATCATTAGATCTCATCCATCATCAAACACTCAGGTGCATACTTATTTCACATCAAGAAAAGCATCAGAAACCCATAACATGCATATTTTCTTTTGATCTAACACTTCAAAAGATAATCATTACTTCTACACTTAGCCCTTTAATCTTCTCATCCTTATATAGTTTTAGCCTTTCTCAATACCTCAAATCAAAACAACACTTGGAGCCTATGGTATTCTTAGACGAGATCAAATAACCGTTACTCCTCTCAATATTGTGGGCTAATACCATGGTATTGACCATTGGTATTCTTTCACCTTAATTTCCTTAATTTTTCATCCCATACGCGCTTTTTCTTCTATGAAAGTGTGTGCATGCATATACACTCTTTTTGTACAGTGAACCCGTGTGTACACGCTCTTTTTGTATAGTGAAACTGCGTATACAACTTAACATACCTAAAAATGTCATTTTTCTTCAACTTCTTGATTTTGATCTATAGTCCTTTGTTCCTTCATCCTATTCTTTTGTACCATTACTTTGTTCCCTCTGAATAGACCTATTATAATGTGATTTTCCATTGTACATTACTTCTGAACTGATTCCTTTGAACTTCCATATATTTTCTCACATCTGTAAACACAACTGCCATGCATTCTATCACATTTGATATCTCTCCTGTAGATTCATTTAGTTACATAGATTCATCTAGTTACCATATACAAGTGTGTTGTTCTGCTACAAGTGGGTTTCCATCAAGTACAAAAGATGTATCATAATGCCAACAATCTCCCCCTTTGGACTTGATGGCAACCATGTTGGTGTTGATTACTGCAAGTTGTAGAAACTGGTAGAGATAATAAGGGACACCAAAATACTCTCCCCCTTTCACATCAGGGGAAAAGGGCAGACCAAGATACTCCCCCCATTTGATATCAAGGTAAAGGGATGACCAAAATGAAGACTTTCATATCTAAATAGTTGAATATGAACATTGATCATGCTCCCCCTAAGCACATATTGAATTCTCTAATTAAAATCCCCCTTTGTACATGCTGAGGTGAACTATACCGTCCATGCCCCCCCTGAGCACATGCAAAGTCTGCAAAAAAATATTTTCCAAAGGAATAACATGACTCTATAACTCAACTATGTGAGTATGACCTTCCTATCACCAATTTCTCATACATACATCAATCTCCCAACCAAGTGGGGATATACCAATTGTTTATACATGACTGAAATATAGCAATTATTAAATCATCCTTCTCATGCATAGTGGGGGTACAAATTACATCATATGACCAAAAAAGACTCATTAAAAGACTATGACAAACAAATACATATTATGACATCATGGGTCTTTATATGACCTTTACATCAAATGATATACATGACTTTTATAACATGGACCAAAGATGTAAACAAGACCATGATAGTCATCAACAACTATCATACACCATATATGATCTGCACCATAAGCATCTGTCAGCAACATCCAAACCAGCAACTTGTATATGTCCATCATTAGTTTGCAAGATATGAAAATGCAATTATCATCAATCTATGACAAAGTATGTTGCATATAGATGTCAACTCATCCTCTTGATCTCATCAAGATCAACTTGCTCCATTTCCTTTGTAGAAAGAGCCTTATCATAACCTTCCATGAATCAACTAAGCATATGTCATATCTCCAAGTAGTAACACAAAATCATTCACATTATGTCATATGTATGTGAAAACACCATAGTCATCATCTATGATCATATCACCATTATCAATAACTGCATGATCTTTCCACAAGAACCCTCAATATATCAACCATGTATCATCACTAGGGAACATCCCACATCTGATAAGCATCAACCATGATAATCAACATATGTGAATATCAAACCTATCATCATAAAGTAAGAATTCATCATCATTATGTGACTAAGTAAGCCATGTCTCTGAATATCCATGTCTTCAAATAGCTATGTCTTCATGAGACCTGTAATAACACCATTCTCTTGGCCAACCAACAATATTTATCAATATGCAACTAAAGTAATCAGCCATGTATCCAACATAATGTGTATCCATCAAAGAGATAGAAATATATATCTAGCAAACCATGAGCTCATAGTCGTTTGTCAAGCTTTATTGATACCATCAACATCAACAATCTTTAACCATGTGAGAGCCAAGAACTATAGGAATCCTGCATCATAACTGAACCATATGAACTTTATGCATCTTTGAAGGCATGATTATAGTAGCATAAAATAAATGAGTGACTCGTCATCAAATAATGAAGTTGTGTACTCAATATTTGTACTTCTATTTGTCCTTATGAAGACCACGATGTAAGCAACATGTCATATGTACTGTATGCTGTTGGAAATAATACTGAGAGGGGGGTGAATCAGTATTATCAAGTTCTTTTAATAAATCTTCCTTATTTATTCTTTGAATTATTTTTGCATGTCAGTACCATAAAATAATGAGCATGAACAAAGAAAACAGATAGTCACACCAAAGAACACAAGATGTAAGGTGGAAACCCAATGTGGGTGAAAACCACCTGCTGTAATATGTCTCTATCTTCTTTTCAAATTAGAAACTCCTTTTACAATGGTTTTGTACTGGTGCAGTCCTTTACCAGTACGCAGGCTGCAACCTGCAGAGAGCTACAACTCTCTCTCGTTTTCCAGTCTCTCCTGGAAGGGAGCTACAACCCCCTACTTCTTGTCTTTCAAGGACCACTTTTCATAAATTTTCAAACTGGATCCAAGAACATCAAAAACCCATCAACTACACTTGCATCATCAATCTCTGATTTCACCAAAGCCAACCCGCATACAGATCTGCAAATATTTCCTTATAACTTTGCAGTTGTTACATCAGACATACCCAGATCATAACATGTGTAAAATAAAACATGCATCAATAATTCAGACCCAGATTATTAGATTTATAGATCAAGCGTATGCTACATATCACAGATCAAAATCATATAGAGATACCACTATTCCAGCCTTAAGATTTTGACCCATCAATAGAACTTATTCTTCTCCTTACGCTCAGGTTCCTTCTTCATTCAGATCCAGATCTGCACCAAAACCCAATCACAATATTCCAGATCTAGCACTTTATCAGATATTCGATAATTCAGAAGATGCTTTGCCAAATGATCTCCTTCCTCTTTTATAGTCTTAGGCCTTTCACAATACCACGGGCCAAAACCATAGGATCAAAAAACTGTTGGACTAATACCATGAACCAACCATGAAAGTACGTGAGATCAACACTTTTGGATGCAATACCACGGGCCAAAACCATAGGATCAAAAATTGTCGGACTAATACCATGAACCAACCATGAAATTGCGTGATATCAACACTTTTGACAAGGTACCATGGTCCAAAACCATAGGTTCAAATACCAAGGACTAACTACCATGGACCAAAGGTAAGTTCTCCAACATATACGCGCTTTTCCTCATAGGTTCAAATACCAAGGACTAACTACCATGGACCAAAGGTAAGTTCTCCAACATATACGCGCTTTTCCTCATAGGTTCAAATACCAAGGACTAACTACCATGAACCAAAGGTAAGTTCTCCAACATGTACGTGCTTTTCCTTGCATGAAAGTGCGTGAACTTTTTCTCTACATGAAATAAACTTTTCTCTGCATAAAAGTGCGTGAACTTTTCTCTACATGAAATAAACTTTTCTCTGCATAAAAGTGCGTGCACTTTTCTCTACATGAAATAAACTTTTCTCTGCATATAAGTGCGTGAGCTTTTCTCTACACTATAATTTATTATCTGAGATGAGTGGGTTGCCATCAAGTACAACATATGTATCATAATGCCAACATATGCAACATCAAAAAGGTTATCCATAATCATCCATAAATCTGATGTGAATAACAACTATGTGGCTCAAGTAAAATAAGTATCATCTCAGATTTCATCATAGGCAACTCATGACTGCATCATAGCATGATGTATCATCTAAACACTTTAGCATCATAAGTACCAAAGACTTCTAAACATAATGCCAACAATGCATTATTAGAAGCATAGCATATTCCTCCCCTGAACCTGTGCCACCTATTCACTGTCAGATCTGATCATTGCATATATTAGTAAGAATTATCAAGGCATCATCATCAATTAGATATAAATCAAGTCATCAACAACTTATGAGGATCAAAGGCACTTCTAAATAACATCCACTCGTTGTAGTCATCAATCATCAATACAAAAAAGATAACTGATAATTGTATGAACGATATCAAATCTTTTTTCTGAGTCTATCCCACTTCTTCTTCATCAAACCAACATATACACGACTATGCAACTTCAAACTCGCGTATATAAGTGACTTGTCTTCATGATAACTGTGTATGAGAATTAGAACACTGAAATTTCATACTTTCAGTTCCTCCTGAGTTTGTTCTATTTGTATGCTGAGCTATGCCACATATTTTTTACTGTACTTCCTTCTTCTTCCATACCTTGGAGTGAGATGATGTTTGCTCCTTTTGGTATGTTGGTCGAATTTTTCTCCTGCATTCTTTTGCTATATTCCCAAACTTGTTACAAGCATAACATCTTATATGTTTCATATTCCCTCTATAGCAGTTAATGGCTTTGTGACCAAACATATTGCAAGAGAAACAATATCCCTTAAAGTACTTGTAAGTTGATGATCTTTCTATGTGATGGTTATTAGCTTGAGCCATTCTACTTCTGCATCTTGCTACAACATGTCCAAAATTATGACATATAAAACATTCAACATTATTCATCAGAGGAAAGAACCGATTATCACTTCCATAGTTAGGAGTGAATGATTTTCTTTTGAGACTTTCTTTCCTTGGTTGTTGATGGAGTTGACCTCTTATCTCCTTGTTGAGCATTTCAGATTTTGCACTAGAGTTCCTTGCTTCAGTTTGTGAGCTAGATTCACCTTTAATAGTTTCATGAAAGCCAAGACTAGATTTGATGGTAGGAGACCTTTGACTACTAAGAATATCATCCAAAATCTTAGTACTATCTTGAAATCGTAAAAGTTTATCCTTTTCTTCTAATTTAGGTTTTAGGATATTTACCTCAACCTGATATTGCTATTCCTTTCCAACATACTGCTTCTTCACGATTTCTTTAGCTTTTCTTCCTTCTTCCACTTCTTGCCTTAATTTGAGAACTTCATTTTCTTGTTCTTCAAATGCTTGGAGTAGTTCTTCATTCTGCTTATTTGAATTTTTGAGATCTTCTTTTAGAGAAACAATCATACTTTCAAGACCTTCATAGTAGTTGGTTCTTTCTAAACTTTCCTTGGTTGTTGTGTCCTTTTCATTCACTTCAATTCTCAATGACGTCACTTCATCCTGCAGCCTTTGACATTGGTCTTCCTTTTCCTTGTCTACATCCTTACTTTGTTCCCTTCCTCCAATTGGGCTTTTAATCTGGTAACCTATTCTTTGTAGCTACATTCCCTTTTATCAATTAGATCCTTTTGATCTCTAATTGTGTATGTGATATTTTTAAATTATGCCTCTATTTGATTTCTTTCTCTTTCACCCATAAGAGAAAATTCAGTTTTTTCGTTGTCACATTCATTATCTTCAAACAAACAGAGAAATGAATCACCAGAGGACAATAAATTCATACCTGATAATTATTTTTCTTATTCATCTTCGTTCTGAGGTGATTCTAAATCTGAGGAGTTTCTTCCACATAATGGCCAATCGTCTCTTCCACTGTCACAGTTCCCTTGAGATGTCTTCTTCTTTTGAGGTGCTTTCTTCTTTAGCTTCTTTCCCATTGTTTCCACGGATCTCCTTCAAGCGATCAAGCTTCTTCCAAAGGACCTGCTTTGATACCAATTATTGGAAATAATACTGAGAAGGGGGGGTTAATCAGTGTTTATAAATCATTAACTTTTTCATTTCCATAATTGTATTTATATACGCTACTTTAGTGCAGGGAACTCGCGTGTGCACGCAACTATTCTTAAGGAAACCAGCATATATCTAGTGAACTTATGATTCAGTTAATTCACCATATGTTGATCTTTAATCAGTGCATTAGTAATTTATTAAACATTAAATAGTAACCATCTGCAGTAATAACATAATAAACCATCACACATAAGAAACACACATGAGCACCAAGATTTAAGGTGGAAACCCAATTCGGGAGAAAAACCACCTATTGTTGTTGTCTCTATCTTCTTTTAATATAAATAATAATCTGTTTACAATCTTGTACTGGTGCAAGCTCATACCAGTACGCAGGCACTCATCTGCAAAAGCCTACAATATTCTCTCGTTCTCCAGCTTCTACTAGAACGGAGCTACAACCACCTAGCTCTTGTACTACACGATATGTTTACTAGTACGGAGGTGCCGACCTACAGAAGGCTACAACCTTCACTCGTTCTCTAGCTGCTACTGGAAGGGATCTCCAACCCCTTGATCAAATCACCAGCCACTATTGGCAGGATGCTTCGAATTCCTCACTGAAGGCTCCAACCCTCAGTATCCTCCATGGACCACGTTTCATAAATTTTCACACTGGATACTCCTAGTACACAATACTACAATATGAAGGCCACATTTCATCAAATTTTCACACTGGACCCATTAATAACATTGAAGCTAAAAATCAATCACCACTGCAATACAACCATCAAAAACAATCATTGAAACTCAATCATCAATCTCTTACATAACTGAAACCAATCATCAATCTCTGAATCAACCATAACTGAATCAATCAATCACTAAAATCTCTGACATACCGAATCAAAAAATCACTAAAACCTTGTCATACTGAATCAAACAATCACTGAAACTTCTGACATACTAAATCATACAATCATTGATACCTATGACATATTGATTCAAACAATCACTGAACCTCTGACACAACTGAATCGACCATTCATTCAAACTTAATCAAATTCAACCAAACAATTGGAACAGACAGATCACTATAACCAGTACATAGATCTGAACCCAGAACACTGCATCAACAACTAAAACCAACTGTAACCTCACAAGTCATGTGTCAGAATGTATACGCTCCTTCAATGAAGCCAACCTGCGTGTACATGCAACTTCTTTTAGCCCAACCTACATATACCTCTAAAGATACTGAATCATAAAACCTCTGAACTACAAACTGTACCAATCAGTGACATTTTGAAGATCTACTGTCAATTTACTGAGTTCTAAATAGATAGCAGCAAGGATCACCCTTCTTACTCAATCAATTGGACACAAACTCTTTATGCATTTAGTTTTACTTTCAAAACTAAGAAGACTTCATTGATAGACAGCAATAAAACAATAGCCTTGATCTGATAGATTAATCATCCCTGAACATCAAGCTTTTCTTTTGCATACGCTACTTGGTAGAGTCGAACCAATGTGTATACGCACCTTCACCAAAGCGAGCCAACTTATAGATCTACAAATACTTACTTATAAGTTAGCTGCAATTCCAGACTTCAGACATAACCAGATCATGAAATATAAAGGATAAAATATGCATTAGCAATCAGATCTAGCCTATCCATTATCAGATCACATAATGCTAAGTCATTATGATCCTGATCCATCATTAGATCTCATCCATCATCAAACACTCAGGTGCATACTTAGTTCACATAAAGCAAAGCATCATAAACCCATAACATGCATATTTCCTTTTGATCTAACACTTCATAAGATAATCATTACTTCTACACTTAGCCCTTTAATCTTCTCCTCCTTATATAGTTTTATCCTTTCTCAATACCTCGGATCAAAACAACACTTGGAGCCTGTGGTATTCTTAGATGGTATCTAATATTCGTTACTCCGCTCGAGATTGTGGGCTAATACCATGGTATTGACCCTGGGTATTCTTTCACCTGAATTTCCTTAATTTTTCATCCCATACACGCTTTTTCTTCTATGAAAGTGCATGTATATGTATACGCTCTTTTTGTACAGTGATCCCATGTGTACACACTCTTTTTGTACAATGAACCTGCGTACACAACTTAACATACCTAAAAATGTCATTTTTCTTCAACTTCTTGATTCTGATCTGTAGTCCTTTGTTCTTTCATTCTATTCTTTTGTAGCATTACTTTGTTCCCTCTAAATAGACCTGTTATAATGTGATTTGCCATTGTACATTACTTATGAACTGATTCCTTTGAACTACCCTACATTTTGTCACATCTGTAAACACAACTGCCATACATTCTTTCACATCTGATATATTTCCTGTAGATTCGTCTAGTTACATAGATTCATCTAGTTACCATATACAAGTGAGTTGTTCTACTACAAGTGGGTTGCCATCGAGTACAACACATGTATCATAATGCCAACACCTAGAGCAATAGACAAAAAGGACTTTGTTGGTGTGAGATTGGGTGAATTTTTGTTGCCGAAGTGCAGCACTTTGATGGATGAATTAGGCCTATCCAGAGAGATCTTGGAGTGTCGATGTGTAGTGGCCTTGATGGACTAAGGCACTACTAGTGAGAAGTACGGGTGCGATGGACTAGTAGGACAAGATATGACATAGAAGTGTTGTAGCCAAGTTTGTCATTGTATCTTGTAACCATAGACTGTTGTATTTATCATATTTGGATTAATATAACAAAGATTGGCGATTGTAAATTATTGTACAATTTTGTTTAAAACTGTGTATATTGTGCATATGTGATTTATTGCTTTATATTTCTGCTGCGAAAAGTAGTTTATGGTTGAGATTCTTGGTTTGGCAGCATCAATGATTTTAAGACTCTAACCTAGACCCAAGGTCGTGGAAATTCAACATGGTATCAAGCATGTCTGAGATAGTTTGGAATGAAGTATATAAGAGTTGTGTGTAGCAGAGTATAATGTGAGAGGGAGTTGGTCACATTGTGAGTGAAGATTTCACTACAATGTCGAAGTTGCAGGTAGGTATCTGATATGAGGACAGGTTGGAGGGGTTGTCCAGCTATAGTCCATGGAAGGAAAGGACCAAGTTGATATTGCAAGTCAATAGGCTCTGGGATTTTTCTGAGAAAGAGATCAAGAAGCCAATTGACCCTGAGGAGCTAGAAATATGGGATGATTTGGATGCGAGGGCAAGATTGATCATCCTTGATGGTGTGAGGGATGCCCTAATACCTCATTTTTCTGGGAAGAACACTACACATGAGATGCGGATGTCTCTTCAGAATTGTTCTAGAATAAGAACGAGAACCAGGTATCAGTATTGAAGGATAAGTTGAAGTCCATCAAAATGCTAAAGGTTGAAAGCGTGACCTCGTATCTAACAATATTTTCTTAGGTCAAAGATGATCTTGTTTCCATCGGTGTGACTTTCTCAGATGGAGATATGGTAAGGATTGCCTCAAAAGGGTTCACCGAGGAATGGAAGCCCTTCATCAAAGGAATCATTGCCAGGGAGAAGCTACCAAACTAGGATAGGTTGTGGGATGACTTCATTCAGGAAGAGTTGCAAGACAAGGATCTTCAACAAAGCAGAAAGCTTAAGATGATGATGTGGCACTTGCATCATGAATGAAGGGTAAGAAAAAGAAGGATTTGAGTAGAGTCAAGTGTTTCAACTGTGGTGAGATGGGTCATTTTTCATCGAGATGTCCAAAGAAGAAGAAGGGAGATGATGGAGAATAAAAGGGAAGCAGGTCACCCTTATTTCCAATAAAGTAGAGACGGATGAGCTCGCTAGGAGATTGGAAGATGAAGAGGAGGATTTTGCTATGATTTCTCATTTCTCATAGAGTACTATCAAAGAGGATGGATGGTACGTGACAGTGGTACGAAAAAGCATACGACAGGGTCACGGGATATTTTTGAGACTCTAGCTAGATGGGACTCAAAGTTGCACATGGTGTTGGGAAACAAGAGTCAGTTGGAGATTCAAGGATCAGGTGTTGTGCCATTCAAAATGGAGACATGAAGTATGATGCAGGTCCATGATGTATTGTTTGTACCAGGACTCAGATATAATGTGCTCTCCTTCTCAATGATGGAGAAGAAGGGGTCTCAGATCTTGTTCTAGGATAGGAAGGCAAGAATTAGACTCAGACACTCTAAGTCTAATGGGATTGTACTCGGAGTTAGAGAGCATGGTCTCTACAGGTTGATTTCCAAGCTTGAGGATCATGAAAAGAAGCAAGGACAAGTGCAGGTTCTAGAGAAGCAGGAGAAAATGCAAGTGAAGGTACAGAATTTAAAGGAGAAGGCACAGGTTTCCGAGAAGAAGGTACACCTTTTCAAGAAGGTCTACGTTCCAAAGACTCAGAAGGAGTCTAGTTCGAGAGGAAGCTTGTAGATTCAAAGTGAGACTCTGCAACCCAAGAAGAGCATGTGATCAGTGGTGAGCAAGGGTGCTCCTACAACTACCAAGAAGGAATCATGGAAAAATTGGAAGACATTATAGGATAAGAAGAAGAAGTAGGTTGCTTCTGACAGAGACAGCGACACTTACGAGAAGGGTGTAGTTCACCATATAGGGATTGTTGTGATTGTGAGCACCAAGAGTTGGGAAAGTGTTGTGAGTAGTGATGATGATGATGAGATACTTCCTGGTCTTAGAAGTACATCCCACACTAACAAGAAGTGTTTATTTGTGTAGCTTGGGAGGTACTCCAATCCCTAGGGTTTAGGCTTTGGAGGACAAAGCACCACCAGGGTAGCTTGTGGGCTTGGAACCCAAGTGTGGGTTTTTGGCACCCATCGTCTTTTGGGAGGGGAATAATGATGGCTTCATGGCATGTGGATGATAGTTCTCAGAAAGATGATTCCAATGCATCAAAAATTGTTTGAATCCATGTTGTTGCTAGATAGATATGAATTTTGAAGTTGACATAATAAATATTGGATTTTCAAGTAGGCCAACTTGAAGAAAATTCCAAGTAGATGTGTCTCTTCATGTGAACTCATTGGAGGCAGTAAAGCTTATGTATTGAGGACAATTTGATTCATTTAAGGCATCCATTTGTGGTAATATATCTCTAAGTATAGCTCTGAAATCTGCATGGAGAAGGAGGTTTGGAACAACATTTAGGAGGTTGCCCTATACAGTGTGGAATGGTTGTATGGACAACTTATTTCTAAGGTAAGTTTAAGGGTTAGACAAATCCGTTTGGGGTTGTTTCAAGTGCAAATTTAGAGCAGGGATTGCAAGAGTCTTAGCCGCAGTTTGAAGGGCACAAGGGATAGCTTGAGGAGGCCTAGATAGCATGGTATTTTCTGTGATAAATCCACATTGTTGTAGGTTATAGTGTGGCCTATTTTAGGGTCTTTTTGGGCAGGATAGGGTTTTTCTTAAGCTAAACTTATAGGGAAGAAGAAGCCGCAGAAAAGAGGAGAAAAGGGTTGTTGTTTAAGGGTTGTTTGGGTGGTGTATAACGGAGCCGCAACTACAACTAGTTGTTGGGCTAGGCCGCAGGCCATAGCCAGCACCTAGAGGCCATCTAGGTGTTGTATTTGAGGTAAAGCAAACAAACAAAGGTAGCTTAGGAGTGTAGGCATATTCCCTTGGTAAATCGTTGTCTTTTGGAGGGTTGATTACTGATTTGAGTAAAGGAGAAGAGCTTAAGGTTGATTCCCTAACCAGTGGTACAATGACAGCAGTGCAGCAAGGTGAACAACAATGTTTTGGACATGTATTAGGTCATGGTATTTGACTAGTCTGGATCAATTTTCTAGTAGCTTGTTGATGCCAAGCAGAGGGTCTTCCAAGGAGGAGAAGAGTATTTTCTGGGAGCATAATTGACAATGACAGGATTGGGTATCATAGATCTATTGGAGGGCATTTTGTTGGCTACCCAAAGTATCTCTAGAGCAGCAGAAAAGAAGGACTTTGTTCGTGCGAGATTAAGTGAAGTTGTGGTGTCGAAGTGTAGCACTTTGATGGACGAAATTTGTTGCTAGCCTGGTAGATTGGAGCTTGGGAATTAGGCCTACCCAGAGAGCAGTTGATGAGCCCATGTTCATTGTAGCATACGTGACTTGCAGTAGTGATAGAAGGCAACCCTATTGGAGTTTCGATGTGTTGTGGCCTTGATGGACTAAGGCACTACTAGTCACGCAGTATGGGTGCGATAGACCGGTAGGACAAGATACGACATAGAAGTGTTGCAGCCAAGTTTGTCATTGTATCTTATAACCATAGACTGTTGTATTTATCATATTTGGATTAATATAACAAATATTGATGATTGTACATTATTGTACAATTTTGTTTAAAACTGTGTATATTGTGCATATGTGATTTACTACTTTATATTTCCACTGTGCAAAGTAGTTTATGGTTGAGCTTCTTGGTTTGGTAGCGTCAGTGACTTTAAGATTCTAACCTAGACCCAAGGTCGTGGAAATTCAACAAGTACCTATTGTTGAGGATTGATGACTTGTTCGATCAGTTGAAGGGAGCAACATTGTTCTTAAAGATTGATCTGAGATTTGGATAGCATCAGGTATGCATTAAAGTGGAGGACATCTACGAGGCTGCTTTCTAGACTAGGTATAGGCATTATGAGTTTGTTTCAGTTCCACTTGGTTTGACTAATGCTCTAGCTACTTTTTTGTGCTTGATGAATAGTGTGTTGTATGCTTATTTGGACAAATTTTTTATTGTGTTCATTGATGATATATTGGTATATTCTAAAAATGAAGAAGAGCATGTCGAACACTTAGAAGAAGTATTGATATTGTTGAGAGAGCATCAGTTGTATGCTAAGTTCAGCAAGTGTAGTTTCTTTCAGACAGAGGTACATTACTTGGGACATGTAGTTTCCAAGGAAGAAATAATAGTAGATCCAAAGAAGATAAGGGCTATCATGGACTGGGTAGCTCCTAGAAGTGTAGATGAGGTAAGAACATTTATGGGTTTAGAAGGTTATTATAGGAGGTTCATTAGGAACTACTCACAAATTCCATATCTCATTACAACATTGCAGTAAAAAGGTAAGAAGTTTTAAAGGACAGAGGAATGTGCAATAAGTTTTGAGTAGTTAAGGTAGTTGTTGACACATGATCTAGTGTTAAATATCACAGCTCCGGATAAAGAATTTTTGGTATGTACAGGTGCTTGCAAGAGAGGGCTTGGTGGAGTCCTTATGCAAGAAGGACAGGTAGTGTGCTATGAGTCACGGAAAATAATGAGCACGAGAATAACTATCTGATACATGATCTTGAGTTTCCAATGATCATTCATACATTGAAGATGTGGATGCACTATCTTATAAGCAAACGATTTGTATTGATGAGTGATTACAGTGGATTGCGGTATCTATTTGACCAACCGAATTTGAATGCTAGGAAAGCTAGATGGTTGGCCATGATTAGTGAGTTCGACATTGAGATCATGTATATTAAAGGTAAAGAGAACAGGGTTGCAGATGCTCTTAGCAGGTGCATACAGGTGAACCGCATAACAACTATGAGTTCTTATGGAACATATTTACAAGCTCAGATCTTATAGGCAGGTCAACATGATAATAGGTACATGGATCTTAGGCACAGGTTACATCAGAGTACAGGTACAAGTATAGGTGCAAGTACAGGTATAGGTACAGGTGCACGGGATGTGGACTATTGTCTCACAACATATGGATTGGTTAGGATTAGAGACAGGATATATTTGTTAGACAATAGTGAGCTTAAGAAGGTGATCTTGAGGGATTTTCATGTGAAATCGTATTCAGGTCACCTAAGATATCAAAAGACATTGACAACGCTAAAGAAGTTTTAATATTGGCCAAATTTGAAGAGAGACATGGCAGAGTTCATGGTTAGGTACTTGGATTGTCAGCAGGTGAAGGCAGAGTGTAAGTATCCAAGTGGACTACTATAGCTTATTCTAATTCTAGAGTGGAAATGGGAGGTCTATTCAATGGACTTTATCACAGGTTTTCTGAGGACATATAAGCATCATGATTCCATCATGATTGTGGTGGACAGGTTGATGAAGGTAGCGCACTTCATTCCAGTGAAGTCTACATATTGAGCGAATGATGTAGCATAGTATTCATCATAGATGTGGTGAGATTGCATGGTGTTCTGCAGAAGATTGTGTCAGACAAGGATGCAAAGTTCACTTCCAAGTTTTGGAAGGAGTTTTTTGCAAGATTAGGTACAAAATTGGCCTTCAGCATAGCTTATCATCCGCAGACATAGAGGGTCAACAAGATATTAGAGGACATGTTGAGGATGTATGTGATGCATCAACAGCGAAAGTGAGAAGAATATCTTCCGCTGGTTGATTTCGCTTATAAAAATGGGTATCATGAATCTTTGAGGATGAGTTCGTTTGAGGCACTCTGTGGGTGGAGTTATAATACTCATATTAGTTGGAGTGATCTAGTTAACAGGGTGTTGATTAAACCAGACATGTTGGTGGAAATGGAACAGGAAATGCAGGTAATCAAGAAGAATTTGAAAGTAGCACAGGGAAGGAAGAAGAGTTATGTAGAGTGGA
Organism: Pinus tabuliformis; assembly: GCA_031772625.1. NCBI lineage: Eukaryota > Viridiplantae > Streptophyta > Pinopsida > Pinales > Pinaceae > Pinus > Pinus tabuliformis. The sequence goes on from CM062804.1 coordinate 1,459,295,880, forward strand.
ACAGGTTGTTTAAGGAGTTTCAGGTTGGGGAGCAGGTGTACTTGCGCATCAAGCCGGAGAATAATTCCTTATGGATTGGATTGTGTGCCAAGCTAGCACCCCAGTTTTGTGGACCTTTCAGGATTCTTAAGAGTATTGGGCCAGTAGCCTATTGACTTGCACTGCCTTCGACAGTGAAAGTCCATGATGTTTTACATGTGTCATTGCTTAAGAAGTATGTTAATTATGTTGATTATGTGATTGATTGGTTTGTATTGCAGATGGAGCTAGAAGGAGAATTCTAGCCGAAACCTCAGTGCATTTTGTGGAGATATATTCTGATGCTCCAGAACTGAGCAATCAAGCAAGTTAAAGTGTAATGGAAGCACTTTGGGCCCGAGGAATTTACATGGGAGATGGCAGATCAGATGTGGGCTATGTATCCTTCTCTATTCGCTGCTTGAGCGAATGTTTTGGTATGATTATTTGGTATATGTACATATGTATATGGATGTAAATATCGCCATGATCTATGTTATAAAGCTCCAATAAACAGTATGGGTGTCATGTCATTATGGTTGTCATGTTGTTATGTTTGTTTTCTTTTCAACAGGTTGATCATTATAAATACTGCAACGAGCTAAATTATAAATCTCCATGAGCAATATGTTTTGTTTACAATATTTTTGTGGTTGTAGGTGTCGTTGAACACAGAGGGTGGTGTTCCCCCAAGGGAGAGGTTTCTGTAACAACCCTGGTCAAAAATCCATGTACAAATTAATAAAGGTAAAATAAGACCTTAGTCATGGGACACATTTCAAGCTGAATGTTGGGCAAAAACATAGCGATGGGGATCACTTGTAATTAATTATAAGGAAATTGGAAAAAGCAATGGCAAAGACTTTAGAAAGGCATGAGGCATTTATTAGCATTTTATTTATGAAAATAATGAACATAGTTATCGATCAACTGAGAACTATTAGATCAAAATGAGAACTCTAGCAAAAAAACCCCCAAAAAAAAGAAAGAAAAAACAGGTTGAAAACGAAAAGTGTTGATGTTGGAATAACATTTTTTTTGAGGTAAATTTTCAACATTTTTTAAAATGACAGTGAAAACCAATTGTTTTTATGCAAAAGACACCCTGAAAATGAGAAGTGTTGATGTTGGAATAACGTCTTTTTTTTGAGATAAACTTTCAACATTTTTTAATAATGATGTTAAAAATAAAATATCATGACTCTGAAAAACTTTAAATTTCCAATAGTTTTCAATCATGACATTAAAGATAAAATATCATGTCTCTGAAAAGCCTTAAAATTCCAATGATTTTTAGGCATGACATTAAATTTAAAACATCACGTCTTTGTAAAACCTTAAAATTCCAACAATTTCAGGCATGGTGTTAAAGAAAAAATACTTATAAACATTTTCAAACATAACATTAAAGATAAAATATCATGACTTAGAAAAACTGACAATTTTTCAACCATGGAATTAAAACCAAAGATTATGACTACAAAAAAATCTCAAGTTTTCAAAATATTTCAAGCATGACATTATGGAAAAAATTTATGACTAAAAAAACTTAAAAAATGAACACCTAAATGAAAGAGTTATTATACCAAGAGTAATTTATTTTTTAAATATAAATATATAGCGATTTTAAAATCTTAGCCTAAGAAAACTTGATACATTGTAAACAAAATTTAAAAATCAACCATCAAATTGACCCATTGTAATGAAAATTTAAAACCCAACCATGAAATTGACACATTGTGGGGGCAGACTCGATTCATTATAACAAAAATTTTAAAATCAACTATAAAATTGCACATAATGGGATTGAGTTGATAGACAAAATCGACATGGATCTTACTATATATATATATATATATATATATATATATGAAAAATACAAAAGAAAACAAAAAATTAAATATTGAAAAAAAAACAAACAATAATAACAAGCAATAAAACACAAAAAAGAAGGACAAAAAAAATCAAATATTAAATAAATATACTATAAAAATTTAAAAAAAAAAAAAATCAAAATTAACTTGTAAAAATTAAAAAACAAAAAAACAAAAACAAACAAACAAACATATATGTATATATATATATATATATATATATATATATATATATATATATATATATATATATATATATATATACAATAAAAAGGGAAAATATTTCGAAAATAGACATAATTTAAGAAAAATAATAAAAATTAACCAAAAAAATAAAAAACAATTTATTTTTTAAGTTAAAAAATAAAAATAAAAAATAAAAAAATTATATATATTTGAAAATTAAAATTGGAAAAATAAAAATAAATAAAAAGAAAAAGAAAATAAACAAGTCCACGGGTGGCAGAGTTGATTAAATTGAAAAAAAAAAAAAATTAATTAAAAAAATAAACGAAAAAAACAGGCCCACGGGCGGCAAGGCCGATTCTGGGAATCGACCTTGCCACCCATGGGTCAGTTGGGTTTCGGGGGTGGGCACGGAGGGAGCTGCATGCAATTGCCTCTGTGCCCACCCCCATGGCTCAACCTACCCAGGGTCGGTAGGGTCGATTGGGTCGCGGGGGTTGGCGGGGAGGGAGTTGCACGTAGTTGCCTCCCCACCCATCCCCGCAACCCAACCCGCCCAGGGGTGGCAGGGACGATTAAATTATAAAAAAAATAATTAAATAAAAAGAAAACAAAAAAAACAGGCCCAAGACCACGGGGGTGGGCGAGGAGGGAGCTGCACGCAGCTTCCTCCCTGCCCATCTCTGCGGCCCACCCCTGGGCCAGCAGGTGAGGCAATTTATTTTTTTCATTTATTTATTTATTTATTTTATTTATTTTTCTAAATTTTTTTAATTTCTTTATTATGTTAATTTTTTGGGTTGATTTTTAATTTTTTTCTTTAAATTATATTTTTTTTCTAAAATATTTTCCTTTTCTTTATTTGTTTTTTCTCTTTTTTTATTTGATTTTTTTTGTCATGTTTTTTATTTATTTTTTGTGTTTTATTACAAACATGAAAATCGCCAACATTTAAAAAAAAACGCACACACACTTAATACATTAGAAAATTTAAAGTGTAAAAATTAAGCCCTCTAAACAAGTGTGTTATGTTGCATCAATACTTTTCAAAATCAATATGAAAATCAGTAACATTTAAAAAAATGTCCATACTTAATACATAAAAAATTTGAAGTGTCAAAAATAGCCCTCTAAAAAAATGTGTTGATATTGCATCAACACTTTTCAAAATCAACATGAAAATCACTAACATTTTAAAAAAATGTTCATACTTGATACATAAGAAAATTTGAAGTGTCAAAAATATGCTCCAAAAAAAAGGTGTATTCTGAATAACCACTTTTCAAAATTGGGTGATTTTTTTGTTGCCTCATAAAAATGAGTAATTGTTAATTTTCTCATTTCATCCGTAACTATGTTAATGGAAATTAAGAGAAAATGGTGGTGAAATGTCACAGGTTGCATGTGAGGAGGAAATTGAAGAAAAATAATGGAAATTGAAGAAAATATAGGCCTCATTAAAAAAAAGGCTTCTGAGGATCAGTTGGTACCTTTTCTCGGTTCAATTTTGGAGCTCTCTTTATTCTCTCTCTCATACTCTTGGACACTTCGATTTTTCTTGGAGCACTCTTGGAGGAGTGTGGCATACTTGGGATTTGGAGTAAGAAGGAAAAGGAAGAGTAGGGAAGTGCAAGAGGACATCAGGATCAACAACTATGACGGTTTTTTCTTGCAAGTACCAAGTTGCATGTATTATTTCCTTATTAGTTTTGGTATGCATGGCACATGCATGTGGTTCCTTGGTTATGATATGTCATTGGCATGGAGGATTTCTTGGATTGACAATAGATTTTCCTAGACTTTCCATTTCCTAGATAGTCATGGTGTTATGGTTTCCTATCTTTTGTTTTTTGATTGTTTCTCATCTTCGTTTGGTTGCGGGTTGAGTTACTAGTTCCTGGAAGCCTTGATTTGAACAAATTCTCTGGAGCCCTAGACAGCATGGGTGGAGACCAATCTAGTGATGGTTAGTGATTTCTAATTGTGAGGTGGAATCATTGGTTGAGGGTTGAGGTGGTTTGGCCTCTGGAAGCCCTAGTTTGAACAAGCGCTCTAGAGCCTTGGACAACTTGGGTAGAGACTAATCTAGTGGTGGTTAGTGACGTCCAACTGTGAGGTGGAATCACTGGTTGAGGGTTGAGGTGGTTTGGCCTCTGGAAGCCCTAGATGGTTTTGATTTTTTTTATGAGATCCCACATTCATGCTTGGAATATGACACAAGGGTGACTGGCCTAAAGAAAGATTTGGCTCAGCCTAGTCTACGGTCGGGTGGTTCATGGAAGTCCCATACCTACTCAGCTTATACAATCATAAATAAGAACTCTCTTTCTCCTTGGTATTTTATGGGTAAATATACTTGTTTATATGTGACTTATATGGTTGTTATAGTCTTGATATTTTTGTTGGTTATATGTTGGTTAAGAATTAGTTTCATGATAGTGAAAATGTATGGTTCTCATCATGTTTTGGTTAATCACTGAATGTACAATGAATATATGGCTTAATAGATGGTAATGAAGTTATTGTGATGAGGCATCGATGCTTCATAATGATTCTCAGATAAGTATGAGACTCCTATGCTCAAATATGTTGTTTAAACTTGTAGAATGCATATTTGTGACATGTTTGACGAAATGTCTGTCATGGCTAATAGGGGTCCAATTAAGTCATGGTTCAAGTAATTTCATTTTTATCATTGTTCTGATGTTATATTTCATTTCTGAAAGTTTCATGGAGTTTTGGGCAGTGACCTGAGCCCTGGCCCTAAAAAATTGGCACAGAATTCCGAGTCGCATGCACAGAACTACATGGGAAAGTCCCCAATCACATGCATGCCCATGCTATGGGAGCGACTATAGTGTTCCAATCCCACTCATGACCATGTTATGGGAGCGACTGAGGGTTTAATGCAGTAAAATTTCAGTTTGTTTCAGGAGTTAGTCACCTGGAAGGTTTTGATGGCCCTTGAGGGTTTCGCAACATGTCTGGAAGGTCTGTGTAGTGTGTTTTGTCGATTCCACTTCCTTAAATGACACATGGGGAGTTGGATCATATCATAGTAACTCTTTGTCACATATTTACCCCGGTTGGCCTATTACTTTGGTAGATGTGGGAAGAGGGTGTTACATTGTTGGTCTAGGGTCTTAGTCTATCTCATTTGAATTATTGAAGGAAGAGTTCTTGACTGGGTTTTCCCTTATAGGGTTTTTCCCTAGCTGTGCACCTACATTTGGTGTCCTTGATCTTCGTGTTTTGGTTTTCGTAATTTCTTGATGAACTAAGATAAAGGAACATTAAAAAAAAAGAAAAAAGAAAAAACTCGAAGAAATCACAATTAATTATCAACAAGAGAACATCTTTATGCCTTTCCAATTTTCCAACACCACCGTGGCTAAGCCTATAGGTGGGGAATGGTTCTCAGACCATTCATATTATAAGTACTGTGGGCTAGAATTCAGGACTCAGAGGAACCTAGAAGGTTAGAGCCCCATAAGACATGTGACCAGGTGCATCAGTCCAAATTCTTAGGCAGGAGGAATTCAGATCATTGATGAGCAAGAGCTCATGGCCATTGGATAGTCTCGGAACTTTGTCCCTAAATATTTCGAGGGGAGCCCCAAAAGTAACCTCCGAGATTTTATTTCCAAGATGACTTGGTAGGTGGGGCTAGTCGGTGAGTGGTTTGGGTTACACAGTGCAGGAAACAAAACATAATTTAAACGTGGAACTTAATCTTCACCTAGCCTCAGAGGATTAGGTGGAACCCATGCCTAGCATAGCAAATGATGTGGCCTTGGGTCCATGTGGCGTTTGGATAACAAAGAACATGTTAGCGTGTTTTTATGGTTTTAGGGGCTCATGTGGCCAGGATCCGAGTAGCACATCGCACGCATTTGGCCGATCCACATGGAGGGGAAATGTCACCCTGACAGAATGGGGTAATGACACCATCCCAACATTTTTTCGTTAGAAGAAAGAGCGAGGGATTGTGCGAGTAAGTCCTGAGATTTAAATTTCAGGATGTCATGGCAAGAGTGGGGCTGAGCATGCATTATCAAAGAAAATGAAGTGAGGATATGGTGGAAGGGGATCACCAAGTTTCCACGTAATATCGGAAGGGTCATCCCCAGAAGAATTGGCAAGTGGAAACATGGATTATTTCCAAGATGGTTACGTATAGGGTGACACGGCTGTGAGGGGCCCACACAAATAATACTTCTTATATGGCACATATGTGTTAAGGGTTGGGTCACACCAAATGTATAGTCGGGATTATTATGTGACCAGCACGAATAGGTTGGCAGTGAAAGAAACACTGCCATGTGGTGATAAGGTGGCCAACTGGGACAGCCGAGTGGGGACCATGTGGGTGCTACACAGTAGGTTGTTGAAGTGGCACTCACTGAATGGCTAATATTTTGATGGCCACATATTTTGAATTGGGGGTCAGAATGGAGCAAAATTTTATATCGTTTGAAAAGTCTTGAAGAGAAGAATACAACAATGTCCACCATTTTAAGTTTTAAGAGAGTTGGAAAAGGGCGAAAAATTTAGAACCCATTTCTATAACTCGACCTTGAAGATTGAGTCATCATAGTAACTACCTCCTTCTACCATCATTTGAGGTTGGGGATAGTCGAGGGGGGATATGTTATAGGGGAATTATCCCCATTAGTACCACTATGCCTATGAAATCTCATGCTTACAATATTGCTTCTGGACATGGAGGCTTTTTCTTTGGTGTTGGGTACAATCCTATTGGTAGCCAAGCCTTTAGGATTCTTTCGTTCTCTAAGGGTACTTACCCTAGGGGGCATGTTTGGGCAAATTATAGACTTATAATTTGACAGACATAAATTATCAACCAAGGATAGGTAAGCTTATGAGATGTTGCACAAAATATATGCAGACTAATACCTTAAGTGCTTTCTAATTAAACCATTCATACACACAACTCTAATGTCTCTTTTCTGCATCAACACTTGGCAGCAAAGGCTATTGAGTGGATCCAATCATCCCTCTACAGCTCTTGATATTGTTGATGTTGATCAGAAAAGATAAAAGATCAAATAGAAATTCATAAAAATCAAGAAGCTAAAACCTGGTTAAATGATTCCAAACACATTTATCAAATAAACGTCTTCATCCAACCATTTCACATATGTTGTTAAAACTCAGAAAACAGAAACACTAGCTATGCAAATAACTTATTGATGCATAAAAATAATCAAAAGAAATACAAATATTGTAACTAATGGAGTTGTGAGCAAAGGGGGCCCTCCCTTACTCACAACCCCTCTACTGTTAAATGAGTTTACACAAAGAGATCAAAAGAACATATGACTTTCTATTAATCTGAAAAAGTATTACAAAGATTTATAAGTTTGATATGTTCGACCAACCATCCCCCTTGCAAATGAAACATAATAAAATTTATACTAGTTCAAAGGCATATGTTTGCCTAAATTAGGAAAACTACTATATTGTAACTACTTGCTATCAATGACTAAACATAATGAAAAAATAAATTTGTTGAGTTTGATCCATGACTGAAAGCATGGATCAAACTAATTTTGTTACATTGCTAGAGATTTTTCCCAATACGGTCATCGATAAGTGGACTGAAGATCTAGGTGGTTTCAATGATGAATTTGAGGTAGCCAATAGGACAACGTCCATGTAGGTGGATTTCCTCATAAAACCCATGTTCCCGTTCTTCTTGAAGCTAAGTGGAACATATCCAACCACCAATTTTGTTGCTAGGAATCTGGGCAGTTACACGAAATCCACATCTACAGGAAATTGCGGAGTGTCTATAGGAAATCGACGACCACAGCTGTCTGTAGGAAATCGCAAAGCTACTTCAAATCATGACTAATCTGCATAAGATTTCAATCAGTCAAACTTGATAGTTCTATTAGGAAATGATTAACTTCAAGAAACACTTAAGAACAAGGTAAAATAATACTTTTTAAGATGATTTGCATACTGTGAGCACACAACACCCTTTTGGTCAAAACTTAGGTAATATAGGTGAAATAGGAGTAGTTAGGAGTCAAAAAGAGTTCAAAAAGGGGGCATCAATATCTTAGGAGGTTGTCAAAAATTGAGCGAAATGGGACTCAACATCTCCCCCACACCTAGCTTCTTACATGTCCCTTATGCAAGCAAAAATGTTGCATCCTTAGGAAAAAAAGTTAGTCCTCACCCTGTGTTGCAGCTACTACAGCCGAGTGGTCTAATTGGGCTCTTCTCTAGCCAGATTTTGATACTCAACATTCTCTTTCTACAGGTTATCAATTTGGGCCCATTTCTTTTTCATAATCTGAGTTTCTTCTAATGCCACTCATCATAATCCTTTTGCAAGCATAAGCTATTTTCCCTCGGGGTTTCTTTCTCCTTTCGAAGGACCTTCTTAGACAGTAATTTCAATAATGATTTCCTCCAATTCCTTCTAGGATTGTTTCTTCTTAGAAGTTCCCTCTCCATCATGTTGTCCTTGAGAGGACTGGGGCAAACTTGGTTCCTCTTTTCCCTGGCAATCTCCAACTGTTTTCTCTCCGCTTTCTTGGAGCTGTGAATTATGAAAAGATGCGAGCTCCACTTCTTCTCTATTAATAAATTTAGTTGTCTTCACCTTCCAATTCCTTTTGGACAGGTCTTGGGACCTCTTACTCTTTTTATCATTTTTAATGACAGTACACCTTCCTCTTTATTTTCCTCTATTGCCAGCTTCGCAGCCTGGCTTCTTGTAAAGCACTTCAAAGGGGTAGAAGGGCCCTTCAATGTGGAATTTTTCCCTATGATCTCCCCAGTCACCACTACTTCCTCCTTTGTCAATGGACCATGGGTTTGGGGTTTCTTTTTCATCTTTCCTGCTAACTCTTCCTCCTTGGGTTCCGACAAACTAGGGTCCTTCTCATCCTCCAAGAAGTAATTCTCTAACAAGAATTCTTCCCATGTTTTCTTCTTCTTCTGCAGAACCTCTGTCATGATAATTTTTATCAATCCATGGTGATAGAGGTTTTCCTCTATATGGGCTGCCCTTGCCTTGGCAGTAGTGGACATTTTCATCAAGGACATTCTTAAACAGTAGGGAAATTTAAAAGGCCTATCTCAAAAGTGGCCGAGAAGAGACATATGAAATAAAAATGGTAGCCCAAAATTGCCTTCACAAGTTATGTATTTATGTAGGAGAAAAAAAGTTGTCGATACTTACTTCTAGGGAAATCTTGTGGGATTCCCTTGCTCCAATGAGGATTTTCATGTTCTTTCCGGAGGAAGGGTGCAAAAATTTATTTGTTAAACCGTTGATTCTTGAACCAACTCTCCCCTTCCTGTGGGATGCCACAAGCTTGAGCTACTATCTCCTCTGTCAACCTAAATTGAACATTCCCCACCTGCACTTTGTCGCCATTTAGATTTAGAGAAAATCACTTTGTTACCCTCGAATTATGCCCACTAAATTTCAGAAACAGAGGCAGCCACTGTTATGAAACCAGCGCAAGAAAAGATAGAAAAGATAGATCAACGCCTTAGAATTCAGCCTCTTCGAGGGGGCAACCTCCTTTACATTACATAAATGAACAATTCTTGGATGATACAAATGAAAAGACCTCCTTTCTATATATAGGAGTCTAAGGGGTCATAACATAATCAGAGCCGACATAACAATAATAATGTAAGGGCACAATAATAACAATAGTGGGCTTCTATGGGGCACAATAGTAACGATAAGGGCACTACATGGGTACATCAATATAATAAGTGGGTTATACTAATAACAATAAGGGGTTACACTAGTAGTATAGGGGCCTAACAGCCACCCTGCCTTCTCCAATCTCACTTTACTTTGGTGGTCGATGTCCAATAGCGTGGGACCCTGAGGTTCAAATCTAACAATACAACACATGTTCAACATAGCTAGGGATGGGAGAGAACATAGTTGATTCATCTCACAGAGATTCCTCGAAGACTTAGCACAAAAAAAACTTGACAACGATAGTTTAAATTCGGAAGTATTCAGGAAATGTGGCAACTTTCAAAAAACACAAGACATGATCATGATTGTCATCATGATTCGTCCTGTAGGATAAATCTTTAACACATATCCAAATGACGTGTCAGAGAAATGATGGTCGGGATTGGAACTCGATTTATGACATAATGGCTCGTAGCCTCCTTCGTCCACAAGGGTTACCATGACTTACATTCATGCAAATTTTAAGAATTAAAGTATCATTACCTTTTACCTTAAGCATCCTACCGCTAATCGTACCTTACCGACCTTACCCTTCAATGGTCCAGTACTTAGATGACGATTGATCTTGGTCTTGAAATAATAACCCACCTTGAAATCACATCATATGCACAATTGTGTAGTTCATGGTCTTTATTAATAATGAAAATGACTAGTACTTTTTCAAATTATTTTGGAATAATGTTATGTTTGTACTTTGTTCTTAAGGAAATCAGTGGTGTTACTGCAGGAAATGGAACTACAACTGCTGAACTTATACAAGAAATTGTTTCTTCCCCTTTTTGTATATTTCATTGCACATGAATGGAGGTGCTGATGTTGAATGTGCAATGATCTCATTGGATTATGAGCCATTAAGGTCAATTGTTAACCAATGTGAGGCCCATCACCATTAATGAGAGTGAGGACCAAGGTACATCTGATGCATCCTATAAGGTGTGAATTTATGAGTTTTTGTCGAACCCCCTGTAGGAACCAACAGTCAAGGAGCCATAATGAATCCCCATTGATACTGGCGACATAGCTTGTCACAAGGCATCATAAGACTCTGATATAGAACCCAGATAATTTGCTAATGTCGATGGGCCAATATTGTTGGAAGGAGGGCCTTAAGAAATCCGATATCAGTCTAACACGAGCAATCCAAAAATTTACTGAAGACAAAATTTATTTTGAGGCTCCAAAGGATCTACTGTCTTGTGATTTTAACGAGCCCATGGCAATTCATGCTCACCAAATTTCAATTTTAGAGAGTTTGAAATACTGAAAAAGGAGACTCCAGGGGGGCTCCTTTTCCATAATTAGTCTATTGGAGCTGAAAAGGGGAATAAACCTATACCTAATAGACTTTTCTTTCATGTTTTATTGAGCACAAGAAGGAACAAAGTGATCTCAGTTTATTATGGTAGAAAATCAAGAAGAGGTAGTGAAAGGAATGACTTACTTCTCCACCATTTCCAGCGCCTTCTTCTTCACAATCTCTTCCATAAATTCCTCCTTAGATTGGGGTTTTTTTATATAGCATGAGTATTTGCCCATTCACCAAGAAAGTGACATTCCCATCATCAATTGTTTTGACTCGAATAGATCCATTATCAAAAACTTTCTCAACTTCATAGGGACCCAGCCAATGTGTGTTGAATTTCCCTTTAAAATTCTTAAATTTCAAATCAAACAACAATGCCCAGTCTCCCTCTTTGAACTGATTTTTCTTAATGTATTTGTCGTGCCATTTAGCCCGTTGTTGTGGGATCAAATCAGTATGCTGAAAAGCATCATGCCTAATCTCATCTAGCTCATTGAGCTATAGGATTCTCTGTTGTTGTGCCTCATTAAGTTCTATACCCAAATATTATGCCATCTTAAAGTTTTTGATCTGAAATTCAATTGGAAGTAGCACTTGTTTTCTATACACTAATTCATACAGGGAGAAGCCAATGGTATTCCTCCATGTGATCCGACAGACCCATAATGCCTCAAGAAGGCGATCAGCCCAATCCTTCTTATGTAATTGCACCATCTTTGTGAGGATTGTATCCAACACCTTATTTATTTATTCCACCTTCCCATTGGCCTGTGGATGGTAAGGGGTGGACTTCTGATGAGTAATCTGATGTTTTTGTATAATTCCCTGCATACACTTTGACACAAACTGAGTAACCTGATCAATAATAGTTTCTTAGGGTACCCCAAATTTCACAAAAACATCAAAAAAAAGAAATTCTACCACTGCTTTCTCCGTTTCTCTAGGTAGTGTTCTTGCTTTCACCCACTTCGTCACATAATCAGTACAAACCAAAATATACTTCTTACCTTTTGACATAGGATTGATGGGAACTACAAAATCAAGAGCTCGCCTCTCAAATGGTTCTATGAGAACTTGTGGCTGCAAATCCATTTCATCCTATTTGATAGGTCGCCCTATTCTCTGGCAGCTATCACATTTACGCACATACTCCTTTGCATATTTAAAAATACTCGGCCAATAGTACCTGAAGTGGAGGATCTTATAGGTTATCCACTTATCTGTAAAATATCCTCCACAGGGTTCATAGTGATAAGCTCTCAAGATATCATACATCTCGTCCCCCCTAACACACCCACAAATAATCAAATCAGGTCCGGTGAAAAAGAGGTCTCCTTTTACCCAAGAGTAATTAGCACTTTTCCTAATAATTATTTTCTTCTAACTAGATGAAACATAGGGGGATAACTTTCTTGCAGCAAGGTACTTGGCCATATCTGCAAACCAAGGTGTTTTGACAGAAATAGCAAAAAAATTATCATCAGGAAATTTAAGGTGTTTTGACATAAATAGCAAACAAATTCTCATCAAGAAATTTGTCATTAATAGGAATATCCTCACCTGCATGGTTGAGCCTAGATAGGAAACCGGCTACCTGATTTTCTTTTCCAGGCCTGTCCAATACCGTGACATCAACTTCCTACAGCAGCAAAAGCCACCTAGTAATCTTGCCATTAGTGACTGGTTTGTTCATGAGATATCGAATAGCAGAATGATCAGTATGTACAAAAAATTCATAACTAGTGATGTAATGTCTAAACTTATTAATAGTGTAAATTACAGCAAGGAACTCTTTTTCAGTTACAGTCTAATTCAGTTTTGTAGGAGTTAATTTTTTACTAACAAAATAGACATCATGGGTTACGATATTTTCCTTTTGGCCCAACACCGCTACTCTAGTTGAATCATTGGCATCAGTGGAAATATGAAATGGAAATTTCCAATCTAGACCTCTCAATACAGGTGATGAAGAAAGCTTTTCCTTGAGTGTATCAAATGCAACTCGACACTCATCACTCCGATGAAATTCATATTCTTTGGTCAATAATTTGAACAATGGTAAGGCTATCTTTGTAAAATTATCAGCAAACCTTCTATAGTAACCTGTATGTCCAAGGAAACTTTGAACTCCCTTTTGACGAGTTGGTGGGGACAACTTTTCAATTACTTTGATTTTAGCTGGATCAACTTTAATTCCTACAACAGAAACATGATGACCCAAAACAATACCTTCAGTCATAATCATGAAACATTTTTCATTACTTAATGAAAGATTAGTTTCTCTACATATTTTCAAAAATCTCCTAAGATTATGTAGAGATTCTTCAAAAGTATCACCCATTACTATAAAATCGCCCATGTAAACCTCTACACAATCATGCAAAAGAGCAAAGAAAATACCAAGTATCACCCTTTGAAATGTGTCTCATTTGTTGCATAAACCAAATGGTAGTACCTTATATGTATAGGTTCCCCAGGGACATGTGAATGTTGTCTTCTCCTGTTCCTCAGGAGCCATTCTAATTTGATTGTACCCACTGAACCCATCTAAGAAATAAAAATACCTCTTCCCTGCTAGAGTGTCCAGCACTTGGTCTATAAAAGGCAAAGGAAAGTGATATTTCAATGTAGCTTTGTTTAGTTCCGTATAATCCCACACACTCGCCATTTCCAATTCTTTCTAAGGCCAATAACTAGTGGGGATACCCACTGGATGTCTGAAATAGGATAAATGAACACTACATTTAACAATTTCTGCAACTCATTTTTTACAATTTCTCTCAAAGTGGGGTTCATTCTCCTTTGTGGTTGTCTCACAGACTTGGAATTTCCCTCTATGTAGATATGATGAACACATGTATCTGGGGTGAATAACCCTCATGTCTGTGTATTCCTAAGCAAATGTATCCAAAAATTATTTCAATGTTTGAATTAATTTCTCCTCTTGTTCGAGAGTCAAGGCAAAATTGATATTTAGGGTTTTTCCATAAGAAATTTCAATTACCTTACCTCCACATTTAGTCATTGAATACACAGGAAATGCAGATAAGAGGGCTGAATGTAATTCAGTTACTGTATCATATTTATAAGAGTTATTCAGGTTAGTAATGATGTCTAGATTAGGACTAAACTACCCCTCTAAATGCTGTGAAAAATCAGGGTTGGAAATATGACAATTTATCAAATTTTCCTTTGAATTTCCTTTAAGGATCATGGCTTGGGCTATTGTCAATACTGGGTGAATATCTTATGAATCATGTTCTTCATCATCCCGATAGGTATTTTCCAGCTTTAGGAGAGGTTTGGCAGGGGGTATAGGTTGATGTGTTTAGTTTTAACCCCATGAACGATGGTCATGTTTCCAGACCTACACCCTATGTAGGCATTAATCGTAGTGAACCAAGGTCTCCCCAAGATCAAAGGATGCCCTCCCAAGTTGGTCTTAGGTTGAAGAACATAGAAATTTGGAGGGTATTGCTAAGAATCCAATGAAATGACAATGTCTTCTACTACACCCTCTAGTTTTACCTTAGACCTATCTGCCAGTTCTAACATGATAGGAGTAGGAATTAAGTCAAAGGACCCTATGTGAGACAATGTCTCCATGGTCATCACATTGATGGTTGCACGTAAATTGATTAGATTGTTTCTTATTGGATACCCATTGATAAAGCTGGTAACCACAGGGATCCCAGGGTCTGCATATTTCTTAGTAACAAATTTGGTGGACATAAGACTTGCAAGTTTTCCACCTACTTGAATTGTAGAAGGTTCCTTCTTCTGTCTCCCTAGTTTCTTAGTACATAGCTCCCTCACTGTTTTGGCATAAATAGGGATATCCTTATTTCTTGCAGTAACGAGACCTTAATGCATACATTTCTCATTTCAGACACAAGATCAAACTCGGGCTGTTTTATTTTCATCTCCAATCTCTCTGCAAAAGGAGGCTGGAAAATATGAGACAAGGAAGGTTCTTGTGACTTTGGAATTATTTGTTCGGTTGGTTCTGGTGTGGTTTCTACTTCAAGTGTATCCAGAGTGTCTTCCTCTATAATCTCTTCAATTTTTCTAGGCTGAGTCACCACTTTTCCTTATCTGAGTTTGATTTCCTACAGTGACACAGGAAATTCCTACAGCACAGGAACAGAAATTTCCTGCAGAGGTTGTGGTGTAATGCAATAGGTAGGAAAAGTGGGATAGGTGCCAATCCAATATTGTGAGTAGATTTGAGTCTTGGACGACTTTATTGTTTGGATTAGGTATTGGTTGGGCAAGAAGTTGTGTAGCTCGTGGTTGATTTGGGGGGACAGGCAACTGAAGTTGATGCTCTTATGGCTGACCCATTTGTTGTGGCATGGGTTGTGGTGGATAAAATTTTTGAGGGGGGTAATTTAATGCAGCACGATAAGGAAAATTCCCCTGCCAAGGGTTTTGTGGAGGCTAGGGCTTCCAGGGCTGACATTGAGAATGTTTTTGTGACATACCTATAGGATGTGGTTGACATGGTTTTTGAGGTGCCATTGCATAGAGTGCATTGACAGCTTCCTAATCTACTAAATATGTTGCTTTAATCTCTAGAAGAGAAGGACACTGATCAGTAGAATGATCAACCTCACAAATTTAGCATACCTCTATATTGTATGCAGGACATTCCCTCAAGGGATGTTTCTTCCTATAGTTGGAGCAGAACACAGTCAAGGTTTTCTCCACTTCCTCTTGCTTGTTCTTAACCTGTAAAACATCTAACTATGAATAAAATTGCTAAGAATGTCATTTTTAAAATTTTCAAATAAGTTTCCCATTTCATCTCTGGTTACCCCAGCCCCTACAACTGATTTAGTGAATCTAGAAGAGGTATCTCTTGATATTTTTCCAACCTTATATTTTCCCCTCTAATATCATCGACACAACTCTCACACATCATCATAACTCAATTTTGATACATGACCTGCTCCCATCAAGTTAAAAACCTCGAGAGATTTTGTTATTATGGCTCTTAGTAAGATTGTTCTCAGGGTTTCCTTGTTCAGTTGGTTCATCTTGGATCTTTGCAAATTATACTGGAATATTTCCAGGAAGTATTCCAAGCTTTCTTCCTCCTTCTGGGTCATGCCAAAGTTTTCTTCCCTGATATCCCTAGTCTTACAATAATCCTGGTACGTTTTAAGGAACACCTTCTTCATGCCATCCCATGTCGAAATGGAATTCGCAGTAAGTCCCATGAACCATCTGAGAGTTGCATCCTTTAATGTAGCAAGAAACAACTTCAACCTTTGAGCATTTGAATATTAATCGTAGCTCCTACACAATACATCAAACTCGAATAAGAAAGCATAGGGATCTTCACTAGAGGTACCACGAATATTAGGCAAAGCAGAGACGGGAATGTTTTTCATCTAAATGGTCCAAACAAAATCTTTGATATGAAATATGGATGTAAATGGTTCCCCTTCCTTCTCATGATAGTCCCCATCTTTAGTACCAATACCCTCTAAATGAGCCATATTAAACCAAAAAGGAGTGGGACCCTGGTAAACTACAAATCCTTCATAGTCCGCTGCCTGGAACTCTAGTTCTTGAATAGGATTGAAGAGGAACTCTTCTTCAGGCTGACCACTAAGAAAAGATGATGTCCTCCTAGTAAGAGGATATTCTTGATGAGCAACAATAGAGGGTTCTCTATCAGAAGGATTCTTTGTTGAAAAGTGTGCAACAAGAAATGCTAAATTTAGAATGTACTAAAAATAGACCTACTAAAAATAGCATGTATAAAAATAGCAGTTTGGCCAATGAGCATTTTGGCCACCTTGGGTGAGAGGTGAAACTGCTAAAAATAGAATTTCTGGGTCCCTTCCTATTTTTAGCAGTCCCTGGTCTAACTATAGGAAGTAAAAACGAATTTGGTCTTAACAGTAGTTTAAAATATTAATTAATTAATCTCCATGAGTTAATTAATTATGGAAAATTAAACTTGAAGTCTTTGTGAGATCATGCAATTATTTTCTCCCTTGATTAAAGGAGATAAGGTTCAGTTCTATAGTGAGAGAATCAGTTGACTTAGTTTAACTTAGTCAAGTCTAGTTAGATTATTTTAACAAGTTGTTAAAATAATGAAATATAATTTGTTAATGCTTGCATGCATGTGACAACTATTATTTCAGATAACTGAGCATTCCTTCATGGATAACTGATGCATCTCAGTTCAGACAAAGACCCAGTTGAGATCAGATGAGGGACAGTGTACTATCAGATGCTTGGATATTTCTAGTAAGTATTGCTTGCATGGAGAAGGATCTATTTCCAAGAGAAATACTTAATATATGAGATTGGAGGACTTGTGGCCTATATATTGAGGCCTAGGTAGTCTATGATCTTCATCTTTTGATTACAGAGAGAGCAGGATAGCTATTGAGTTGATTCTTTTTGTATGTTGTTGAGGATCTCCACTTGATTGATAATACAGAGTTGGGGTTTTATGCTGGTGCTTTCCCCAGTGATATATTCTATGTTATGTGTGATTATTTCTCTTGATCAGTTATGCATGTTTCTACTTGATGTTGCTCATGAATTCGATTATGCTTCCGCTTAATGTTTTGTAGAAGTAGAACAAGTATTATGCTTTAGGACATTGCATATATCGGTTTATTCTACAAGTGAAATTTCTACATGGTATCAGAGCTAGCTGATTTGTAGAAAAATTCTACATGGTATCAGAGCATAGGTGATCAAGGAAGAACAATATAGAAGAAGGAATTCAAAGTTTATTATTCGGGATATAGATCTCAAGTTCTTATCACATCTATTTCATCGATGGCGTTCTATGGTTTGAGGCTTGAGTATGCCCTTGATGGCAGCTCAAACTATATAGCTTGGAAGGATCGCATGGAGGCAGTTTTGGAAGATAATGGCCTTAAGGATTTCATTGATCAAGAAATTCCTAAGCCTACTGACAAGACTAAGCAGGTGGAATGGAGGAAGTGTGTGGCTAGAGATAGGAGAATTCTCTTAGAGGGAGTGCGAGATCACATTGTCTCAAGCCTCCATGGGAAGGAGACTCCGCATGCAATGTGGAAAACATTGAAAGATTTATATCAGAATAGCAGTGATCATAGGAAGCTAGCACTGAAGGACAAACTTTGAAATATCAAGTGTGAAAGGGATGAGACGATCTCTATGTATTTGACCACGCTCATCACATGTAGGGATGAGCTTGCAAGTGTAGGGGTCGTGACCTCAAATGAGGATATGGTGAGTCTAGCACTCCTTGGCCTTCCTAAGAGTTGGCATAACTACCAGGACTCGGTGAATGGAAGGGATAAACTACCAGATTGGCAACGACTATGGTTGGATTTGATGCAGGAGGAGATCAAACGAAGCACCAGAGACAGTTCTTCATCCATGCATGATGAGGAGATGCAGGAGGAGATCAAACGAAGCACCAGAGACAGTTCTTCATCCATGCATGATGAGGAGAATTGTGCCTTAGCGAGTAAGGCGAAGAAGGGGAAGGAGAAGGTTTCTCTTTCCGAATCCAGTTCTTCCAATGATGGGAAGAAGGTTGACAAATCAAAAGTGCGATGCTTTCGTTGTCATGAGGTGGGCCATTATCCTACAAATTGTCCACGGAGGAAATCCAAGAAGGGATCTGGGGAAGGATCTGAAGGTGAGGCACTTGCTTCACAATTTGAGTTGGATTTCACACTCTTCACATCCATGGTTTCATCCATGGTGGGAATTGGTTGGTTTCTTGATAGTGGAGCTTCTTTCCACATGACCGGTGACAAGAGTTTGTTTAGTACTTTGGAGGAGAAAGATCTCCATATACTCATAGAGATGGGTAATGATGAGAAGCATAGTGTCTTAGGTGTAGTCACAGTTATTTTTCAGAGGGAGCATGGAGCTCACCTTACCTTGACCGATGTCAAGTATGTACCAGGACTGAAGAGAAACTTGGCGCCGACCACGATGCTAGAAGACAAAGGCTATGATGTAGTCTTTAGTAAGGGAAAGGTTTTCCTTAGACACATCATCACTAGATAGGTGAAGCAGATTGGTTCACGAGTCAAGAACCTGTATGCTCTTGAGGTTCAAGATGCATGCAAAGCCTTGAGCAGCAAGGCAACTGATGGGGACTTGGTGGTTGAGAGGGAGGGTATATTACCTCTCAACATGCAGAGCCAGAAGAAGTCTCAGATGATTGTGGAGGAGCCACGATTGGTGCAGTAGCTTCAGGAGGTTGTGGAGCAGCCACAACAGGGGAAGCTGAGTGGAGATTGAGTAGAGAGATCTACTCATGCAGAGACCTCCAGTAGGGGGAAACTTCGAGCCAGGTGAGCTGAGGGATCACATGCAGCCATAGCTCCAGGTAGGAGGTGGGGTGATATAGAGTGAACGTCCCAAGGAGGAGGGGCAGGATCCTTGAGGTACCCAACCTCTTGGATGAGACCTTGCTATGGGAGCCCCGATGTGGAGTAGCAGGAACTGAATGTTTGGGTAGAGATAGATGTGGATGGAGTGGTAGGGAGAGCGACAGTGCAGGGAATCCTAGGACAGCGCATACCTAGCAGGCTGTAGCAATGCGAGAGGCACAAGTGTTTTTCACAGTGCTAGGTGGCACAAAGAGGTGTGCAATGGTGCGAGATGCATGGAGATGTTGCAGTAGCGCAGATGTCAGAGAGGGAGCACTTGTCAGCAGCAGGTAGAGCTTCAATATCAGAGTATGTTCCTAACCCAACAGAGTGGTCAGTTGGGAATGTTTTTGTTCCAAGTGTTGTTGGAGCAAGTGGACCGGGTAGATGTGTTGCATGCAGAACATTCCAGAGTTACAGGATCGGGTTCAAGAGAAAGCCTTTCTTGTTGAGAGGGAGTGTTGAAAAGTGTGCAACAAGAAATGCTAAATTTAGAATGTGCTAAAAATAGACCTGCTAAAAATAACATGTCTAAAAATAGCAGTTTGGCTAATGAGCATTTTGGCTACCTTGGGTGAGAGGTGAAACTGCTAAAAATAGAATGTTTTAAAATTGCATTTCTGGGTCCCTTCCTATTTTTAGCAGTCCCTGGTATAACTATAGGAAGTAAAAATGAATTTGGTCTTAACATCAGTTTAAAATATTAATTAATTAATCTCCATGAGTTAATTAATTATGGAAAATTAAACTTGAAGTCTTTGTGAGATCATGCAATTATTTTCTCCCTTGATTTAGGAATTTATCCCTTAATTAAAGGAGATAAGGTTCAATTCTATAATGAGAGAATCAGTTGACTTAGTTTAACTTAGTCAAGTCTAATTATATTATTTTAACAAGTTGTTAAAATAATGAAATATAATTTGTTAATGCTTGCATGCATGTGACAACTATTATTTCAAATAACTGAGCATTCGTTCATGGATAACTAATGCATCTCAGTTCAGACAAAGACCCAGTTGAGATCAGATGAGGGACAGTGTACTATCAGATGCTTGGATATTTCTAGTAAGTATTCCTTGCTGGAGAAGGATCTATTTCCAAGAGAAATACTTAATATAGGAGATTGGAGGACTTGTGGCCTATATATTGAGGCCTAGGTAGTCTATAATCTTCATCTTCTGATTACAGAGAAAGCAAGATAGTTATTGAGTTAATTCTTTTTGTATGTTGTTGAGGATCTCCACTTGATTGATAATACAGAGTTGGGGTTTTATGCTGGTGCTTTCCCCAGTGATATATTCTATGTTATGTGTGATTATTTCTCTTGATCAGTTATGCATGTTTCTACTTGATGTTGCTCATGAATTCGATTATGCTTCCGCTTAATGTTTTGTAGAAGTAGAACAAGTATTATGCTTTAGGACATTGCATATATCGGTTTGTTCTATAGGTGAAATTTCTACATTCTTCTCCATTGTGGGGGTATTGCTTTGCTTAGGATTAGTTGTCGATCCCTGTTCAAAACTGTCAGTCCTTGGTTCAGATTCCCCCTTGTTCTTTGCAAGATTCTTTTACCTTGGCAGTTTATTAGTGAATGAAGTGGTGCTCACTCCACCACTAAAAATACTTGAAAATTTATATTGGCCCCTATAAAAAAAATTCAAAACTTCTACTTACAAAACAATCAGGACGCGGCTTTAGCGAATTCTGATCTCTGCAGATGTGTAGGCCTTACCCTAGGTCTTATAACTTTGACTCCCCCAATCCTTAAAAACTTAAACAAAAATAAATCATACTAAAACACTTTTAGTATCATCCATTAGCACCTCCCTGGCAATGGTGCGAAAATGTTTGGGAAAATTATAGACTTATAATTTGACAGACATAAATTATCAACCAAGGTAGGTAAGCTTATGAGATGTTGCGCAAAATATATGCAAGCTAATACCTTAAGTTCTTTCTAATTAAATGATTCATACACACAACTCTAATGTCTCTTTTCTGCATCAACACTTGGCAACAAAGGCTATTGAGTGGATCTAATCATCCCTCTATAGATCTTGATATTACTGACGTTGATAAGAAAAGATAAAATACCAAACAAACAGTCATAAAAATCAAGAAGCTAAAACTTGATTAAATGATTTTAAACACATTTATCAAATAAACTTCTTCATCCAACCATTTCACATATGCTGCTAAAATTCAGAAAAGAGAAACACCAGATGTGAAAATAACATATTGATGCATAAAAATAATCAAAAGAAACAAAAATACTGTAACTAATGGAGTTTTGAGCAAAGGGGGCCCTCCCTTACTCACAACCCCTCTACTGTTAAATGATTTTACACAAGGATATTAACATAACATATAACTTTCTATTAATTTGAAAAGTATTATAGAGATGTACAAGTCTGATATGTTTGACCAACCAGCCCCCTTGCAAATGAAACATAATAAAATTTAAACAAGTTCAAATGCATATGTTTGCATGAATTAGGAAAATTACTATGTTGTAACTACTTTCTATCAATGACTAAATAGAATGACAAAATAGCTCTACTGAGTTTCATCCATGACTGAAAGCATGGATAAAACTAATTTTGTTACATTGCTGAAGCTTTTTTGCAATACGACCATCGAGAAGCGGACTCACAATCTGGGTGGTTTCAATGATGAATTCGAGGCAGCCAATAGGACAGGATCCATGTAGGCGGATTTCCTCATAAAACCCATGTTCCCATTCTTCTTGAAACTAAGTGGAACACATCAAAACACTAATTATGTTGCAGGAAATCTAGGTGGTTACAGGAAATCCTCATCTACAAGAAATCGCGAAGTGTCTACAGGAAATCGGCGACCACGGCTGTCTACAAGAAATTGCGAAGCTACTTCAAATCATGACTAATCTGCATAAGATTTTGTTCAGTAAAACTTGATAATTCGATTAGGAGACGATTAACTTCAAGAAACACTTAAGAACAAGGTAAAATAATACTTTTTAAGGTGATCTGCATACCCTGAGCACACAACACCATTTTGGTCAAAACTTAGGTAATATAGGTGAAATAGAATTAGTTAGGAGTCAAAAAGAGTTCAAAAAGGGAGCATCAAGGTCTTAGGTGGTTGTCAAAAATTGAGCAAAATGGGACTCAACAGGGCATAATCCTTACACCTTGCTTTTTGGCATGGGATATTTGTGTACTAGGATGAATAACAACCTCGGTTCACATTCCTCTACCTTTAACTATGGTATGGGGGGACTTTATGGTCTTTCATGGGGCTACATCCCTTATGATTCATTTAGTCAACAAAAAATTCCTTTGTTGAGACTTCTTGATTTACTAGATTTGGACAAGCTGAAAAATGACCCCATATGTCATGATCCTAGGTGGCCACCAATGCTACCCAAGTTACCTTTCAATATTCCTAAGTTTGAAGGGAAGCTACAGGAGAGTCCTTCTACACACATCATAACCTTTCATTTATGGTGTTCATCTAACTCTTTGGTGGATGATTCTATGAAGTTGAAACGTTTTCAATGAACCCTAACAAGGGATGCTGCAAAATGGTATATCGAACTCAATCAAGCATCCTATAGTGATTATGCTTCCTTGGCTCATACTTTATTGAATCACTTTCTGATACAAACTAGGCAGGATCTCGAGACTTACCTTTTTTCTAATTTTAAACAAGATAATTCCACTCATATTTTTTACCATATTCATGAGTGGTGTGCAGATACAAGAGTTAAATTAGTAAAAACTAGTGTTATTGATGATGTACTTAGAGATTGGTTCACCCTGTCACTTTTGTGACAAATAGCCAAGGATGTTGTTATGATTGGGGAGGCTACGAGGAGCAAGAAATATTACGTGTTCAACATTTTGATCTTATTTTTTTTTCAGTTGGGTATATTGTATGATAACATTCCCAATGCTCCTCAACATTCAACAGATCCAAAACGACCCAAGCCAGGACCACACTCTAATGGTGTGATTGGTTCCATTTCCTTCGATATTGTGAGCTAGTTAGTTGCTCAGGTAGGGAAAATTATGGTCACTTATCAAGCCCTAGCAACTGCCCCTGGTTCTTAACAAGCACCCTCTTCTTCTGAGTAGTATGTCGAGGTTGTTATGGTGAAGTCCATATCACCTGAGAATCCTTAGCAACAAGGTGCTAAAAATAATAAGAGAAAAAAATAACCAGCTGAGGAGAATAGTAAAAACCAATATAATCCATGTGGGAGCACAAGTGAGTGTCATCTAAAGATTAAGGTTCCTTGTAATATTTGTCAAAGAGAACACTTAACTCATGAATGCCCTCATATGGATGAAGTACATCGCCTCCTTGTGCCACTAACAACCACCCAGTAGCTAATAGTTTCTACTAATCCATTCTTTGGCCAACCATGACAACAAATGGTTGCACAAGCTCCTCCAACCCCTTCTAGGGGTAATGGGGGGCAATACTACTATGGTCTTAACAATAGTGTACCTATCCATATGCTACATTCACAAGGTGATTTGAATACAAGAGTGGAATCCTATGGCCCTCCTGAGTCGAATTCTACTTCTAAGGATTCGACCACCACTATTGCTTCCACTAAACCTCTCATGGTAGATATTCCTATGGAACTAGTATATCGCTCACCTAAGGGTGTTGTCCAAAATTCAACACGCAAACCCAATGCACGGGCTTCCCAACATTATAGTATTGTTGAGGACATAGCCTGAGCTCCATGTGCCATGTCTGCCTTAGAGGTTTTGCAAAGTTGCCCCATGCAACACAAAGCCTTGTTGACTATTATAGGAGGGGTGGATCCCTTACAATCTAGTCTAATCACGTTTGTTATTGACACCCCTCATTTAAGACTCTCTCATTAGGTTGCTTTTTAGATCTCGGTGCATATTTTTAACTGCGACATATACCGCACATTGGTGGATGAAGGGTCTTCTACCTGTGTGATGTAAGTGTCGTGCTAGAATTTATTGGTTCTCTCGCACTTGCTTAGTCAAGTACTACCTTACAGGATTTTGACGGACATCATTTTGTGCCTTAGGGAATTCTTCCAAAGTTTTCGATCAAGCTAGGGGGAAAAACTACCTATGTTGATGTTGAAGTTTTTGATGCTCCCTTAGATTATAATCTACTCCTTGGTCATAGTTGGTTTTATGCCATGTCTACTATCATGTCTTTGATGTTTCCTATACTTCTCTTTCCCCATGAAGGCAATATTGTCATGATAGATCACTTATATTAGTACATATCATTGACCATGTCTACTGCTATGAGAAATATTGTTCCATTCGTTGGAAATATCCTTTCGGCTTATGAGAGTGTTGATGTGTGATTATTTAAAAGCTCATCTCTTATTAGTGTCTTTCCTTAACCCCTGCTCGACATTCCTTCTTCCTCTACCATTTCTCCCATGCACATGATCTCATATCTCACTGGTGGACCCCATAGGTCTCCTCACCCTTGGGTGGTGCCTTATTCATCAGACACTGATCAATATGGTGACCAAATGCATTTAAGTCCATCTGAGATTTCTTTTCAACACATCCAACTAGCAATTGATTCTATTGAGTTAGTTGACACGCCTCGTGAACCATTTGACAATTATCTTATGCCTATTTTGGAAATTGACCATCCACCTTCGAATGACTCTCTTGACACTATACTTCCATCTAATGAAGCCATTATGGAAGTCATGTTAGTATCTAATTATCCCTAGGGGGATATTCACCATAGATCATCTTTTATCCCTCGGGTAGATAGTTTAGATTAGCCATCTAAAATGCTAGCTTCCTTTGGTAATGATGATTATTCCCAAACCCCACATTGATATATGATGTTTATTCAAAAGGGAACTTGGCAACCATTCTAGATATTATTCCTATTAACATTTCTACAAACACAAGTGTTGTGGAAAACATCATGATTGGGGTGGATTTTACCCCTCAAGAAATTGAAACTTATACAATGCTCTTCAAAGAATTTTTTGACGTTTTCACTTAGTCTTACAATAATTTTCTTGGTATCGACCCCGAGATTTTCTAACATGAGATAAAACCTTATGAAGGAGTTAAGCCTGTTTATAAAAGGCTCTGGCCGGTAAACCCTCAAAAGGCAGTTGCTATTAACACAAAGGTTCCAAAATTGTTAGATGTTAGCTTTATTTATCAGGTACCCTTGACAGAGTGGGTCTTTAATCTTGTTCCATATGACAAGAAGCAAGGGACAATTAGGGTTTGTGTGGACTATAGAGACTTGAATTTTTCCTATCCAAAGGATAATTATCCCACACCATTTATTGATCAAATTCTCGATGAGTGTGCCAAAAAATCCATCTTTTCATTTACTGATGCTTTTTCTGGCTATAACCAAATCTGAATCAAACTAGATGACATGCACAAAACCCCTTTTATCTACCCATGGCGGGTATTTACGTATCGTAAATTTCCTTTTGGTCTTAAAAATGTCGGTGCCACTTTTCAGCGAGCCATTTCTTATGCTTTTAATGATATAAAACACGTCGTCGAAGTCTATTGATGACCTTACTGTTTGATCTTTTCTTCATATGGATCATCCTGCACACCTTAGGGAAGTATTTCTTCGATGTCGTTATTATAAAATCTATTTAAACCCTCATAAATGTGTCTTTTTTTTCAATCTGGGATGTTGTTAGGATTCATCGTATCCAAGGAACACATTCATGTTGATCCCTCTAAGGTTGAGGCTATCATCAACTTACCTCTGCCACACATGGTTGGCCAACTTCAAGCACTTCAAGGAAAGGCTAATTTCTTATGTAGGTTCGTTTCCAATTATGCATAGATCACGAAAGTTTTTATGTGTTTGTTGAAAAAGGGGATACCTTTTATATGGGATGACTAAGCCCAAAGATCTTTTGATTCTTTGAAATAGGTTTTTTTTGTCTACACCTTTATTGAGTCCTCTTGATTTCAATCATGACTTTTTGTTATATATCGTAGCCACTGAATCCACTATTGGTATGGTTCTTGTCCAAGAGGATGAGATGTGCAACAAACACCCTTTCTATTACCTCAGCAAGGGCCTTCTTGTTCATAAACTTCATTATTCCCATATTGAGAAGTTGGCTTTGGTAATTGTTGTTGTTATCTAATGGTTATGACATTGTATACTCTTGTGAAAGACCATTGTGATCATCGACTCCAACCCCATGAAACACATATTATCTTGAAATCGTTTGGGGAAAATACTCCAAATGGATTGTTATACTTCAGCAGTTTGATTTGGAGTTTGTAGTTGTTAAGTCTAAGAAATTTACAGGGTAAGTTCCTCAGAAATAATACCAAAAGGACACCGCTCACAACCAGATCTGAAATCAATACACCAGTATTTTTGACGTGGTTAAAACCCTCAGAGTGCAAGGAGGGAAACAGTCCACGGCCTGTCCCAACGTGGGTACAGACAATTTATTAATCAAAGAATGAAAATTTACATAAGCTTCTCTCATGCACGGATCACCCGAACAATGACCCTCCATGCGCTTTAAATAGAACTCATGGACCAATCGGGTGTCAAGCCACGGATCAAGTGTCGGTAATACCGAGGTGAGAGTGAACCGTCGGATCACTACATATCGTGACCGTCGGATTGTAAGTTACAAAATGTACAACGGTAAAGAAACACACTTTACCTAACTCTAACCTAACTCTATACTAGACCAAGTTGAACTTAACTATATCCTATGTGTCGGAATATCCTAACATCCCCCCTTAAGAACAACTTGGGATAGGATTGAAGGATTTACAAATATGACACAATAGGAGAAGGAAGGAGGCACTAGAGCCTATCCCCCCTTAGTGACAACTTCCTGAACTCCAAGCATATATCGAAGTTTAGTGAACTTCGCCTCTGTGAGGCCTTTGTGAAGATGTCTGCAACCTGATCATCCGTTGGACAATATTGCACTTCAAGAACATGGTCATGAATGAGCTTTCTGATGAAGTGCATGTGTAGTTCAATGTGTTTGCTGCGCTGATGCTGGACTGGATCTTTGCATAGCTGAATGGCACTTTGATTATCACACCAAAGTGTGGTTGGATGCTGCTGCTCAAAGCCAAATTCGGATAGGATCTGACGAAGCCACAAGGCTTCCTTACTAGCTTCCACGGCACCACGATACTCTGCTTCTGCTGACGAAAGAGAAATGGCAGCCTGTTTCTTACAAGCCCATGTAATAGGTCCTGAACCAAGAGTGAAGACATAACCGGCAGTAGACTTCCGATCATCAAGGTCACCAGCCCAATCAGAATCAGTGAAACCAACTAACAGAGGAGCTGCTTTGGCACTGTAATGAATCCCAAACTGTACTGTACCTCGAACATAACGAAGTATTCTTTTAGCTGCTTTCCAATGACTTTCACGGGGGTTTTGCATAAAACGAGCAACAAGGCCAACAGCAAAGGAAAGATCAGGACGAGTATGGGTTAAATACAAGAGTTTTCCGACAAGTTGACGGTATAAGGTAGCATCAACTTCAGGAGAAGTACAAGAGACTGAAAGTTTGACTCCAGACTGAAAGGGAGAAGGGGCTGGCTTACAGTCTTCCATGTGAAAATGACGAAGAATATCACAAGCATACTTGGACTGGGAAAGGAAAATACCTTCTTGGGATTGCAAGACTTGAAGACCGAGAAAATAGTGTAAGTGTCCTAAGTCTGTCATTTCAAATTTCTTTTTAAGGCTGGACTTCACATGGTTTATAAGGTTGGGATCACTACCAGTAAGAATAAGATCATCAACATAAAGAACAAGGATGATAAGAGAGTTGCCCACTTTCTTGGTGTAGACAGTATTGTCAGAATGACACCTAGAAAAGCCAGATTCTAAAAGAAAGCTATCCATTTTGGCATACCAAGCCCGAGGAGCTTGTTTGAGGCCATAAAGGGATTTCTTAAGTCGACAAACGAGGCTGGAGTCTGTTTGTATGAAGCCAATGGGTTGTTCCATATAGATTTCTTCCTGCAAGTCCCCATGCAAGAAGGCAGATTTAACATCCATTTGATGGACTTCCCATTTTAAAGAGGCAGCAAGGGAAAGAACAAGGCGGATAGAGTTCATTTTGGCAACTGGAGAGAAGGTTTCAGTGTAGTCAATGCCTTCAACCTGTGAAAAGCCCTTAGCAACTAGACGAGCCTTATGTTTATCAACTTTCCCATCTGGTCCATACTTGGTTCTGTAAACCCATTTGCATCTAACAAGTTTGCGTCCCTTTGGTAGAGGAACAAGATCCCATGTATCATTTGTCATCAATGAATGATATTCTTCATTCATAGCTGCTTCCCAATGTGGATGGCCTGAAGCTTCTGCAAAAGTGTCAGGATCATGATTTACTGGAGCTTGAGCCAGTAAAGAAGAGGCTCTTTCAAACTGAGAACGTGTACGTCGCTGATCTGTAGGATCACCGGCAAGATCACCTGCTGCATCCCGAGTAGCACGGACCCATCTTGGAAGTTGAGGATCCTGAGAAGGTGGGGGAGGATTATCATCCTCGCTTTCATCATCAGAAGAAGAAATGTTTTCAAAGATAGAAGAGATAGGAAGAGGTGGCACATCCGCCGGACTAGGCTCGCAGGCCGATTTATTTTCATCAAATTTTACATCTCTTCTAATGATAACATTTTTGGACTTAAATGGAATAAGTCTATAACCTTTTACATCTTCAGAATATCCAACAAAAGTACATTTCTCACTCTTAGGTTCTAAAGCTTTATGCTTTTCATCTGGAATATGGGCCCATGCTTCACTTCCAAACACACGAAAGTGACTTACATCTGGTTTAATGGAACTCCAAGCTTCTTCTGGAGTGATATTCTCTAGAACCTTAGTAGGAGTGCGATTGATTATATAATTTGCACAATTAATTGCTTCGGCCCAAAAACTAAGACTGAGTCCTTTAGATTGCAGCATACAATTAGCCATTTCCTTTAAGGTGCGATTTTTCCTTTCAGCTACACCATTTTGTTGTGGAGTGTATGGAACAGTATGTTGCATTTGAATTCCATTTTCGGTGCAAAAGTTGATGAATGCGTTTTTAACATATTCTCCACCATTATCAGTTCTTAGCTTAAGAATTTGATGTCCAGATTGTTTTTCAACAAATGCTTTGAAGGCCAAAAAAGTGCTAAATACTTCGCTCTTGAGTTTTAAGAAGTATACCCAAGTGCGTCTAGAGAAATCATCAATGAAAGTTAAGAAGTACTTGCAGCCAGAGAATGAAGCAACAGGAAGAGGACCACATAAATCACTGTGCACAAGCTGTAAAGGGGCTGAGGCGTGCCAAGAGGCACGTTTGTCAAAACTGTCCCGATGATGTTTTCCGAGTACACATCCGGAACAAACACCATCTTTGCAAGATACCATAGGAAGACCTGTCACCATATTTTCTTTACATAGATGCTGAAGGGAGCGATAGTTTAAGTGACCAAACCGCTCATGCCAAAGTTTGCTCACTTCATCATTATGAGCAACAAACACTGAGGGAAGATGGGATGACCCAAAGTTGTGAAACTTATACAACCTTTTGGAATCATCAGCAAGACCAGTAGCTAGAATCTGTTTAGGATCTTTTAGATCCTTGATTACAACATCATGAGGTGAAAATTCAACAATTTTACCTTCACCTGAATGAGTTATTTGATAGACAGATAGAAGGTTGCAGGATAAGTTTGGAACACATAATACATCATTGAACTGACCATTGTCTAGATGAACAGTTCCAGTCCCTACAACATTAAGAGATCTATCATCACCAACATATATATTTTTGGTGTTACAATCATTTAAAGAAGAAAACATGGCTTGGTTTTTGGCCATGTGACAAGAGGCTCCAGAATCAATGAGCCACTCATGAGAATGAGAAGAAGAAGAAGATACATTTAATGCATAACCAGACTGAGATGATTGACGATGACATGCAGAAAGTGCCGTTCCGGAAGTTGAAGTTGAAGTAGGCTCCAGATGGATGTTATGTTTCTTCATTGCGGCTTCCAAGGCTTCCATCTTCTTAAAGCATTTAGATTCTAAGTGGCCATCTCGATTACAAAAGTTACAATGTCTGTCAGTCCTCTTCCATTTGTTTTTATTGGTCTTGTCATTTTGCTGAAATGATCTTTCATCTTGAGGCTGAGTTGGTTTAGGACCATTCCTTTGAGGATAAGACTTCTTAGGATTCTTTGAATTTGGTTGCTGCTGGGCGGCTAACGCTTTCGAGGAAGAGTTTCCAAGATTAAGAAGACCAAGGTGTAAGAGTTTTTCTTGTTCTCTTATTAAGGAATCACAAAAGGAGTCAAAGGAAGGGGGTTTGTAGTCTTTGCCTTGACAAATGAAAGCTTCCCTTGTAGAATGGAAAGTGGAAACAAATACAGAGTAGGCTGGTCCCAACTTAGTAAGGATGGAATAAATAAGGTTACCATCTTCTTTCTTAACTTTAACACCTTCCAAGAGATATCTAAGGGTCTTGAATTTGGACAAGAAATCTTCAATGCAAGAAAAATTATTAGGATCCAAAGTAAGCAACTCATTCTCAAGTTGATGGGCTCTAATTTCATTTTTAATCCCAAAAACTTTAGCAAGTTTTTCTAATGCTTCATGAGGAGTTTCAATTTCTGCAATGTGGAATCTAAGATCAGGAGAAACAGACATTCCTATCAAACCACGTGCTTGATCTTGTCTATTTTCCCATTTTTCGGCCTTGTCTTCATCTTTGGGTTTCTTCTCTTGGTCTGTGGCTATTCTGAAGAGACCTTTACTTCTAAGTAAATCTCCCATGTAGGCTACCCATTGGAAGTAGTTAGTGCTGTCAAGAATGACTTGGCATGGACTTTCCATTTTTGAAAAAAAACTTGAAGCTGAAGATGCTGAAAGTAAGTGGTCCAATGGATAGATCTCAAAAAAATAGGCGGTTTTAAAAAAAACGGCTCTGAAAAAGGCTTCCAGATGAAGAAGATATGGCTTTTTGAAAAAAAATTGTTGACGTTGCCGGCAAAGTGCGCGAATGTGCGGGAATGAAAAAATCCGCCCCCACAAAATGGAGACTTGAACCCAAGACCTCTACTCTCTTAAAAAGTCTTTGAACCAATTGATCTATACAAAATATTTGAGAGAGAGAGAGAGAGAGAGAGAGAGAGAGAGAGAGAGAGGGGGGGGGGGGGGCTCGATTTGCGTGCTTGCCTTGGGAAGGCTCTTTTCCCCTACAAAACACAAAACACAAAACCCAACACGAATATGCAAAGAAAAACGAACCTTACGGCTCAAAGTTAGCTTTAGCCAAAAAACTAGAATTTAAAAAAAAAATCTCAAAGTTAGCTTTTAACCGAAAAACTAAATATTTTTCTCAATGTTTCTGATTTTCCAAGATCACACTAAGGTGCAGGGAAAAGAGCATACGCATGAGAAAAATCCTTTCTTTCTGTTTCTGATTTGCCCAGATCGCACAGAGTCGCAGGGCAAAGAGCATACGCAGAAATGAAAGGTATAGATCTGGGAAAAAAAAGGCTAAATAAACCGAAACCGAAATAAGCAGAGAGAAAATGACAGTAAACTGCAAAAAAAAACACTGTATACCTCCCGATCTGAAAAATGACGCAGCTAGGGCTACCGGAAACCTTTTCGCGTGAAACGAAAGGGGTTCCTCACTGAAACAGATGCTCCGAACGCAACAGAGCAGTCCTCTCGGCCCGAAAGCAGTCAGAAACAGCAGATCTAGGAAACGACAACCGCATGCAGTTCTACCGGCTTCAGATTTGGATCACCAACGGACGCGGCCCTCAAATAGCTCTGATACCATGTAGAAATTTACAGGGTAAGTTCCTCAGAAATAATACCAAAAGGACACCGCTCACAACCAGATCTCAAATCAATACACCAGTATTTTTGACGTGGTTAAAACCCTCAGAGTGCAAGGAGGGAAACAGTCCACGGCATGTCCCAACGTGGGTACAGACAATTTATTAATCAAAGAATGAAAATTTACATAAGCTTCTCTCATGCACGGATCACCCGAACAATGACCCTCCATGCGCTTTAAATAGAACTCATGGACCAATCGGGTGTCAAGCCACGGATCAAGTGTCGGTAATACCGAGGTGAGAGTGAACCGTCGGATCACTACATATCGTGACCGTCAGATTGTAAGTTACAAAATGTACAACGGTAAAGAAACACACTTTACCTAACTCTAACCTAACTCTATACTAGACCAAGTTGAACTTAACTATATCCTATGTGTCGGAATATCCTAACAATACTTGGCATTCATTGAGTTACCTCAAGTTGATGAAGAAATCATGGTTGAGGACCCACTTCTTGATGAGTCCTTATTTCCCATTATCTCCTCTAATCCCTGGTATGAAGATGTTTTATTACATCTCTAGAATTAACGATTTTGGTTCGAACTATCTCGCAATGAGTGTCGACATATATGCCACTTATCTCGACATTATGTTATTATCGTTGATACCCTTTATTGGTACAAAGTTGATGTGGTATTGTGTTAATGTCTCACCCATGATGAGGATGAACGAATCTTGAATGATTGTCACATTGGATCTAACATTATCTCACCCCTCTAGTGCTCCTTTTACTTCTAACAATGTATCTAGTTTAAGAAGAACAATAACCTCAAAATAAGACTTCGAGCCCAAAAAACCCATATTTTTTTAGAAAGAAACATTAAAAAACACCCTGAAATCAAAAATTGGTGATGCTACATCACCCTTTTCTTTTTTAGGGTTAAAATTCTAGCATTTTCCAGCCATGGTATTAAAAACCAAAATCATGATCACGAAAAACTTTAAATTCCAACAATTTTCAACTATAGCGTTAAATATTAAATAGCATGACTCAAAAAAACCTTAAATTTCTAACATTTTTCAACCATGAAGTTAAAACCAAATATCATGGGTACAAAGAAACCTTAAGGTTTCAACTTTTTTCAAGCATGGCATTATAAACCAAATATCATGACTAGAAAAACCTTAGAAATCAACACCTCAATCAAAGATTAATTCTACCACGAGATTTATTTTTATTTTTAAGGCATAAGTATAGCTCTTATGAGATCTTAGCCTAAGACAATTTGACTCGTTTTCAATGTGGCACTAAAATTGCAATATATCTTAACTATGGTTTATAAAATCATGAAACACACACACACACATATATATAAACTTTATTTCATTTTTTCTTAACTATGGTTTATAAAATCATCATTAATGTATAAAATCATGAAACACACAGACACACATATATAAACTTTATTTCATTTTTTCATAGTGAAAAAACCTATCGTAACTTAGTTGTCAAACCAACAGTGAGGACCTCAGTCATTGGTTGTTATCCGCAAATGCAAATTGGCTCATTATCATTATTCAAGGAAAACCACACTATTTGGAATTACATATTGTTGGTTCATAAGGGAGCAAGTTTTCACTCCTACTAGATGCCTCTAGGTCTTAGGTCGTTAACCTGTTTCCTTACATCTGAGGAAAACGAGCTCTTAGCCAAGCAATCGTTGTTTGAGGGCATACTCCAAGCCTAATATATCATGAAACACAAATATTTTTTTATCTAAAAAAATACAAAATTAAAAAATTAAAATTATTTTTTAAACTAAATTAAATAATGGTGGAATAAAGATTATATTTCTCGTGTTGAATTGAGGCTTCTGTGATCCATATTATTTATAAGAAGAACTTCGGCGTAAATCACATAAAGAGAGACATTTGTCAACGTATTTCGAACCAACCAGTGTGGCTCATCGTCAGGACAAGTTGAAGAAACAGATCCAGCTATGCATGTTAAATAGTCTGAGCAGAGCTTCCAACGGCTATTTCTGACTAAAGGCCTAAAAAGTCAAAATGATCAATTAATGGGAGTTAATTAGAATATAAAAGAAATAATTATATATGTTGATTCTATTAATAGTTTAATAAGAATTGGTTAGATTAAGGACCTGATTGATATATATATATATATATGTGTGTGTGTGTGTGTGTGTGTGTGTGGGGCAATTCTAGTTAGTTATAGTAACTAAATTTTATTAGAAAGTTAAAATATATATATATAAAATATAAATATAAATAAAAATAATAAAAGTTAGTTGAAAGGTATAATATAAAGGGTATAAATAAATTATAAAGGGTGGCTAGTTAGTTATAATAACTAGTAACTTTAAAAGAAATAATTTAATATGGTGGAAAGTTACTAGTTATTATAACTAACTAGTCACCCTTTATAATTTATTTATACCCTTTATATTATACCTTTCAACTAACTTTTATTATTTATATTTATATTTATATTTTATATATATATATATATATATATATTTTTAACTTTCTAATAAAATTTAGTTACTATAACTAACTAGAATTGCCTCACATATATATATATATATATATAGATATATCAGGTCCTTAATCTAACCAATTCTTATTAAACTATTAACAGAATCAGCAAATATAATTATTTCTTTTATATTTTAATTAACTCCCATTAATTGATCATTTTGACTTTTTAGGCCTTTAGTCAGAAATAGCCAGAAATAGTCGTTGATCAAGATAGCCGTTGGAAGCTCTGCTCAGACTATTTAACATGCATAGCTGAATCTGTTTCTTCAACTTGTCCTGACGATGAGCCACACTGGTTGGTTCGAAACGCGTTGACTCGAAACGCGTTGACAAATGTCTCTCTTTATGTGATTTACGCCGAAGTTCTTCTTATAAATTATATTTCTTAATAGGAAAAAAATAAATCCATTAAAATAAAAAGTTAAAGTAGTTTTAAGTACAAATCTAACCAAAAAACAATAATTAAAAAAGTTATATAAAAAAATAAAATAAAAAACATCAAAATATATTGAAAAACATGTTTACATAAAATTAAATTTTTTGCGTAATAGGGTAGCTCGTTTTGATAGTGAGAAGTCAAGTCACCCTAAGTTTTGAGTTCAAACCCGTGAGTCCAGCCAAAAAAATTAAAAATTAAAAAAATAGAAAAAAAAACAAGTTATGTCCTCCCAACACATGCAGCCTATACACTCCACAAACACTTTTTGTTTAATTTTTTTTAATATGATTTTTTAATAGAACTTCATTTA
Organism: Pinus tabuliformis; assembly: GCA_031772625.1. NCBI lineage: Eukaryota > Viridiplantae > Streptophyta > Pinopsida > Pinales > Pinaceae > Pinus > Pinus tabuliformis. The sequence goes on from CM062804.1 coordinate 1,459,331,584, forward strand.
AAAAAATATTTGTCTATGATTTTTTTCTTTTATTTTTAATTTTATATTACGACATTTTAAAAATTAAATTTTACTTTTATAATTTTTCAAAAATATATTAATGATTTAAAAAAATATTAGTTCTAATTATTTATTTATTTTTATTTTAATATGTTTTATTATTTTTTAATTTGAATGTTTAAGGGTTTTTTTGTTTTTAATTGTTTTTATTTTATATTTTATTGTATTTTTTAATTGAGTTTTTTAAAAATATATGAATGATTTTAAAAAAAAATTGTTTTTAGTGTGATTTTTTGGACTTTCTGGCAAAATTCTTGATGTGTTATTTAAACTGGTTTTTTGAGTGTATATATGGATTCAACACCCTGCAAAACCCCTAGGGCACTTCAATTGTGCAGGGGGTACCCATAAAGCTTGTGATTTTAATAAATTCTTGCTGGATTTTAGAGAAATTGGACCGGAAGAGCTTCCAAAAAGGCTCACTAAAGAAAACTCCTTAAAAAAAAAATAATTACATATAAATTTATTGTGGTTCATAAGAGAGATGCAACCGCTAATCCTAAGAGTCAAAATATTTTATTAAATCATATTATATTATTCAATCATAAAAATGCATAAGTTATCCCAATAGTCTCATTATTTTATTAAATTAGTAAATTATGTATCTATCATTTAATCAAAGAAACCTTAGAACTAAAAAGATAATAATAAAAGAAAATTCCTAAATATAAAAACATATTAAAGAATCAAAGTCTCATTTGTTGTTTTTTTTTTGCTGCGAGTGCGCTCTGCTGGTAGCGCGCGCCGGCCCTAGGACGATCTGCTGCGCATCAACGCGTTCTGGGCCTTGGCCCTGCCATGGCCCCTCCGGATCAGCCACAGGAGGACCTCGATCCTCAAAGAGTTTTCTCAGATTTGCTCAAATCACTCCCTCCTCAGCAACCCAAGCCAGCAACTTCGAAATTTGTGAAAAAACTTGACATTCTCCAGGAAGTTCTACTGCCTCCAACCCTCCCCCGCATGGCAGCAATTTCTCTTGCAGAGAAAGGTCTTATAGGACAGTTTACAGGCCTCTGGCCTTCGCCAAGAACAGTTCAGAAATGGGTCGAACAAAATTGGATGGACAAGATCTCAGGGAAGATTTCGATCAAATTTTGCGGAAGAGGGTATTATACATTCCATTTTGAAACCAAAGTAGACAAGGATCTGATATTTAGAAATGGACCATACTTCATGGATTCCAGGGGTCTCTACCTCAATAAATGGACCCCGGACTTCGACCCGGAACTGGATGTCCCCAATGTTGTGCTAGTCTGGGTCCGTCTCCCTCACTTGCCTCTTCACTACTGGGGAGATGAGTCGGTGCGAGCCATAGGAAACGATGTCGGTAAATACATCGATCGCAGTGAACCCAAGGACAACATGCAAGCCTGTGCTAGGATATGCGTTGAAGTGGACCTTGGTCGAGGATTACCGGAAGAAATAATGTTAAAAGTGGATGACTGGAGCCATATTCAGCCGCTAGATTATGAACAGATACCGTTTAAATGCAAGGTATGTCACAAGTACGGGAATTTTGCTAATAGATGTACTAAAACTGTAAATGTAGATAAGGAAGAGCAAGATGGACAATGGGAACCTGTCAAAAAAAAGAAATCAGCCCCTCCTCTTAAACCATCCAAGGACTCTGGAAATCCTGGGCCATCTGTTCAACGCCCCTCCTCCCCGCCCTCCAACCCCTCAGAAACCCTTACTCCCGATCCTCCCCTTCCCCTCTCTTCCAATCCCTTTTTGATCCTTTCCATAGATGACTCCGCCCCTGATATTCCTTCTTCCGAGCCCCCTCCTTCCCTTCAACTTCAGACCACCTCTTCTCAACCTCAGACTACCTCTTCTCAAGCCCCCTTCGAGTCCCTTTCTTCAAGGATTACCAGAAGCTCTTCTAAAGAGCATGGAGCACCCAGTGATTCATTCAAAAAAACAGGGCCAGGCAGAAAAACCGCTAAACAACATAGGGAGGAGAATGCCCAAAAGGATATAGCATTGGGAACGCAAACTCCAATAGAATCCTTTATCCATGGACATCAAGAGAAAGAAATAAGTGGTAAAGACCAAGAGAAGCGAGCACCTCTTCGCACACCCAATGCGCCATGTTGAAAATCCTTTCATGGAATAGCAGGGGCTTAGGGCACCCCTCTAAAATTGCAGCCCTCAGAGATCTGATTTACAATGAGAAGCCAGAAATAATGCTGATACAAGAAACAAAACAAGTGATCCAGGTGGATATTGGTGGCCACCTGCCAAGTCCACCTGGACCCCCACCATTGTTTCTCTCAGCATTTTCAGTTTCCTTAATTGTAGCACAACTTACTATTTTTAGCAGTTTTTCGGGTCCTGAACTTCTGGAGCCGTTTTGAGGCCCTAAACGACGTTTTTTTGGGAAATCTGGGGGCAACATGGGTCCATGGACCGATGTTTCCCTTCCCAAAGTGGTAGTGCTCGAATAGATCTTTCTAACGAGCTATTATATGTGTCAAACAGAGATCGTATGCCAAAGTTACGACCCCGGGAAGTTGATGTTCCAATTTACCCAAACGGGGCCCACAGTTTGGCGTTTCATCTCCTAGGGTTAGATTTTGGAATGTTAAGGGTTTTCCATTGTTTCTCAACAATAAATAGGCCTTCGAGCCTCATTGTAACACAGTTCAGAGGCATGTAGCCACCACATCTCTTCTCAGAGATAAGCTACCATCGCCCTAGCTGGTTTATTTCCATTTCTGGTTGTAAGCATATTTCAATATTTTCCATTAATGAAATGAAGTATTATTTCCGCTGCATCTTTGTGTATATGGTTATCTCTGTAATTTGTTGCGTTCCTGTTTAAATCCGGATCAACAAGATCAACATGAAATGAAAAAAATTATAGAACAACAGAAGAGATTCATGGGCAACATCAGCGAATCTAGAGGAGCCTCAGGAGGCATCGCTACCATTTGGGACAGCAGCAAATGGACTTGCATTGCAGCAAATTCTCATCAGAACTAGATTAGAACTGCTCTCGACAGCAACACAAGCAGCCAGACAGTGATCATTTACAATGTTTATGTACCCAATCACTATAGAGAAAAGGAAACTTGTTGGGATGACTTGAAAAATAACATTGATGGAGAAAGCAATCCAAATATTATAATTGCAGGTGATTTTAATCTAATACTACATGCAAATGAAAAAAGGGGAGGCACTTTTACTACAGATCCGTTTAGAGAGCGCCTGGAGGACATCATCCAGGACAACGATTTAGTGGATATCATTCCCAAAAATCGCAGATATACCTGGAGCAATCGCAGAATTGGCAGTGGCAATATAATGGAAAGATTAGACAGGTTTTTAGTTAACATATCGCTCCTCTCAAATTTCTCTGTAGGATACTCTAATGTCCTCAGCACATCTGCCTCTGATCATTACCCAATCACCTTAACTCTGGAAAACCACCGCCCTCTTGGGCCCATTCCATTCAAATTCAGTCCTCTTTGGAATCAGATACCTGCGGTCAGAGAAATTGTCAAGGAAACGTGGATCCAGCATGTGGAAGGCTCGCCTAGTTTCATTTGGGAAACGAAATTAAAAAGAACCAAGAAGGCTTTAAAAGATTGGGCCAAAGAGAGATACCAAGAACCAGAGGAGAACAAAAAGAGAGTTAAAAATGAGCTAGAAGAAGTGCAGGCAAGAATTGAAGAACATGGATTAACACACCAAAGCAAAGAGCAAGAAAGTGAATTATATGAACAGCTGAGCAGAATAAATAGGGAAGAAGAAATCAAATGGCGTATAAAATCCAGACAATTATGGCTTCAAGAGGGAGATAAAAACACTGCTTACTTTCACAAACAGGCCACAGCCCGGAAGCTTAGAAACAATGTCAATACAATCCTGGACAGTGAAGGAAATCAACATAATACTCAAGAGGCTATAAAGAAGGCAGCTACTAAACACTATAAGGACCTGCTGACTGAGGATAAAGGAATAGAAGACTATGTCGACCTGCTTAAGCACATGCCCAAAGGAGTTACAAAGGAAATGAACGATAGCATCAATAAAGATATTGAAGAAGAAGAAATCAAAAGAGCAATCTGGTCTTTGCATCCAGATAAATCACCAGGGCCTGACGGTTTCCCTATTTGTTTCTACAGGGAATACTGGAATGTGATCAAAAAAGACCTGTCTAAGATGATCCGATGGGTCCAAAGAAAAAGGAATATTGGAGGATTCACCAACTCTACATTCTTAGCCCTCATCCCCAAAGAAAACCGCCCTTCTTCCTTCTCCAGATTCAGGCCCATATCCCTTTGCAATTCTTCATACAAAATCCTAACAAAAATTTTAGCCACAAGATTAAAACCCCTTCTTCCCTCCTTGATATCTGAAAACCAAGGAGGCTTTTTTCCGAACAGACATATCACTGACTCCATCCTTCTCGTCCAAGAAGCCATCCATTCTAGTCTATCCAGAAAAGAAAAAGGATTTGTCTTAAAGCTTGACCTAGCGAATGCCTTTGACAGAGTTAGGCATTCCTTCTTATTTGCTGTCCTTACAAAGATGGGCTTCGGAACCTCCTTCATTAACCTCATTGCTGCATGCATATCCGGTCCCTGGATATCCCCCTTGATCAATGGTAGACCATGTGAAGCTTTCCAATCCTCCCGGGGTCTAAGACAGGGATGTCCTCTCTCCCCCTACCTTTTCATTCTTATGGCAGAATCTTTCAGTCAAGCTCTGGATCACAACAGGAGAGTTGGACTCATAATTGGCATCAATTATGGGACTGGAGTTAAAAATATTAACCACTCTCAGTTTGTTGATGATACCTTGCTAATAGGAGGTGCCTCCATCACAATTGCAAAAAGGTTCAAGAAATTACTAGATCAGTTTATGGATTACTCGGGAGGACTGGTAAACTAGCTCAAAAGCTGTATCTACGGATGGAATACAACAAATCAAACTATCCACAGCATTGCCAACATTTTCGAGGTTCCTTGCAAAATCGATTGGACCCATTTTTCATACCTGGGCATGCCAGTTAGTCTGGGACCTTTGAAAGCTGATACCTGGAATGGGATCATAGACAAAGTAAAAAGGAAAGTGTAGCAATGGGGAAAAATATGGCTCAATTCTGCAGGCAGACTCATTCTCCTTAAGTCAGGTATCACCTCCTTACCTCTTTATCGTTTCTCTTTATATCAGGCTCCTGCCATCTTTCATCATAAATTGGAAGCTGCCCTTCACCAATTCCTATGGCAAGGGGGTAAGAGTGACAAAAGCAAGTTCAGTTTAGTCAAATGGAAGCAGGTTATACAGACTCAAGAAAGAGGAGGACTTGGCATAAGAGCACCAAAATTCTTGAATTTGGCTTTCGGTGCAAAAATTGTTTGGAGGCTAATAACAGGGCCTCCAATGTGGTGGAAAAGGGTATTGGAGGTTAAATATCTAAGCTTTCCAAGGCAGTAGCTTCTGGAATCCAATATTCCAAATAGAGACTCAACCAAAATCTGGAGGTTATGCAAACAGTCTCTGCCTATGATGATCCAGAATATATCGAAAGTCCCAGGGGGGAGGAGACAGCATAAACTTTGGGGTTGATAAAATATTGGGACACCAGCCTCTGAATACGCACAAAGAAGCGAAGCCAATCATCAAGTTTCTTAACGAGGAAGGTATTTACAATCTAGCCCAAATCTCCAACTGGGATCCTCACTCCCGTACCTGGACTGGCTGGACCTTCCCTAAAATTCCTAACGCATTAGAGCCCAGCCTCAGCTGCCTAAAGGCCCTTCTTCACAACAAAGCCCCTATTAAAGAAAATGAAGCAGATGGCTTTCATTGGGATTCTTCTGGGACCGAATACACTGTCAAAGCAGGCCATCAACAAATTTGCAGCAGCACCTACCAATTCAATATATGGCCTCATTGGAAATTAGCTTGGAGAGCAGAATCTATCCCAAAAATAAAACTCTTCATATGGCTTCTTCTGAGAGGCAAAATTTTAACAGCAGAAAATTTAAGAAGAATGGGGTATCAATGGACCCTCCTATTAGAAAATTATATATTATGGAGCAATGGAACATATAAAATATTGCAGAAATATAAAAACAGAAAGCACATAAAACAAGAGAGACACAGATATACGTGGTTCACCCAGTTTGGGCTATGTCCACCCCGAACAGCTATTCCTTCCTTTCTATTATCCAATAAAATGAAGAGACACAACCTACAGCAGATCCGTTGTAATATCCTCTGTTTTCTCTCACAGTCTCACCTCTCTATTTACCGCTCATAGAATACACATCTATCACACAGCCTCAAATACAATGCCCTCATACAAAGAGAGGGGTTGCCTTCTAGGGCAAAAAACCCTAAACTAAACATAAGTTCTACCATCAGATCATCTGCCTAATGAATAGCCCAGATTGACTAGAAATTACTATACTTTTACAAGGCAATTTTACAGTTGTTTTTAGCTTCGGGGGCGCTGCCCCTGAAACCCCCCGCCAGGGGGGGGCTCCCAAAGGTCGCAACCGCCCCCCCGGACCCCCCCTACAGCGAATATTTTACGGGCGGCAACCATTTCGAACTGGGGTCCAATGTGGCGATACCTTTGAATATAGAAGATAATCAGGCTCCACACCCAACAATCTCCCACTTGGAGACTGATTGTAGCAACTCCACCGCTGCTCCATTTGCTGGACAATGACTCCTCTTTAGACCTGGTTGTTTCTCATCTTCATCATCATCCTTGAAGACCAATTGAAACTAAGAATATTCTCAGTTTCTCCCTGGTTACAACTTTTGTTAGCATATCTGCAGGATTCTGGCTAGTGTGTATCTTTTCCAGCTTCAACTCTCCATCTTCCAACACTGATCGTATGAAATGGTACTTGAGCTGTATGTGTTTAGTCCTGGAATGAAATGCTGAGTTCTTTGCAAGATGAATGGCATTTTGGCTATCACTGTATAACGTGCCCATATCATGCTCCTTACCCAATTCACCCATAAACCTTTGTAACCAAATAATTTCTTTACTAGCCTCTGTAGCAGCAACATACTCTGCTTCTGTTGTTGAAAGTGCAACAACACTTTGGATTTTTGAAACCCAACTGATAGTTGTTCCTCCAACAGTAAACACATATCCTGTAGTGCTCCTCCTATTATCTCTGTCACCTGCCATATCTGCATCAACATATCCTTGTAGGGAGATGTTTGAACCACCAAAGCATAATGCTTGATTTGTGGTACCTTTCAAATATCTGAGAATCCATTTCACTACCATCCAATGCTCCTTTCCTGGATTGTTCATGTACCTGCTTACAACTCCCACTGCATGTGCAATATCGGGCCTTGTGCAGACCATTGCATACATTAAGCTTCCAACTGCTGATGTATATGGAACTTTAGACATATAATCCATGTCTTCTTAGGTCTTTGGGTACATTTCCTTGCTAAGTTTGAAATGGCTAGCAAAAGGTGTACTAACTGGTTTTGCATTGTGCATGTTAAATCTTTTCAACACCTTTTGTATGTACTCATTCTGAGACAATGTTAATTTACGATTTTTCCTGTCTCTAGTTATTCTCATACCAAGGATTTGTTTTGCAGCTCCCAAATCCTTCATTGCAAATGAATTTGCCAATTTTCTTTTGAGCACATTTATTTCCTGCATGTTAGATCCTACAACAAGCATGTCATCTACATACAATAACAGTATAATATAGCTGCCACATTTTGCTTTTTCAAATAAACACAATGATCAGAGTGACATCTAGTATAACCTTGTTCAGACATAAACTTGTCAAATTTTAGATACCACTGCCTTGGAGCCTGTTTTAAGCCATACAAGCTCTTCTTCAACCTGCACACTAGTTTCTCCTTCCCTTTCACCTCATATCCTTGTGGCTACTGCATATATATCTCTTCCTCCAAATCCCCATGGAGAAAGGCTGTCTTTACATCTAACTGCTCAAGATGAAAATCTTCAGCTGCTACAAGACTTAAAATAGTTTTGATTGAAGTCATTTTAACAACAGGAGAAAATATTTCATCAAAATCAATACCTTTCTTCTGTGCAAACCCCTTCACCACAAGTCTAGCTTTATACCTCTGTTTTCCTCCATCTTCTTCCTTCAGCCTGTAAACCCATTTATTCTTCAATGTATTTTTTCCTACAGGCAACCTAACTAAATCCCAAGTCTGGTTATGCATTAAGGAGTCCATCTCTTCTTCCATGGCTACCTCCCACTTCTTCTTGCTTTCAACCTGCATTGCTTCTTCATAACATTCGGGTTCACCGGAATCAGTCAACAATAAATAATATAGTGAAGGAGAGTATCGTTCAGGGGGTCTACTTATCCTGGTAGATCTTCTAACACCACTTTCAGGTGTTTGGGGTGCCTGTTGTTGTTGTGGTGGTTGCTGTTGTTGTGGTTGTTGATTATTATTATTTTCAGGCACCTTTACTTTTTCAGTGATTTCATCAAGAACTGCATATCCCTTGTTTTCCTTTTCCTGTTTCTTTTCCTGCAACTGATTCTTATACAAGACCTTTTCATTGAATATTACATCTCTGCTCCTAATGATTTTGTGATTTTCATAATCATATAAGCGATAACCAAAATCATTAACACCATATCCAATAAAAGTACATTTCTTTGACTTTGCCTCAAGCTTTGTTCTATTTTCTTTATCAATATGGACAAAGGCCTCACAACCAAAAGGCTTTAAAATAGAGTAGTTTACCTTTTTACCTGTCCATGCTTCCTCTAGAACACCACCATCCAAGGAACTTGAAGGCCCTCTGTTTATTAGATAAACAGCAGTATCTACAGCATCTGCCCAAAACTGTAAAGGCAATCCTGCATGCAATCTCATGCACCTTGCATGCTCCATGATTGTTCTGTTCATCCTTTCTGACACACCATTTTCTTGTGGTGTTCTTGGAACTGTCTTCTCTCTGCGAATTCCATGCTCTGAACAGTACCTATCAAACTCTTTGCTGCAATATTCACCTCCATTGTCTGATCTAAGACACTTCAATTTCTTTCCTGTCTCAATCTCAACCAAAGCTTTCCATTTCTTGAAAGTATCAAATACATCAGATTTATTCTTAATACAATAAATCCAAGTTTTTCTAGTTGCATCATCAATAAAAGTAACATAATAACGAGAGCCACCGAGAGATGATACCTGAGCAGGTCCCCATACATCTGTATGCACAAGCTCTATTTTTTCATTCTTATTTTCTTTCCCAACTCTAAGAAATCTAACTCTCTTCTGTTTTCCATAAATGCAATTCTCACAGAAGTCCAAATCGACATTCTTCAAATCCGGCAACAAATTCCTTGAGTGAAGAATCTTCATCCCCTTTTCACTCATGTGTCCGAGCCTATGATGCCATAATGTTGCATCTGCTCCTTTGGAAGTTAAAGCATTAACAGAGTTAGAAATACCATTGCATAAATACAATGTACCAACCTTTTCGCCTTTTGCTATTACCAAGGCTCCTTTGGTGACCTTCCAAGCTTTATCTGTGAAAGTTGTCACACAACCTTCACCGCCTAACTGCCCTGTTGAAATCAAATTTTTCTTTAGATCTGGAACATGCCTTACCTCCTTTAATAGCCATTGGTTTCCATTCTGCTGTTTTACAAGAACCTTACCCATTCCAACGATTTTACAGGGTTTATCATCACCCAGATGAACTTGTCCAAAATCTCCTTGAACATAGTCATGAAAATATTTCTTATCAGGTGTGGCATGGAATGAAGCCCCTGAATCTACCACCCAGGAATCAATAATATTTTCGAAATAAAGAATCAGAGCATCTTGTAACACCTCACCTGTCACATTTGCTTCATGATTGTTTTCTTGTTGTGCATCTCCTTCTTTTTCCTTCCGAGATCTACAGTCTTTCTTTAGGTGTCCTTTCTTTCCACATTTCCAGCACACTATCCCCGATCTGGACTTGGATCTGCCTTTCCTTGATTTACTGCGATATCCTGAGCTCTTTCCTCTTTCCATTTTTCTTCCTCTAGACTCTGCACTCAAAGCATTTCTTGATGTCTCACCGGAGCTTTTCCATCGCATTTCCTCGCTAAGGATAGCACCGACAACATCATCAAACTTTAAAGTACTAGATCCAGAAACGGAGTTACTAATGGCCATTACCAAACCATTTCAACTTTCTGGTAATGAACACAAGAATAATAGAGCTCTAACTTCATCATCAAAGTTTACCCCTACAGAACTTAACTGACTTGTAACTGTATTAAAATCATTTAAATGGTCTGCAACAGATCCACCTTCCGACATCTTCATATTAAATAACCGTTTCATAAGAAATACCTTGCTTGAGGCCGAGGGTTTTTCATATAGTTTCGAAAACGTCTAAATCAAACCCTTTGTCGTGGTTTCCTTCGAAATGTTGAAGGTGACTGACACAGCAAGGCACAACCGTATTGTTCCGAGTGCCTTTCTATCGAGAAGGTTCCATTCTTCGTCTGTCATACCCGTCGGCATCTTTGATTTTCCGCCCAATGGTAGGTATAGATCTTTCTGATACAGATAATCTTCCATCTGCATCTTCCACAGCGAGAAGTTTTGGCCGTTAAATTTCTCGACCCTAAACTTACCATCTTCCGCCATTGCTCCCACTCGAATCAGGAACCCTTCTTTCCTGCGAGTTTATCAACCAAATAGACCTTCGGCTCTGATACCAGTTGTTAGAAAATTATATATTATGGAGCAATGAAACACATAAAATATTGCAGAAATATAAACACAGAAAGTGCATAAAACAAGAGAGACACAGATATACGTGGTTCACCTAGTTTGGGCTACGCCCACCCCGAACAGCCAGTCCTTCCTTTCTATTATCCAACAAAATGAAGAGACACAACCTACAGCAGATCCGCTGTAATATCCTCTGTTTTCTCTCACAGTCTCACCTCTCTATTTCCCGCTCATAGAATACACATCTATCACATAGCCTCAAATACAATGCCCTCATACAAAGAGAGGGGTTGCCTTCTAGGGCAAAAAACCCTAAACTAAACATAAGTTCTATCGTTAGATCATCCGCCTAATGAACGGCCCATATTGACTAGAAATTACTATACTTTTACAAGGCAATTTTACAGTTGTTTTTAGCTTCGAGGGCGTTGCCCCCAAAACCCCCCGCCAGGGGGGGGCTCCCAAAGGTCGCAGCCACCCCCCCTGGACCCCCCTGCAGCGAATATTTTACGGGCGACGTTGCCGCCCCCATTTCGATTTGGGGTCTAATGTGGCGATACCTTTGAATATAGAAGATAATCAGGCTCCACACCCAACACCTCCAGATGTCCCAACTGCTGCCAAGCTGAAGAGACAATGTATCATCTATTCATAGAATGTCCATTTGCTGTCGATTGCTGGAGAAAGATGTCTCTCATTGGAGCTATAAACTGGGACCCTCAGAATACCATACCAGAGACAATATACAAGTGGAGGAAAAGTTGTCCTTGGAAAGAAAAAAGAAATCACTTGGTGAAAAGAGTATGGAATGCTCTTCCCCACACCTTGTTGTGGCGAATCTGGCTTGCCAGGAACAAAAAAAAAATTCAAGATAAGAGTACAAATACTCGAACCACATGCAACAAAGCCAAAACTCTTGCCTTGGAAACTATCTCAAACAACACCAAAGGCAAAATTGATGCTACACAGTACAGTGTTGAGGAGCGAGACATAATTAGTTATATCTTGCACAGGCAGTGCAAAGTACCAAAAGGCAATAGGAGAGAAGCTCAGAACAAAGAAGAAATCAAGTCTTGGAAAATCAGACTAAAAGAGCAGGACTTCGCCAATTGGATTCAAAAGAGTAACTGCTATTCCCTTTTTTTCGATGGGGCTTCCAAATCGAATCCTATGATAGCTGGAGCAGGGGGATTGATCACAAACCCCAAAGGGGAATGCATCCTCCACTACTAGTGGAGTCTTGGGAAAGTCTCGAACAATAGAGTCGAAGCTCTGGCTTTGTTCCAAGGTCTAACCCAGTTAGGCAAAATGGGAATTAAAAAAGCTCAGGTATTTGGGGATTCCTCAATAGTAATCTGATTAATGGCACAACAGCAAAACTCCCCCAACATTCTGATCCAACAAGTAAATAAACGAAACCATATCCTTCATCATATGATGGATGACATCTAATATTTCCATATCCTTTGAAATCTCAACAAAAAGGCGGATGAACACGCCAACAACGCGTGTGGAAGACCCTTCGGCACCTTCAAATGCAACTCCAGGGAATCGACCCAATTTCTGCAATGATCTCAATGGATATCTCCCGCTTCAAGATCAAATCCGGTGTCAGGCCTGATAATTGTCCTTTTTATTGGGCCGGCAACTGGACTGTCATCAGCATAGGGGTAATACATGGACGCGATGGCTGTAGAAGACACAGCAATCAGGTTAACTTCACCATGCCCGCCGGCATATCTGTTTCTCTGAGACTCTTGGACTCTTTTCAGACTCGCCAGCAGACTTCCCTTCAGCCTCCCGTGACTAGTCATTCTGGATCCAGCCTAACTCATCCCCAGCTCTACTATTTAATTAACATCTCTCTTCCCTTCTCTGGCACTATCTTACTCTCTTTCGTGAATCCCTCTCTTTCCCACTGCAAGCCTCTCTTGTCCCCTGGTTCTTGCAGAAAGCTCCCTCTTCTCTGTCTTAATCTCAGCGATTGCCCGGGTTCGAATGTCTAGAGTTTAGCAAGCAGATGCTTCTCCCAGTTGATCTAGATTTATGTTGCGCTTCTCCATAGCGCCCCAAAGTCCGCTCCTCTGTATGCTTCCCCTGCTTTATGTGCTACCTAGTCTCTTCCTCTAATCTTAATTCCCGCTGCCCTTCTTATCTCTCCCGCTTTGTTTGACTGTCGCGTTCTTACCTCTCAATTCCCTCCTTCCTGTTTCTTTATCCCCTTATCAATCCCAATGGACTGAAGTGAAGATTGCCTGCATTGTTCATATTTGCAAGCAGAACTCAAAGAAGTTAGAGCCCGGCAGCGCATTTTGGAGAATCAGCAAAAGATCCTCGAAACAAGGTTGGAAGACCAGAACCGCATTCTAAATGAAAAATACAGAGTTGAAATAGATCTGTTTTTGCACAGGGTGTCTTCATTGCATGAACAGTTTCGTCATTTAGCAAATCACTGCAGCCATGCAGAAGAATCAATTTCAATACTGCAATGGATGATGAATAAACGAAACAAAACGGCACCCAGCTCCTCAAGTGCCAAACAACCAGAAGCGGACCCGAACCCAGAGGAGTCAACTGCAAGACAAATTAGCCACATCGAAATCGACTAAAATGGTCTTTAAATGTAAATTTTGGTTAGGACAGTTCGTAAGAATCTATAGCAGCGATAGTAGTTTTAGAATTAAAACAAGTAGGAAAAGGGCAATAGAGAGAGTCTCATTTTGTAACTCTATTGACCCAAGTTGTTTCCAGCACTTATTGTATCTTCGGAGATCTGACTCCTCTATTTTATTTCAGACCTTAATATAGCACCCGACTTTGTAAAAAAAAAAAAAAAACATATTAAATAATCAAAATTAAAAAATAAAAAATAAACTATTCACTAATAAAAAAAATTTAAAATTTAAAATAAAATTAATAACCAATAAAAGAAATTAACTAAAAATCAGAAATAAATAAATAAGCTAATTAATATATCTAATATATTTTTTAAGTTATTTATCTATTTAAATTTTAATATTTTTATTATTTTTTATTTTGAATAGTTTTTTTTGGTTTTTTTTAATGGCTTTTTTAATTGTTTTTTATTTTGTATTTTATTGTATTTTTTCAATTGCTCCCTTATTTTTTAAAATGCATTTTCAATACTTTTTAAAATAAAAAGTGATTTTTTAATTTTGTATTTTATTGTGTATTTTTTTAATTGTTTTTCTATTAGTTTTTTTAATTACATTCTAGTGTTCGAAACCACATGAAAATCTATAAAAGAAGAAGAAAGAAGAAATTATTTTAACATCCACGAGGCTAAAGTTAGCCTATGGGATAGATTGCTTCTTCATCTGCTTGATGTATTTGACCATTTTTTTATGAAGCTTCAAAAGAAATAATCCTAGCTTCTCGACAAACCCCTCACTAAATAGATTATCCCAAGAGCTAGCTATCAGCATATCTACATAACTTTCCCTGTTGTCTTTGAAGACCTCACATTCTAAAATGAAATGTTTTTCTGTTTCCACTTTTCCAGAAGAACAAAAAATGCATACTCTTTCCTCCCACACTTCCTTTGGCCTTTTCCAAGTGCCTTGTTTCACGACAAAGTTGATGAGAATTAGTCCTTAACTGAGCAAAAATAATTTTGGCTCTCCAAGAGATATTGGCCTCTATGTATACTTTTGGTTGATGACTTTGAGTGGGATTAAACACTTCATTATAGTACTTTTTCTTTCTTCCTAGCTCCTTATCCCAAGTACATTTGTGGAACTTTTCCATAACAAAATATTTTATCTCTTTGTTATTTATGGGACACGTGTTCAAGCAAATACCCCGTTTACTAAACCATGTGTTATTTTGTTGCATCCAAGTTTTTTGCTCTTGCACAATCTATCGTTAAAGACAACCTTAGGTCAATATCTACCCTCTTCCATTTTCTCAATTTTTTTTAAATACCTTATGACTCGCACCATAGCAATTTCTTCAATGGGAGCAGTCCCTGTTTCACTTAACAAGATAGCATAAGGAACTACACTTTTAATCTTAAATTTGTTTGTGATCAAACGCTGCTGAATTTTCTTGATTTGTCTCCACTGCATGTCAAATGTATTGTTGGCCCATAGTTCACAACCATAGAAAATCACTGAAATCACTAGAAGCCCAAAAAGAGTTTGAGTGATTTTCCAGTCCCATAACTCTACCTCTCTACACCTATTTTAAAAAGCATAAAATGTTTTCCAACCCCCCAAAGTTATTTTTTTTCCTACAACCATTCCAACTTAGATTTTTGTTGAAGTCAATTCAAAGGTATTTGTAATCCGCAACTTCTTCCAGAATGTTTCCTTCAAAGTAGAACTTACGCTGGTTATGTTTTCTTTTCTTAGAGAAAACCACTACTTTTGTTTTGTGGATATTGACTTGCATCCCCACACTTCTACAAAAATTCTCAAGGGATAGTAAGTGATATTGCAAACCAAGAGTTGATTTAGCAATAATAATAAGGTCATTTGCATACAAAATAAGCCTTATAACAAACTTGCCCAAATAGATACCATCACCCCCTTGTGAATTTAACCACTCCTCAAGCTTGTCGATATATAAACCAAAAAGGGTAGGAGACAATGGGAAACCTTGTTTGACCCCGATATCACTTCTAAAACTTTCAAAAATTCTTGCTGAAGTTTTAATTTTGACTTTCACCTCCTCATACAACCTATGCACAACTGCTCCCAAATGTTTAGGAACCCCAAGTTCCTTCATTTTTTTCCAAAGCTTATCCCTAGGAACCGAGTCAAATGCTTTTCTGAAATCAACAAAGCAACAAAAAACTTCTTCCTTTTTCTCCCAAACTTTTTCAATGATGTGCCTTAAAGTTATACATTGATCAATTGTGGAATGTTTAGGTGTAAAACCTGCTTTCCCTTTAGCATGCTTATCCCTTTCTTCTGCCCACTTGCTAATTTTATTTTCTAGCATGCTTCCAAATAGCTTTGCAAACAAAGGGTTTATCATGATGGTCCTATAATTGGAGGGATTATTGACGTCACTGCTCTTGAAAAGAGGTATTGCAAGACTAGAATCTGTGGGGAGCCCTTGTTGTATGATGTTGTTGAAGATTTTTGTAATGTGAAGTGCAAGAATCTTCGAGCCCCACTTTACATATTATGCTTGGAGTCCAGCTAAGTGTTTTGCTTTTCCAACACCCAACTTCTTGATACCCATATCTACCTCTTGTACCGTGAAGAGTTCAGTATCAGTACTGACCAAGGGGGGAGGGTCAACCTTGGGAACCTGCTCATAGAGTTGTCTTGCATAGTCATAACATTTAGAAGCTTTAATATTATTTCCAATTTGTATTGTTTTCGGTTGGAGTTCCTTCCAAAATAATTTGGGATTATTTTTCCCAAGGAAGATTAGTTCTTCCCTCCTTGAAACCATGAAATCGACCTTTTTCTTGTTTAATAACTGCTTGTAAGCTTTGAGCTTTATGTTATGCTTGTTTGACTCTTTCCACATTCTCCTTGATTTTTTGCATTCCTCGTCAAACCAAGCATTAACCAGAAAGCAATTTGTTTCATACTTCTTAATTTTTTCTCTTTTTCACTTTGCAAGTGTGCATTGAATTGAATGTGTTAATTCATGACTATGAAGGTCGTGAATTGTAATTTTCTCCTTCTCGAAAAGCCTCTCTAGCCTCATTTTGAAGGTATTACAATTTTCTGGGGTCAAAAAAAAACCACATACAAATCCATATGTGATTTCAAGAAAAAAACACATGAAAACCTATATATGATTTAAAAAAAAAACCACATGAAAATCTATATGTGATTTCAAAAAGAATTGATATAATAAAAAACTATATTTTTTATTTTTTATATTGAGAAAAAATATATCTATAATTTTTTTTCTCAAATTTTTTAATGTTAATTATTAAAAGATAAATAATTAATAATTTAATGAAAATTATGTAATGCCATATTTCCATATTTTTTATGTTGTAATGTTAATTAATTACGTGTCCATAAGCAGTGGCCATTTCGGAAGGAAGTTCTTACGTCTTTAAAAATTTCTACCTAGGTAAATCGTTCATCTATCTTCACATTCTTCAGTTCCTGGTCTTCCTGTGAGAGTTTGTATAGAGCTCTGCCCCTTTACATCATTAGTTCTTTGTGGTTTTCGATGGTTCGTTCATCACCCAGCGATCCCAATGGTTCTCAACCAACGCTACTGTAGGTTAGAATGATGTTTTTTGCTATATGAATCTAACCACAGACCCATGCATACGTAAACGTCTTTATTCATAATAAAGGCGTCATGTTTTTTCTTCTCTCGGAAAAATGCCAATAAATTGGTAATTTTCACCTCAGAAATAATATGAAATGAAATGAAATGTTAAGTTTGAGTTATTTTTCGTAGTCATGGTATTTGGTTTTTAATTTCATGGTTGAAAATTGTTTGACCCTTTACCCTAAAAAAAAGTGGTGTTACATCATCACTATTACATTTCACTGTGTTTTTTCAATTTTTTCATAGTCATGATATTTGATTTTTAACACTGATTGAAAAACGTATGAATTTTAACCTTCAAATAAAATAAAACGAAAAGTAATTTTGTTTTCCACTTTTGCATTTCATTATATTTGGTTTTTAATGACATCGTTAAAAAATGTTAAAATTTTAACCCTGAAATAAAACGATATTTGGGTTTTGATGTATGATTAAAAAAATTTACAATTTTAACCTTGATTCAAAAAAAAAGAAGTGATGTTGCACCACCACTTTTCAAAATTAACATGAAATTTATAATTTGATGTTACCTCCAAAAAAAACAAAAACCCGATAAAATTCTCATTAAGATGGTAACATGGTTTTTATTTTATTTTATTTTATATTTTTTATATGGTGCATAGCTCAATGATCAAAGTTTACTCTTTATGATTAAGCATTTGTTTTACCCCTTAATATGAGTTAGTGTCTCTCTCATTAAGGTTGGGTGCAAGAGTTCTTTATGATGAGATAGAGCATCAAGTGCCCAGGACTCGAGTGATGGGTAATGAAAGGGGTAAAGCATATGTTAGATTTTTTCCAACACGTTAATTGTCCCTCCATCTTTTGCATCTTAACTTTTCTTTTTCTTTTTCTTTTGTTGTGGCCATCTTATGCATTTTCACTCTTTTAGTTGCATCAACCTCTAGGGAAAAGTTATTTGATCCTACTCAAGGATGTGAATTTGTGAGTGTCAAATCCTAATGAATTATGACAGTTAACCCAAATGATGGAGGTGGTATCAAGGGAATGATGAAAACTATTATGGAATGGCAATAGACACGATACTTCAATCCAAGTTTCCCAAGTAGTTCCCCTCATATAACCATAAAGCTTTAGAGAAGGTCTCACTTGACGAAGGGTAAAGGCTAACCCCCATGGTAAGGTGAGAGAACAAGTTTTAGTGTCAAGATTGGTCAATCATCCAGATCACCCCTTTATCGATGTTAAAATGCTCAAAACATTAAGTAAAGACATTTGACTACAAAATGGTTAAAGTACCTATTGAGTGGTATTCCACTACCATTCAAGAATGTCGAATGGTGAGAGGTGCATGATCGGTGCATATGGCAGAAGAATGTGGCATATCATCATCACCAAGCAATTTGCAGGTATGTTGACTAGTTGGTTGTGTAATAAGAGATAGTAGGTATATATAAACATCAATATATTATTGGGAGATGAACATATGATTTGAATATATGAATGTATTAGGGTTATTTGGAAAAACTAATCTTCTCCCATTCTACAAGGAATTATTGTGTAATCGATATCTACTATCTCTTTCGGCGTTGTGCTCCATGTTCACTTCTTATGTACATTGTGCATATTCTAGTTTATTATGCTACTTAGGAAATCTGGTACATAACAACCTATATATATTACCAAGTTGAATTCAATCATGAAGAATCCATTCGCATACAAATACATAAGGGCTTTATACTTTATTCTCGACCTCCATGTTGTTATGTTCCTACAATGACCAAAGGCCATTGAATCCACAAAGAAGCCCATTTTCCTTGAAGAACTTCATAGGTTCCACGATATCATCTACCATAAAGCTGGATAGCAGTGGGGCTTCAATCACCATTCTAACTCACATGTAACGAGGCCTAGCCAACAAGGCACACATCAAACTTGTTTTATGCAGAGCATCTTTGAACTAGAGCCTTGGATCGACCATAAGAAAAGGTGAGGAGTTGGAGGGGACAGATCCAAAGAGGATTGAGATGCCATGGCATGATAAGGTTGATAGGGTTGTCTTCATCATGGAGGGGTGCCATTAGAGCCACTTCAACAATGATCGACATGAGGGGACCAAAGATATGCATTAGTGTAAAAGCCCTGGTGAAAATTCCATGTAAAAATATATAAATACCAAGGACGATGAGACACATTCAAAGTTGAATGGTGGGCGAAACATCGTAGTGGGTGTTCATTTGGTTGTTTATGGCTAAGGAAATTCGAAAAGGCAATGGCTAAGGCTTTGGAAAGGCAAAAAGGCATTTTAGCACATTTATTTATGAAAATGAAGGAATTTAGGAGAAAAGAAGGTGAAAGGTCACTGCTTGCATGTGAAGATGAAAATAATGGAAAATGAAGAAAATAGAGGCCTCATGAATAAAAATGCTTCTGAGGATCAGTTGGGGGGATCTTGGCTCAAGCTTGGTTAGTGTAACCTTTTGCCAGTTCAGTTTTGGAGCTCTCTCACTATTCTCTCTCTCTCTCTCTCTCATACTCTTGGAGTCTTAGAGCTTTCTTGGAGCACTCTTGGTGGGTGTGGCATACTTGGATTCTTGGAGCAAGAAAGAAAATAAAGAAAAGGAAAATGCAAGAAGGCATCAGCATCAGTAGTTACATCAGATTTTCTTGCAAGTACCGAATTGCATGTATGATTTCTTCACTAGTTTGGCATGCATGGCATATACATGTGGTTTCTTGGTGGTGATCTATCATTGCCATGGAGGATTGCCTAGATCGACAATGGATTGCCTAGCCTTGCCATTTCTTGGATAGCCATGGTGATTGTAGGTTTACTTTCATTGTTTTGTTTTGGTTGGCTCTCATGTTTCCTTAGATTGTGTTGAGTTATTAGTCTTGGAAGCCTTGGTTGAACAAACGCTCTGAAAGCCCTGTAACAGCTTGGGTTAAGTTACTAGTCCTAGAAACCCTAGTTGGACAAACGCTCTTTAAGCCCTTGGAGGGTTGAGTTACTAGTCCTGGAAGCCTTGGTTGGAAAAACACTTTGGAAACCCTGTATAAGATGTGGGTTCAGTTACTAGTTCTGGAAGCCCTGGAAGGCTTGGAAAGAGACCATCTGATGATGGTTTTTGGTGATGTCCAACCATGAGGTGGAATCATTGTTTGATAGATTGAAGTGGATGGCCTCTAGAAACCCTGGATGAGTTTTAATTGATGTGTTCTATGAGATCCCACATTCATGCTTGGAATATGGCATGGGGGTGAATGGTTGAAGATATATTTGGCTCAGCCATTCTACGATCAGGTGGAACGTGGTAGTCCCATCTCTGGTTGGTTCATTGCATTCATTAATGAGAAATCCATTCCCTTTATTTTCATGTGTAAAGGTATTGTTGTATTTATGGATTTGATGGTTGATATGTTTATTGTATTTATGTTCTTATTATGTTGGTTATATGCACATTTTATGACAGCATCTATGTGTGGCTCTCAGCATGTTTTTACTTGTATGTGATTGGATAATGTGTCTATGACTTAATGGAAGATAATGTAGAAAATGGCATGAGGGAACAATGGTTCATAGCGATTCTCAGATAAGTATGAGATCCCTACACTTAATTATGCTATTTACACATGTAGATTACATGTTGATGATATGTTTGACGAAACATCTGTCATAGCTAGTAGGATTCTGGTTATGGTCTTGTTCGGCTTATTAATTTTGCATCATTGTTTCCTTGTATTCTTACCAATTTTAAGTGATCATTCCATTATGGGCAATGTCCTAGACTTTGGGCCGAAAAAGGTGGCTCAAATCCCAGAATGTTAGCAAAATAGAGCGTTAGTTTAGAGACTAACTTGCCTAGGTAGTGTCTGGGGAGCATTATAACGTGCCTTGCCAAGATATAGGGAGCATTACAACTCGCATGGGTAGTGTCTGGGGAGCGTTACTCTACCCTAAGTTTCTAAAACAACGACAGGACCCAGGGACAGGCTGACTTGTCTCCTGAAGGTTACGTGGATGATGTTCGATGATTGTGTGTGATGTTCCGTTGATTCCATTTCCTTAAACTCACCAAGGAGGTTGAATCTTATCATAGTGGCCTCTCGTCGCATGTTTACCCTGGTTGGCCGGTTGCTTGGGTAGATGTGAGAGGAGGGTGTTACAGAGTAGTATCAGAGCGTGGTTGCACTCTCCCTGGGCTATGTGATGATAATTATTTCATGTTGGTTGCATATGTGTTTTTTATGCATGTAATCTGTGTGCTTGTTGCATTTGCATGGTGTTGATTATGGTTGTAGTGATGTAGCCATGTGAAAGTTGAAGGTATTGTTGTGGAGTATGTCTTCATGAGTGCATGGTTGTATATGAATTTGTTATGCACATCAATATTCACATATTCTCAAGTGCACGTGATGTGGTTATTGTTGTCATGCATGAAGTCATGGTTTGTGAAGTTGATATGGTCATGCATTGATGACTAGATTCTACCTAGAATGATGTGCATATGGTTTACACTCATATGTTATAAGTCTATATGCAGTTATTATGCATGTATGGTCTTGGTTATATTTATGTATGAATAGTAGGTCAAATATGCCTTGTGAAGTCATTGTATGCAATTTAGGTCATCATGGTGCTATTAGTTGTTATGATGCTAATGTGTTGGTTGAGATAGAGCAAGAGATGTAGATCATCATAATAAGGTTGCAGCATTAGACTTTGGGATAAGAGAAGATCATCATATAGGTATTGTATGTTTGGCATGCAGGGATGTAAGTTAAGGATTGTTATATGCATTAGGGTTATATACATTGGGTTTATGTACATGTCTTTTGATGTTATGGTTACATATATGATAGATGATAGTTGATTAATATAGTTATATGCACATGTGTTGAATAGTCATGAATGATAGTAACATGTGACTGTATGCATTGCCTATTGTTGTTATATGCTATTAACTCAATGTTTTGTGTTATTTCATTGAGATA
This sequence comes from Pinus tabuliformis, assembly GCA_031772625.1. Taxonomy (NCBI): domain Eukaryota; kingdom Viridiplantae; phylum Streptophyta; class Pinopsida; order Pinales; family Pinaceae; genus Pinus; species Pinus tabuliformis. Next base: position 1,459,353,595 of record CM062804.1, read on the forward strand.
TTGATGTTGTAATTTGGATTGATCATATGTATGATGGTTATGATCATTGCATTGAAGATCTTGATGTTATATGTATTGTGTTAACTTGGTTTGACCTATGCATATGGTTATGGTTGTGATATTCAGGTATGAGTCAACATATTTGTGATGTGGTGTCGTACTAATCTATATTGATCATACATATGTGATTGTTATGCATGAATGACAAATTCTTATAAGCTTATAATGTGAACATGTTAGTTAGTTACTATTATGGATATCATGATTTATGTTAATATGTTGTGAAGTTGTATCGTACTAACCTAGATTGATTGTGCAGACGAGATCACCTCCCCTAAGATGCATTAGGGTATGAGCTTGCTTATGTCATATACCTGGTGCTTGACTATCTAATTATGACATCTATTTGGTTTTTGAGTGTTTGGTGTCTAACTAATTTATTTAACATGGTATGTTGCAAGTTGGTTGAATGTTTGATGAATTGCATAATATGATTATGTGTTCAAATGAGCTTGTTTTAAGATGATGGTACTAATACATAAGTGTTAAGATAGTTATAGGAACTTGAGTGTAGTAGGTAATAGCTTTAGTTTTATGCCTAATGATTATGAGTTGACTATGGATTATGACATGATTGTTAGTCTTGGTAACAGGTGATTTCAAATTGATAGATATGTTTGTCTTGATATTTGGAACATGTGGTTGACATGTGTGAGCAGTTGGAGGGTAACATGCTTCGAATTACTATGAAAAAATAATAATTGATGTGTTTACATAACTAACAGTTCGGTGATGTGACAACGCATAGTAAGCCTCAATTGCAACAACGTAAAAATGGTAAAGGAAAGGAATTGGGCAAGAATTCCTTTGGCTATGTTTGGAAACCCAAATTCTAAACGAATGAGTGCTTTGTACACACAAAATCTTCTTAACCTTAATCTTGTTTGACATTGTGTGGATATGTGATAGATTCATGAACATGTACTTGACAGGTATATTAGCCAATATCTAGTTATAGGTGGATCTGTCAAGATAATTGGAGTCCCTTGAGAGATGGCATGGATGTGTTCAATCGCAAGGCACCATGCTTGGCACAACAAGATGAGGTAGCTGGTGTATTTTTATGTTTATGTATGCACTAAAACTTATGTGTTTATGGTAGTATGATGCAGGGGATTGCATGGCAAAGGAAATTTCCATGAAATCTTGAAGAAGACTCAAGTTGAGCTTTCTTTGGGAACAATGGGGATTGAGTCATGGTGTTTGTTTTTAGTCTTGTGATTTTGGTCTTTTGTTATTTGCTTGCACTTGATTTGCAATTTTGTTATGTCTAATGCATGATCATGCCACTTTGTTTGTGGAATCATGTTGTTATTGGTTTTCATGGTTTTCTCTTGTTTTCTTCTTTTTCTTGCCTTTTGTGTTTGGAGTCTTGGAAATTGGTTGGGAAGGAGGATAGTTAATGGAGCTCGGGGAGAGTTGTGTGGTACTCAATAGGTAATGGAAGACACGGATGAAGTTTGGTGCATGAGTAAGTGCATCAAAAGGTAAGACTACGGCAGTCGGTTGGAATGGTTGGGTCCATTGTGGTAAATGGACGGTGACAATAAAGTCATGAGAAAGGTAACCAGAAAAGGTAAAGTAAATGGATCTAAGGTGTCAGCTTCCTTGGCTATGTTGGGAACGATTTTTCTCAATGTTGTGTGTGAATAAAGGAAGTTCTCTTAACCTTGAACTTAGTATTTGGTAGTGATATTATGATCATGATTATGTTGTTGTTTATACATGTAGGTGTGTATGTATGTCATGTTTGACAAAGTCGTCATGGATCATGATTATTAATGCTAACATTTATATGTATACATGTATGTATGTATGTCGTTGTCTGACAGGATGATGATTTTTCTATGTTAATGTTTATGTATATGTATGTATGTGTCTATGTATCTATGTCATTGTCCGACATAGTCTTAAAGAATCGTTCTTGTGGAGGAATGATTGCTTATGCAAACAAATGACATGAAGAGGTTCCTGGTCTTATGAGGAATCAATTGGGAAGAGTAGTCATGACAAATATATGAGCTCAGTATCATGTGGCTATGAGTTGATATTATGTGATTATATTATGTCTATGTTATGTATGGGTTATACTAAGAGATACATCAGCGAAATGAAAGTAGTGTGGTCTGCGACATGATGGGACAAGCATGGATAGACACTGGAAGCAAGGTTGCTTGGTAAAGAGTCAGTGTGGTTTTAGATGTGTGGTACCACTGTTGTGCTTACGTTGTATATGTTGTACATATTGCATTTGTGATGTTGTGTGCAGGCAGTGTGGTGTATATTTAGCGTGTACATGTTGTTTATGCAATTTTATGTATAGGGTGTTAGTACATATAGTGTTGTATGAATGTTGCATATTCAATGTGGGGTATACATGGTGCTATGTACATATTGGATATACGGTGTTGTGTACATATTGTACTATGTGCATGATAGATATGCGATGTTGTATGCATATGGTGCTTTGCACGTGTTGGATATGCAGTGCCATGTACAAATGATGTTATGTACATGTTAGATATGCAGTGTTATTTACATATGGTGTTGTGTGCATGTTGTACATGTGGTGCTAGGTACATATGGTGTGATGTGCATGATTGTACAAGTGGTGTTGTGTGCATGTGGTGTTGTGTACATGTTGTACAAGTGGCGCTGTGTGCAGGTGGTGTTGTGTACATGTCATGCATGTGGCATTGTGTACATGTGGTGTCGCGTACATGTCATGCACGTGGTACTATGTACATGTTGTATTGTGTACACATTACACAAGTGGTGTAGTGTACATGTGGTGTTGTTTACATGTTGTGTAGGTGGTGCCATGTACATGTGATGATGTGCACACATTTTGAGGTGGTTGTGGTGTACATATGTGTTGACAATGCTGGACCCACCAACACGTTAGGGGATCTCCCCAATAAGAAGTCCCAACTAGACCTCAGATTGTTTGGTGTAGGAGTCCCAGCAGTGGGTCGTATGGCATCACCTTGACTGCAGTTGTGTGCAGAGGCAAGTGAGATGTCCTTGTTGGTAGCAAGGGTGTGACATGCGCAGTAAGCCAAGGAAGGTGCATAAATAGTTCTAACACGCGGAAGGTGGAATGTGTGTGCTAATTGGAAACTTGTGTGAACACGCAACTTGTAAGGGAACACACGAGCAAAGATACATCACAAGATGGAAGGAAGGTGAACCAACAATCCAAAGTGATGGTTAAACCAACATCACATTTCAGTAAGATTCATACAGAAAGAGTCTATACACACGTGTAAGCAAATAGATATATATATCATTAGAGTAAACAAGTTAACTGAAATATAATAATAGCATATGCATGAAACGAGTTGGCTCTATTATATTAAGAAGTGAAAGCTCCAATCATACAATACAACCATGACCAACCACTAGTCCCAATAACGGAACGCTACAGTTACTTCCGCTTGCTCCTCCAAAGAGATGTACTAGCTCTGCATAGTGGAGAAGCCAAGGCTCATTACAATACTCTCCAAGCTTTCTCTAAGATACTCCTATCAGAAGCTTGGCTAACCAAAAGCCCCTACAATGAGTTATGAGGTACTATATATACCTAAGGGTGGGGTGACCCTTGACCTTCCCCTTTGTGACTGTTCACCTACCCTCATGACTCTTCAACTACTCTATGACTGTCACATTCAACTATCGACACTTGAACTTCCACTTGACAAGATGTTACATACAATCTACACATGTACCCATGTGAGACAAAATAGGGTTGAGAAAGCCATGCAAGACATCACTATGACTCAGACAACTGTGGGAAGAACAACTCTTTGACATCCTCATGATGGTCGACGGTGGCGAACTGATGCCAAGCTTGGTATTCCACAAGGGTGTCTGTGTACTCTGTGGTGACATCTTTCTAGAAACGAACTCTTGCCTCTATTCCATCCGGGTACACTACTTTGGATCCTCTATCTAACTCATCTAATAACATGCACATCATTATCTTGAGTGCGGATGGACCAGCGACATATTGATGCATGGTGTCTGCATTGATCGCCAAGTTTGTGCTAGTGGTTATGTGCATCAATTCATCAAAGCACGAGTCCAGCTCCAATCGGACTTGACCCTTTGTCTTTGTCTCGGTGAGTATCCCAATAGATGGGATCGCATGTGCGCGTACAACAACATCCAAGATTTTGAACACCTGTGCATGGGAAGCCTGCAAACTAGTGATGAGTTGTGGGAGTTCCTCATAGTTTCGGATCTAACTCTGAATGCGTACCTTTAACTCAACCGCCTCGGGCTTCATCATCTTGGGCAAGTGTAACTGTGCTCCCTTGTATCTCATTGTCCATGTTTACATGTGGTCGACAACAGTACACAAGTTTGACAAGATACGCGTTCTCCTAGAATAGCGTTGTTGCCAACCACTGAGATGGAAAACTGCCTTATTCACGGTACCAAATCTGGAATACAACGCCCACATGACTGTCTCAAGGGATGATGCTTCATTCAATATTGCCTTCTTCAACTCTGCTCGGGAGGATGTTGTAACCAGTTCTCCTCCTTACTTGGTCATTTGTAACTCCTTAGCCATTCGCTCATTCTCTGCTATCAAGAAGTGAACACTCGAGCTAGTGGCTTCAACATATGCTCTCGTAGCATCGACCAGCGTCGTTGAATGCTTATGCACATCAGGTACGATCACTCATTCCTAAAACTGCGCAGGAGATGTGTGGACATCCGAAGTAAACACTCTGCGCGATTGCAAAACTCTATGTTGTGACTCGTCAAATGATATGTTGTGCATCTATTCTTTCGGATTATCATCAAGGATCTCAGTATCTCCTTGGTCACTTAGGACTTGCTTTGCTTCTGGATCCGGTGAAGCTGGTGGGTCGACCTCTTGGTGGTAAGGCATGAGGTCGATGTCTTGCTCTAACTTTGGCTGCTCCATCCCGTATCCATCTGCTCAAGTGCTCGGTCAATCTCTTGAGCGAAGTCCTGCTCCTGCGACTGCTCACCTTGTCTGCTTTGTGCCAACTACTCGGATGATTCTACCACCTATATGGGCACAATTTCATCAACATGTGCATGTTTCACCCCCTGCAGTGTTTGTCCCCATTGTGCTTCCTTCTCCTGTCTTTGTAGCTCCTGTTATCTCTGGTGTTGCTCCTTCAACTCATGCAACTCCTTCACTATTTCCTCCATCCTCTATTTATCTCTCTGCCTTTGCATAGTCCTCTTTTCGCGCAGTCGCCTCTTCGCCTCTATCTACAAAGCTTCTTTCTCCACAAGTGGATATGCTCTAAACTTGCAGCTTTTTTCTACCTTTGCGTTGTCAACAATCTTTCTATTGCCTTTGTCATGCATAGGTATGTTTCCGTCTGTTGTTGCTGCTGATGGTGCTCTCCTAGATGCTGCTTTGCTAACCATTCCACAGCCATGCAGACCGGTACATTGGACCTGGTGAAGCTATGACAATATCTCCATGGGTCTTCCTCAGCCCAATGACATGCCACATGGATCCAAGGGTATTGCACTCTCACACAGTGATCCATCACAAAGCAATGAGGGTCATAGGGATTGAAGCTCCTAGTGCCGAAAGTAAATCTTTTGAAATCTTTTGTCTTGACATCCACATGCTTGAGATTTTGTAATTCATACAACCCAATATTCAACAGAAGAGTGGACCAGGGTTCCTTCTTCTTCCGATGTAGTCTAGCTGACAGTCCTACCGAGATGTGGTATGACACTTCCTGCATGATGAGCTTTTCCATGGAAAACTTCGGTAAAACATGCGGAGGATTCTTTGCGTTGTACATCTATGTGAAGGTGCCAAACGGTGAGGCATACCAATCTTCTATGTCGATCAGTGCCTCCATTGTTGCCTTCGACATGCAAGGTGGATACTGCTCAAATATCATCTCATACACTGGGGTGACAAAATGGTCTGACAATTGTGTGATGACTCCTCAAAAGCTGCATTCAGAAAACAGTTTGCAATAAGTGTTCACAGAGGTTTTCATCAATGTCCAGGCCCACTTCAAGCCCGAGAACTGCTGACAGGCACAGATTGCATCCAAGATGTATGCGGACAGGTAGATTCCTACTTGCTGACCTTTGGGCAGCTTTCAAGCTCTCGTTACATGTTCCTTCAACATGTGAGCCAACATGTCAGACCAGTTGCATGCTTTGCCTTCACTAGCCAGTTGGTCCAACGTGATCGCCCAACTCTGCAAGAAGGTCTTCGTGATCTCTTAGCCGTATAAGCAACATGCAAAGATGACCAAGTAATGATATGCCTTCCGCAGTATCTTCGTCTTGTAAATCTGGTTGGGTGTCATCCTGAACTCGGCTGGCTCCTTCACCCAGTTTTTCAAGATATACCTAGAGTTAGCATTGTTGTTGGGTATGTTGATGGGTGTCTCCATAGTGATCACTAGCTTCGGCAAGTGGTATATCTGTTGATAGCCCTGTGCCCTAAAGGTAGCAATCTTTGTCCCACTGACATTTCTTAACACCATCGTCTCGGGATCAGTGTGTGATACGATCCAATGTATCATGTCAGCGCATGGAAACGCGGGAACCCTGCATGCAATCCGGTACAAGTTGGACTTGTGAATGTTCACATAGACTTTGAAATCTTCAAGATCTTCCCCAAATGTGCCTGAGAATGTATCATTTCTCTCTTGCCATTTTAGCTTGATGTATTTGTCTATGATCATATTGGTGTCTTCGTAAATCGGCAAACTCATAGACACTCACTCAACTGCTTCTCTAGTTGCACTTCCGTCGGTGTCCTCAGACCCTGCTCTCTTGGAGGCCGTTGATCTTGAACTGCAGAGAGACAAAAGAACACCTGCTATATCTGGAGACATGGTGACATGCATGGCAAGGATTCTGTCAGTTAAAACCAAAGCAAACTTGAGGATTGAAATGCAACATACCTAGGAGATTGTTGGCAAGGATTCCGCAATTTTCACTGGGAGGCTGGGAGACTGACTGCCAAAACTATGAAAAAGGTAGTCCAGACTGTCAGGATGCTAGCTGACTGTTGGAATTTCACAATGCACAATCCATACTAGCCTTTTGGGTGTTGAGATTGTGCAATGCACAATTTCAGCTGGCAAGTCATGGGACTGCATTGCACAATTTTCTGGGCCAGCAGACACTGCCTCTCAGAATTGCACAAAGCATGTTTGGAGGATAGTGTCTAGCCAGATTTGTGCATTTTCTGAGAGGAAGGAAGAGCCTTCCCTCTCGGAAATGCGCAATGTTGTCGGGGCAAGGCAGAGTCCGGGCCAAGGTTGCCCAGACCCGCCGACAAGTGAATGAAAACATGTGAAGATGTGAATGCATGGCGAAACTAAGTGTAAGTGAGAGTGAATGATCATGCATGTAATCAGTGAATGCAAGATTTAGAAAATGGGAAAACATGCATGTGTGTGAAATGAGTCGTCCAATCGACGACTGTTCGTGCAAAATACTATCATGCATGCGACATCAGTGAGATGTAAACAAAAACTGAAATGGTGCTTGCACAAGCTAACATGCATGAAAACAACAACAAGCATTCACAAAAATCAAGCAGATAGCACTCACACAAGCCAAAACACAAAAAATGACAGAAATGCTGCAAAAGATAAGTAGAAATAGCTGAGTTGGATGTGCCGAAGACTCCTAGATGTGTTGTGGGATGTCAAAACTCCAAGATTGATGTGAAGAATGAGCTCTGAAGCATCAAATAAATAATTTTGAGGCTTATGACGCACATGCAGCAAATCTAGGAAAAAGCGAAACTTGGAGGAAAGTTTCTAAAATGATCTTTGCATGTAACCTCCAGCTGCTAAAAATAGATCCCTAAAATCTAGGGATGTTTTTTACATGTTGTTTCTTTCTATTTCGATAAAAAGCAGCGCATGCATGCAAATCAAGTTTACTGGGTCGCGGGTGGAACCAGTCAACCTCAAGGCACATGCAAGAGCCTGCTTGACTAAGAAAGGAATTTGTGCAATTTCTGGGAGGATTTGGGTTGGTTGTCACAGAGGGAATGCGAAATTTCTGGGAGGAGCAGGTGATTGATGTCCAGAATTTCACAAATTTTGGGTTGAGTTGTAGTGCTGGGCCAGATTGTGCTATTTTCCCAAGGAAGATTGTCTGATTGCATTGCACAATTTCTGAGGCCAGCAGTCTGCCCATTAGATTTGCGCAATTTTTGGAGGGAAGGCTGGTTCCCCTCCAAAATTCCGCAATTTTCTGAGGGAGCTACTCAGCCAGGAACTATCCCAAGTCCAGAGTGGCAAACTATGAGGGGAGTGAAGCAAACTGACAGGCTGGCAAGCTGCTGAAAAACCAATGAAGCCTATGTACTTGATAGTGCAAGACATGCTGCTAGGATGGTTGGTATGTAGACTCCAAAAAGAAGCTAAGGCAAAATTTTGGAGGGTGGTTGTGGCTACTACAACACTTGGCGACACACTAGTAGAACTCCAGCTCTCTGAATGGACCTTGTTCATGAAAATAAAGTCTAATACCTTCGGAAGTATTTTTCGGTTCTTTGTTCATCTTAGTTTCCAAACTTGCTTAATTGTAAGATGTAGCATCTGCCAAGCTCTTAGTTAATTGACACACATTCCAAGCCAAACCAACACAGTGGTTTCGATTTGGGATGAGGGGTATATTGGTGCACAAGCCATACAGTCGTCAGATTTTTAGTTTCATCTCTGGTGTTGTTTCGCTGCCAGTAGGCCTAGATAGTACCCTAGCGGAGTCACGCAGGAACACAAGCATCACTCCGCTGCTAGTGAGGCTGGTCAGTACCTCGACGGGGTTACTTTCATTACCTCTCTGTCCAAGAAGCCTTTCTCTTCTTTCACCTTATTCATTTTCATTTTTTCGAAATTTTTCACATTTTCATTTTTTCATTTTTCGTAATTGTGCATAACACTTATTCATTTCAGAGGCAGAAGAGGGATCCTGACTTATTGAGAGCAGAAGAGGTTTTTCCTTCAGAGAATTAGTTTATATATACCTCTGATGTACTTGTTAAGGTTTTCCCCCTCACCTTATTTTACTTGACTGAGCTGACAAGGATTAACCCAAAAAAACCAACTAGAGTAGGTGATACTAGTTAGCGTGCAAGCGTTGTGTTTTCACCAAGGTTCACTTCGAACAATACGTATTTTCCATCGACGTATCATGGACTGAAGACAACGAGTTCTTCATACAGAGGCAAGACGACAGATAACCAAGTATTAATAACTGCAGAAGTCCTCTTGTACTTTACCCAACTTGTTTCAAGAGTCCTGCACGATTTAATGTGAAACCAACCTATGGATAGAAACAAGAAAATAAAGACAAAATAAAGAAGAAGAAGTAAATGCATAAGAAAATCGAGTAAGAAAATAAGCATGCAAACAAACAAACATGCAAAGTAAGAAGCAAACATGCATGAAAGAAAACAAACCAAAAGCAAACACTACTCCTACTCCTAAGCTAACAGTGGATGGGTCTGCTTATGTAAAGTGATACTTCCAATGTAGCCACCGACACATTGGTCGACCCATGTTGGTGAAGGCATGGTTCGCAAACAACACAGTTGTGTGAACCAGCAAACAAGAAAGATATAACAATGAAGATAAACACACTCCGAGCTTAGATGTGTCCACAGAACATAAGTGAGTGCAAGTGCATGACATGCAATCCGTGGACTTATCAGGATGTTGTGTGACACTACTTGTAGCTGTTAAACATACACATACTCTTTACTGTGACATGCAAGAAAATGAAAGAAACAAAGACAACTTGTGTCGTACACGTGTGCTTGTTATGTAAGATTCCTCCAATGCATGTGAAATGGGATCGTGTAGTTCGAGTGGAGGAAGCATAATCTATGTGTGAGATTGAACTTCAATGCATACAAATGAGTGATGAGGAGCCTCGGTTGTTTCAACAATTTCCTGATCATAAGTGAAACCAACCTTAGGACAGCAAAGACCTGACATAACCATCAGCTCAAGCTGAAGTGCCTCGACAGTCTGTGGGGTTTCGACTTCGTCGATGAATAGATCATCGTAGACCAGTGTTTCACATAGATTAACAACGATTGAATCAACATCATGATCAGATGAGGAAGTAGAGAGATCACGACCACCAATATCATAAAATTCAGGATGTTTGTCGGCATCCTCATGATTTGATGAATCACAAAAAGGGGTAGATGAGAAGCAAGAATGTTCACCCTCTACGTTTCCGAAAAAATTAGATGAGAAATCAAGTGGATCTTCAATGAATGACTTGTCCTCTCCATTTTCATATGGACTGACATCTGGTGTGTTCTTCGAATGATCAAAAATGGGTGCATCTTGATGAGCCTAGGTATTGCAACAATAATACTGCAACTCCCAGGGCTGCCATATTTACTTATCAACCCAGGGTTCGCACAAACTTGGAGGTGATAGTGCTATATGCACAAGTAAAAATGAAGATACTACTTGTTGTCACTGCTCATCTGGCAAGAGACCCCAGGGGTTCCAAGCCAGAATTCTATAGGGTCAGAAGAAGCCTAATTCTTTGATGGAAGGAGATCAAACATATTCTAAGGGAGAGCTACTCTACTGCAGTAATGAAGAAAACAACATGAAATGCTTAAACCATACCATAACCTAACTAACCAATCAAACAACTATGCTAAGAAGAATTGCTAAATTAACACTAATTTAATGCTAATTATCTAATTTGCAGAAGTAAAGAGCATCAAAACTAGACTAAGGTGTAAGCAGAGAACTAAACTAACTCAGTTTTCAAGCGGAAGAGCAATTAGAGGATGAAATTAGTGAAAGGAGAACGTGAGGGAGCAACAGTGCATAAGAATCGTTGGATCAGTCAGGTGAAAGGAAAATGAACGTCGGAGATTGGATCACAGGAGGTTACGTAGATAGATGGGTGAACAGGGTTAACTAACAGGATGAATGGTGGAGATCTTATCGTGAAGACTTAAATGAATGGATGAACGAACGAGGTTAACAAGAGATGAATGGTCGAGATCTAATCGCACAGGTGAAGTCAAGAGATGGACGGACGAGTCTAACAGGAGCGATGAACGGTTGAGATCTTATCACATGGGTGAAGTCAAAAGATGGACGGCGGAGATCATATCGTGGGGAAAAGAAACGTGTGGAAATGAGGGAGTAGGTTTCTAAGGCGATAAGTAGTTTCTCATGCACCCTTCAGGCTGTAAGTAGTATTTCAAAATTTCACACAATTAGCCTTATTGCGCAACACGTAGCACGAGAAAACCACTTTTCTCACGTGCTCTCGGGTAGATAATGTTCATGCACTAATCCGCACTAGATTTCATGATGGACGTTAAATCAGGCGGGGCCGATCAACGGTGGAGATCGGCCAAGCTAGTTGGCAATCGGGTGAAGCAACAGCTGTTGGATCAGGCAAGGCAAATCGACGGTGGGGACTTAAACTGCATAAAGTGATCAGGTGACGCGCTAGCCATCGGATTAAGGGACAGATCGATGGTGGAGATTAAAGCTCATAAAGTGATCAGGTGACGCGATAGCCGTCAGATCAAGGGACAGATTGACGGTGGAGATTAAAGCTGATAAAGTGAGTGGAAGACTCCATGCGAGGTAGCAGTTGGAGAAAATAGTGAATCGGATGGTGATTGTGAAGGTTTTTTGGTGATCGGACGGTGATGAAGCGATGCATGAGGAAAGTGTTGGAGGCAGTTTCAAATGAAAATGACAAAGAAAACCAATGCGGGTGAACAAATAACTGCATTAAACAGCGAACTCCATAGCCCATGCGAGAACTAGGGACCTATTTTTTTGGGGTTGCTGAAGGGTCCCTTCCTCAAGTCATGTTCCCAGAGGGAGGAGATGAGGCCGAGACACTTGCACACAACTTGATAGTGATATTTTTCCTCTAACTAACATGTGAACTGAAAGAAGGCATAAATGAAAGTGAACTACAGCAAATGCAGCTACTGAAGTAGATGAACAGGAAAACCATGCATGATCTACGCTATATTGATGTAATGAAAGTGCAACTACTTAAGCAAATAAACATTGAAAACCATAAGGCTACTTAAGCAAATGAACAGAAAACCATGAAACTACTTAAGAAAATAAACAGAACAGAATTCTATGTTAGCATACATGTACAGTAAAGAGGAGCTTTGGCTACTTGGGTCGGGCCCTAACCCAAGAGCTTCAGCCCTCAGAGTTAACTCAGAGCTGGCTTAAACAAAACTCATTCTTATTATAAAAACCATGGATTAGAGAGCAAATTGTCACAAGTCTTTGCAGCTCAGAAATAAAACAGAGCTTTACAAATGAAGTCTGGATCCTACTGAGGTCCTAAGCCTCTCTATTTATATATCTAAAGTCTCTAACGACTTCCTTCCCACTAGGGAGGCTTGGCATCCAACTCAAGAAAAATTGGTTTTCTGTCCTTTTCCTTTTCTTGGTTGTGTTCTAGTCCTCAAAGTGATGGTTGTTTGCACTCCGAGCTAATGGAGGAATATTCGAATGGAGAGGTAGTAAATGAGGAAGATTGACCTCCTATAATTACTCTCCCTTGTCCCATTCGAGTCTTTACCAAGTTCTTTTCCATAGTTCTTTGCTTTTATCCTTTATACCTGCATTTTTCCTTACTTTTACCCTTTATTCTTGTATTACATGCGCATTAGACCACAAAGCCAAATATCCAACTCTAACTCATTTCATAAACAAAATATAATCAAAAGTATGCAATAAGTTGTGAGAATAGTTGGTTTGACTAAGCTAGGAGGTGAATTAAGGCCAATTAAGACCCATATAATTACTCAATGATGAGGCTCATCATCACCCCCTACTGAAAGTGTTTCTCATCCTCTGAGCAACTTAATCAATGTCCATGTCCTTCATGGCTTTGGTAGCCTCTCTGACATCCCATGCTTCTATTGTGGTCTCTTCTTTTTGTTCATAGAAGCCTGCTTTCCTTTCTACTTCCTCCCACTGCCTCTTTTCCTCTTCTTCTTTTCTCCCTTCTAGCATCCCTAGGAGTAGTGGTGGACTGAGTTTTAGGCCTATCCAATTGACCTTCAACCTTTTCATTGATTGCTCATACATAGGTGTCCTATTGAGTGCTTTTCTCAACCTTTGAGGGGAGTGATATTCTCTGATCTTCAAGCTATGTGGCAGTGTGTTCCATCTCCTTTAGCAGGCATGTATATTATCATCTCTTAGCAGCCTAAACATATCCTCAAAATGTGAAATTGCTTGCTCTTGGGCAGCAAGCTATCTAAGTGCTAGCTGAGGATTATTTGCAATTAGATTATGGGTGTTGATTAGGGCCATGGGATTTGATTGTTTAGCTCTAATGAAAAGAGGTTCATTTTGCTCTCTGGCCAATATTCTTTTCATCTCTGTAGCCCTTGACTCCTCATGGTTCATCCATGATGCCAAAGCCATTAATTGTAGATCTCCTAGCTCTGCATTAGGATCCCAAATATTCATGTCTGTGAGGGCCATGTTGTGCAAGTAAAACTCAGCCATTTTGGCCCTATCTTCTAGTGCACTTTGATCACAAAGATCAATAAACTGTCTGTAGTCCTAAAATGGCATGGTGCTCCTTTGTGCTAGTGTTTTAATCTGAAATTGCAGCCATTGTTCTCTGAGGTAAGGAGTATAGGATTTAGCTGGCATCCTACACTAGCCTCCAAGGAGAGGCTGGCCATACATGCTAGTTGGTTTTTCTTTTCCTGCATCTGTCCTCTCTATTTTTCTTATCTTCTTCCTTTTTCAGTTCTTTCTCATCTCCATCAGTTTATTCCTATGTTTCAGCATCATCCTCCTTGTGTTATGTTTCAACATCATCCTCCTTATGTTTCAGCATGTTCCTCTATATTTGTTTCTTCTTCATCCATCTCATCCCATCTACCTCTGTGTCTTCTTCTTATTTTTCCTCCTCCTCACTAACATAAGGACTAACATCATAGATGAGGGTTTTGATGTCATCCTCTGTTGGTAAGTCTCTGATGACTAACCATTTTATAGGGATCTTGAGGTTTTGGAGGGCATCCTCAATGAGCATCCTGATCAAACCATGGTGAGCCAACTGTTGGGAATTCCTTTCCTTTACTTTGCTGCTAGAGTGTATGAGTGATTGCATCAAGAAATAGGGTATGATGAGTCTTTGGTGAACTAGTGTTTCTACCCCAAATCTTAATTCTTCAAGCATTCTCAAATGGTTGTCGTAACAATATTGTATCTATGGACTCTTGCATTCTCTTTTGACTTATTAAAGAATTTCCTTTTTTCCACCTCTTCACTTATAAACCAACTTCCTCTTAACCTTTACAACTTTTGATCAAATGATACATATGAGTGAGTGAGTGGGATACTTACCTATGGTCTTGATGCCATGCTGCAGTTGTCAAAGATCAGAGGTGCTGCTGATGGTCATTCTTCTTCCTCCTCTGCTTCCTGTTGATGGTTTATTAGCTTTTGTAGGTGTCTGTGACTAAGGATTTGATGTTGTTGCTACTGTGGAGCTCTTGGATTTGATGTTGTTGTTGTTGTGGAGCTCCTGGATTACTACTTGGCAATGTTTGATGTCTCCTTTAGAATTTCTTGATCATGTTGCTAGCTGGTGCTGTGAGGATGATGTAATGAATGGACAGAGGGAGTAGGAGTGTATGTGGATGCAGGAATGATGGTAATGGATGAGGTGATTGGTTATATTATGTATAGTATGAATTTTGGGGGCCTAACCAATCTAACATTCAGGGGATCCTGTAGAAAACACAATATTTACCTAAATTGAAGCAATGAAGTGAAAAACAATGGAATTTACGGAGGGATGTATGGTAAGGAGTGGAGGAGATGAGTATATGTGAGGCAAGGTTCCCTTTGGATGTTCTATTTGTTCCTTGCTTGTCTTGAAAAATAATCAATTAATTCATCTTAGATTAATTAGTTGGAGAAATTCAAGCTAGAAGTCTTTGTGATGTCATGCAACAGTTATCCCTTAAATTAAGGAGATTATCCCTTAATTAAGGAGATAAGGATGAGTTGTATTTGAGTTGTAATTAGTTAGTTCAGTTAACTAAGTTATGTCCAGCTAAATTAGTTCCAAACTGTTTGAGGAACTAATTGTGAGTACAGTCAGTTAATGCATGCATGAATCCAACTAGTGTACTCCAGATAACTAAGGATTCTCTCATAAATAACTCATGCATGTCAGTTCAGACAAAGACCCAGTTGAGATTAAAGACAGGGACATTATACTATCAGTTGGAAGAATTTTCCTATAAAGGAAACTCATCCATGCAAAAGGAACAAGGTTCCTTGAGGGTTGCACAGTTTTACAGGGTGTAAGATCAGTGTGAGTGATTAGTGTTACACATGGTAACAGCTGGATTACCCAAGGAAAACAGCACAAGAAAATAGGAGGCTTGGAGGGCAGAGAAGAAGGCTTGTGAGAAGCTTTCTTTGCCTGTGAGAATCCAGGAGGATTGTACTAAGAGCTAGCTAGCTGTGAGAGCTGAGGCTTTGTATAATTCTAATGTATTTCCACCTTGTATGATAATACAGATAGTGGGGTTTTTAGCTGAGGCTTTCCCCTGAGTATTTTCTGTGTTTCATGTGTATTGATTCTTCTTCTGGTTACATGTGTTCAGCTATGATTCAACTAAATCTTTAAGCTTCCGCAAGTTTGATAGTAGAAGTAGATTATAGTATTTTGCTTTGGTATATTGCATTATCAAGTTAATCTACAATCAGATTTTCTACATAGATCTCAGAGGTAGATTTGCAGAGAATTGCAGGAAATTCTACATGGTATCGGAGCAAAGGTGATCAAAGTGAAGAAAAGTATACAAAGAAGGGAGAAGTTTGAAGTTTGAAGTTCTTGATTGCAGGTACAAAATCAATTTGTTATCACATCTCAAAGTTCACGAATGGTGTTCAATGGCTTGAGACTCGAGTATGCCCTAGATGGCAGCTCGAATTACATAGCATGGAAGGATCGCATGGAAGCAGTATTAGAAGACAATGGTTTGAAGGACTTCATTGATCAAGAAGTCCCCAAGCCAACAACAACTAATGCCCAAGAATTAGCAGAATGGAAGAAATGTGTGGCAAGAACGAGGAGGATTCTTCTGGAGGGAGTTCGAGACCATATTT
This sequence comes from Pinus tabuliformis, assembly GCA_031772625.1. NCBI lineage: Eukaryota > Viridiplantae > Streptophyta > Pinopsida > Pinales > Pinaceae > Pinus > Pinus tabuliformis. The sequence goes on from CM062804.1 coordinate 1,459,369,818, forward strand.
TCTCGAGTCCCCATGGGAAGGAGACTTCGTTTTCAATGTGGAAGATATTGAAGGACCTATATCAAAATAGCAGCGACCAGAGGAAGCTGGCGTTGAAGGAAAAGCTTTGGAAAATCAAGTGTGAAAAGGGCGACATGATATCGACATATCTGAACAAGCTCGCCACCTGCAGAGATGAGATTGGAAGTGTAGGAATCACGACAACTGATCATGATATGGTGAGTCTTGCTCTCCTCGGTCTTCCTAAGAGCTGGCATAGCTACCAAGACTCAATGAATGGAAGAGAGAAACTACCAAATTGGGAACGACTGTGATCAGATCTAATGCAGGAGGAGATCAGGAGGAGCACCAGAGATGGTTCTTCATCTAAGCACGATGATGAAGAAAATCTAGCCTTAACAAGTAAGGTGCGGAAAGGGAAGGAGAATGATTCTCAGGGAAGAAGATTGACAAATCTAAAGTGAGATGCTTTAATTGTCATGAGATGGGTCATTATGCGACTAATTTCCCATCAAAGAAGTCCAAGAAGGGATCCTCAGAAGGATCTAAAGGTGAGGCATTGGCCTCTCAATTCGAGATGGACTTCACTCTCATCGCATGCATGGTGTCTTTGATGATGGGTTGTGGTTGGTTTCTTGACATTGGATCCTCATTCCACATGACTGGTGATAAAATTTTATTCAGTAACTTGGAGGAGAAAGACCTCAATATACTCATAGAGATGGGTAATGATGAAAAGTATAGTGTTTTAGGAGTGGGCACGGTTTCTTTTCAGAAGGAGCATGGAGCTCTTATTATTTTGACAGATGTGAAGTATGTGCCTGAACTGAAGAAGAATTTGGTATCAATCATGATGTTGGAGGACAAAGGCTACGATGTTGTCTTTAGTAAGGGAAAATTTTTCCTTAGACACATCACCACGGAATAGATGAAGTAGATCGATTCACGAGTCAAGAACCTGTATGCTCTTGAGGTTCAATATGCATGCAAAGCCTTGAAGAGAAAGATAAATGTTGGAGACTTGGTGGTTGAGAGGGAGAGTACATTACCTCTCAACATGCAACGCCAGAAGAAGTCTTAGACAATTGTGAAGAAGCCACAATTAGAGAAGCTGAGAGGAAACCGAGTGGAGGCATCCACTCATGCAGAGACCTCCATTAGGGGGAAATTTTGAGCCAAGTCAGCAGAGCGATCACATGCAGCCATACCTCCAGCTGGAAGGTGGGGTGATTTGATGTGATAGTCCCAAGAACACTAAAATAGGGGCAGGATCCATGAGGTACCCAGCCTCTTTGATTAAACCTTGCTATGGGAGCCTTGACGAGGAGTAGCAGGACTGGCTGAGTGGGTAGAGATAGATGCGGATGGAGCGGTAGAGGGAGCTTCAGCATCAGAGGATTTTTCTAGCCCAACAGGGAGTTCAGTTGGGATATCAGTGACTTACTTCACATTAACTGAGTTGCAGTGCAGCAGTGGGCAGCATGATGCAACATGTTGACGAAGAGGTGTAAATAGAGCAGCCGGAAGGATTCGAGACCTTCAATCATGAGTCACATGTGTGCCGACTCAAAAGAGCTTTGTACGGGTTAAAGCAAGCACCTTTTGCTTGGTACACCAGGATCGAAAACTACTTCACTGGGTTGGGCTTCACAGAGAGTGAAGCGGATGCAAACTTGTACCACATCATGGTGGAAGGTAAGTAGTTGATCATTGTTCTTTATGTTGATGATCTGATATTGACAGGTGATGATCAGTTGATCATGTCTTGCAAGAGGACCTTGCAAGAGAATTCGAGATGAAAGACATGGGTCTCATGCACTACTTTCTAGGCATGGAATTGTGGCAAAACGATGGGGAAATGTTTGTGTCTCAAGGCAAGTATGCCAATGAGATACTCAGGAGATTCCACATGGAGAAGTGCAAGCCCATGCAGACTCCTCTAGTAGGTAACCAGAGGAAGGAGGATGCTACTTCAGGAGAAGTCGTAGAAGCTACTGTGTACATGCAACTTGTGGGTTCAGTGATATACTTAGTGAACACACAACCAGATTTGTGCTATGCAGTGAACCAGCTGAGTCAAGCTATGGTTTAGCCTACCAAGTTGTTTTGGAAGATGGCTAAGCATGTTTTGAGATACCTCAAAGGCACATCTCAATATGGATTATGGTACAGATGGTCAGAGGGAGTGAAGCTACAGGGCTTCACAGATGCAGGTTGGGTAGGGAGTGCATCAAATCAGAAGAGCACATCAGAGGAATTTTCAACCTTAGTTCAGCTGCAGTTTCTTGGTATAGCAGGAAACAGAGGTTAGTTGCACTCAGCTCAACAGAGGTTGAATACATGGCTGCAAGTCAGGAAGCATGTGAGGCCATTTGGATGCGGAAAATTCTAGTTGGTTTGTTTGATCAGAGGATGGATCCAACTGTGATCTATTGTGATAATCAAAGTTGTATCAAAATCTCTGAGAATCTAGTATTTCATGACAGGTCCAAGCATATCTACATTCGGTATCATCATCTTAGAGGCTATGTGGCGAAGAGGATCATGTTGTTGCAGTATATTTTGACCGAGGAGCAAGATGCTGACATTTTGACTAAGGCATTGTCAAAGTGTGAATTCTAGTTCCATAGAGACAGGATCGGGGTGGCAGATAATCCCTTTCTTGTTGGGAGGGAGTGTTGAGAATAGCAACAAGAAATGCTAAAAATAGCATTCATAATATTCCAATTTTAATTTGTCCTTGAATTAAAATTGAGAATTAAAATTTGAATTTAATCTCACCAGCTACTTGAAAATAATTAATTAATTCATCTTGGATTAATTAGTTGGATAAATTCAAGCTAGAAGTGTTTGTGAAGTCATGCAACAATTATCCCTTAAATTAAGGAGATTATCCCTTTGTAGGAATTTACAGGGTAAGTTCCTCAGACAGAACACCAAAGGACACTGCTCACAAACAGATCACAGATCAATACACCAGTGTTTTGACGTGGTTAAAACCCTCAAAGAGGGAAACAGTCCACGGCTTGAGCCAACGCGGCCACTTCAGGCAATTTATTAATAAAAGAATGAAAATTTACATATGCTTCTCCCATAGACGGATTACCCTACAAATGACCCTCCATGCTCTTTAAATAGAGATCATGGACCAATCGGGTGCTAAGCCACGGATCAAGTGTCGGTAATACCGAGGAGAGAATGAACCGTCGGATCACTACATATCGTGACCGTCGGATTGTAAGTTACAAAATGTACATAGTAAAGAAACACACTTTACCTAACTCTATACTAGACCAAGTTGTACTTAACTATTTCCTATGTGTCGGAATATCCTAACATCCCCCCTTAAGAACAACTTGGGATAGGATTGAAGGATTTACAAATATGACACAATAGGAGAAGGAAGGAGGCACTAGAGCCTATTCCCCCTTAGTGACAACTTCCTGAACTCCAACCATAAATCGAACTTTAGTGAACTTCGCCTCTGTGAGAGCCTTTGTAAAGATGTCTGCAACTTGATCATCTGTTGAACAATATTGCACTTCAAGAACATGGTCATGAATGAGCTTTCTGATGAAGTGCATGTGCAGTTCAATGTGTTTGTTGCGCTGATGTTGGACTGGATCTTTGCATAGCTGAATGGCACTTTGATTATCACACCAAAGTGTAGTCGGATGCTGCTGCTGAAAGCCAAACTCTGACAGGATCTGACGAAGCCACAAGGCTTCCTTACTAGCTTCTATGGCACCATGATACTCTGCTTCTGCTGAAGAAAGAGAAATGGCACCTTGTTTCTTGCAAGCCCATGTAATAGGTCCTGAACCAAGAGTGAACACATAACATGCAATAGACTTCCGATCATCAGGGTCACCAGCCGAATCGGAATCAGTGAAACCAACCAATAGAGGAGCTGCTTCGGCACTGTAATGAATCCCAAACTAAACTGTACCTCGAACATAATGAAGTATCCTTTTAGCTGCTTTCCAATGACTTTCATGTGGGTTTTGCATAAACCGAGCAACAAGGCCAACGGCAAAGGAAAGGTCAGGACGAGTATGGGTTAGATATAAAAGTTTTCCTACAAGTTGACGGTATAAGGTAGCATCAACTTCAGGAGAAGTACAAGTGACTGAAAGTTTGACTCTAGACTGAAAGGGAGAAGGGGCTGGCTTACAGTCTTCCATGTGAAAATGGCGTAGAATATCATAGGCATACTTGGACTGAGAAAGGGAAATACCTTCCTTGGATTGCAAGACTTGAAGACCGAGAAAATAATGTAAGTGTCCTAAGTCTGTCATTTCAAACTTCCTTTTAAGGCTAAACTTCACATGGTTTATAAGGTTGGGATCACTACCAGTTAGGATAAGATCATCAACATAAAGAACAAGAATGATAAGAGACTTGCCCACTTTCTTGGTGTAGACAGTATTGTCAGAATGACACCTAGAGAAGCCAGATTCTAAAAGAAAGTTATCCATTTTGGCATACCAAGCTCGAGGAGCTTGCTTGAGACCATAAAGGGATTTCTTAAGCCGACATAAAAGGCTGGAGTCTGTTTGTATAAAGCTAATAGGTTGTTCCATATAGATTTCTTCATGCAAGTCCCCATGCAAGAAGGTGGATTTAACATCCATCTGATGGACTTCCCATTTGAAAGAGGCAGCAAGGGAAAGAATAACGCGGATAGAATTCATTTTGGCAACAGGGGAGAAGGTTTCAGTATAGTCAATGCCTTCAACTTGTGAAAAACCCTTAGCAACAAGACGAGCTTTACGTTTATCAACTTTCCCATCTGGTCCATACTTGGTTCTGTAAACCCATTTGCATCTAACAAGTTTTCGTCCCTTTGGTAGAGGAACAAGATCCCATGTATCATTTGCCAATAATGAATGATATTCTTCATTCATAGATGCTTCCCAATCTGGATGGCCTGAAGCTTCTGCAAAGGTGTCAGGATCATAATTCACTGAAGCTTGAGCCAGTAAAGAAGAGGCTCTCTCGAACTGAGAACGTGTACGTCGCTGATCTGTAGGATCACCGGCAAGATCACCTGCTGCATCCCGAGTAGCACGGACCCATTTTGGAAGCTGAGGAGCTGAAGGAGGATCCTGAGAAGGTGGGGGAGGATTTTCATCCTCGCTTTCATCATCTGAAGAAGAAATATTTTCAAAAGTAGAAGAGATAGGGAGAGGTGGCACATCCGCCGAACTAGGCTCACAGGCCGATATATTTTCAGCAAACTTTACATCTCTTCTAATGATAACATTTTTGGACTTAAGTGGAATAAGTCTATATCCTTTGACATCTTCAGAATATCCAACAAAAATACATTTTTCACTCTTAGGTTCTAAAGCTTTATGTTTCTCATCTGGAATATGGGCCCATGCTTCACTTCCAAAAACACGAAAGTGACTTACATCTGGTTTGATTGAGCTCCATGCTTCTTCTGGAGTGATATTCTTTAAAACCTTAGTAGGAGTGCGATTTATTATTTAATTTGCACAGTTAATTGCTTCTGCCCAATAATTAAGACTAAGTCCTTTACATTGAAGCATACAATTAGCCATTTCCTTTAAGGTGCGATTCTTCCTTTCAGCTACACCATTTTGTTGTGGAGTATATGGAACAGTATGTTGCATTTGAATTCCATTCTCAGTGCAAAAGTTGATGAATGTGTTTTTAACATATTCTCCGCCATTATCAGATCTTAGCTTAAGAATTTGATGTCCAGATTGTTTTTCAAAAAAGGCCTTAAAGGCCAAGAACATGTTAAATACTTCACTCTTGAGTTTTAAGAAGTATACCCAAGTGCGTATGGAGAAATCATTAATGAAAGTTAAGAAATACTTGTAGCCAGAGAATGAAGCAACTGGAAGTGGACCACATAAATCACTATGCACGAGCTGTAAAGGGGCTGAGGCGTGCCAAGAGGCACGTTTTTCAAAACTGTCCCGATGATGTTTTCCGAGTACACATCCGGAACAAACACCATCTCTGCAAGATACCATTGGAAGATCTGTCACCATATTTTCTTTACATAGATTCTGAAGAGAGCGATAGTTTAAGTGACCAAATCGCTCATGCCAAAGTTTGCTCACTTCATCATTATGAGCAACAAATACTGAGGGAAGATTTGATGACCCAAATTTGTGAAACTTATACAACCTTGTAGAATCATCAGCAATGCCAGTAGCTAAAATCTGTCTAGGATCTCTTAGGTCCTTAATTACAACATTGTGAGGTGAAATTTCAACGATTTTACCTTCACCTGAATGGGCTATTTGATATACAGATAGAAGGTTGCAGGATAAGGTTGGAACACATAATACATCATTAAACTGACCATTGTCTAGATGAACAGTTCCAGTCCCTACAAAACTAAGAGATCTATCATCACCAACATATATATTTTTGGTGTTACAATCATTTAAAGAAGAAAACATGGCTTTTTTTTGGCCATGTGATAAGAAGCTCCAAAATCAATGAGCCACTCATGAGAATGAGAAGAAGAAGATACATTTAGCACATAGCCAGACCAAGATGCTTGACAACCACATGCAGAAAGTGCCATTCCTGAAGATGAAGTTGAAGTTGAAGAGTGCTCCAAATGGATGTTATGCTTCTTCATTGCTGCTTCCAAGGCTTCCATCTTCTTAAAGCATTTGGATTCTAAGTGGCCATCTCGATTACAAAAGTTGCAATGTCTATCAGTCTTCTTCCCTTTGTTTTTATTTGTCTTATCATTTTGTTGAAATGATTTTTCATTTTGAGGCTGAAATTGCTTAGGACCCTTGTTTGGTTTAGGACCATTCTTTTTAGGATACAACTTCTTAGGATTATTTGGATTTGGTTGCTGTTGGGCGGCTAACGCTTTCTTAGAAGAGTTTCCAAGATGAAGAAGACCAAGGTGTAAGAGTTTTTCTTGTTCTCTTATTAAAGAATCACAAAAGGAATCAAAGGAAGGGGACTTGTAGGTTTGTCCTTGAGAAATGAAGGCTTCTCTTGTAGAATGGAAGGTGGAAACAAACACAGAATAGGTTGGTCCCAACTTAGTAAGAATGGAGTAGATAAGGCTACTATCTTCTTTCTTAACCTTAACACCTTCCAAGAGAAGTCTAAGGGTCTTGAACTTGGACAAAAAATCTTCAATGCAAGAAAAATTATTGGGGTCCAATGTAAGCAATTCATTTTCAAGTTGATGGGCTTTAAGTTCATTTTTAATTCCAAAGACTTTAGTAATATGTTTCATTGCTTCATCAGGAGTATCAAGTTCTGCAATATGGAATCTAAGATCTGGAGAAATAGACATCCCTATCAACCCACATGCTTGGTCTTGCCTATTTTCCCATTTAGCTGCCTTGTCTTCATCTTTTGATTTGGTCTCTTGGCCTGTGGCTATTCTGTAAAGACCTTTACTTCTAAGTAAATCCACAATGTAGGACCACCATTGGAAGTAGTTGGTTCTGTCAAGAATAACTTGGCATGGACTTTCCATTTAAAAAAAAAACTGAAGCTATAGATGCTGAAACTAAGTGTTTCAATGGAAAGATCTCGAAAAATTAGGCTGTTTAAAAAAAAAACGGTTCTGAAAACGGCTTCTGGATGAAGAAGTCATGGCTTTTTGAAGAAAAATTTGATGAAGTCGCCGACGAAGTGCGGGAATGTGCGGAAATGAAAAATCCGCCCCCACAAAATGAAGACTTGAACCCAAGACCTCTACTCTCATAAATTAGGTTTGCACCAAGTGAGCTATACAAAAAGTTTGAGAGAGAGAGAGGGGGGGTTGATCTTTGGGTTGCGTGCTTGCTTTGAGAAAGCTCTTTTTCCCTACAAAACAAAAAACACAAAACCCAACACGGACATACAGAAAAAACGAACCTTGCGGCTCGAAGTTAGCTTTAGCCGGAAACTAAATATTTTCCTCAATGTTTCTGATTTTCCGAGATCACACTAAGGCGCAGCGGAAAAGAGCATACGCATGAGAAAAATCCTTCCTTTCTGTTTCTGATTTGCCCAGATTGCACAGAGTTGCAGGGCAAAGAGCATATGCAGAAATGAAAGGTATAGATCTGGTAATAAAAAAGGCTAAATAAACTGAAAACTGAAATAAATAGAGAGAAAATAACTGTAAACTGCAAATAAACACTGTATACCTCCAGATCTTAAAAATGACGCAGCTAGGGCTACCGGAAACCTTTTCGCGTGAAACGAAAGGGGTTCCTCACTAGAACAGATGCTCCCAACACAACAGAGCAGTCCTCTCGGCCCGAAAGTAGTCAAAAACAGTAGATCTAGGAAATGGTAGCCGGATGCAGTTCTACCAGCTTCAGATTTGGATCACCAATGGATGCGGCCCTCAAATAGCTCTGATACCATGTAGAAATTTACACGGTAAGTTCCTCAGACAGAACACCAAAGGACACCGCTCACAAACAGATCACAGATCAATACACCAGTGTTTTGACGTGGTTAAAACCCTCAAAGAGGGAAATAGTCCATGGCCTAAGCCAACGCGGCCACTTCAGGCAATTTATTAATAAAAGAATGAAAATTTACATATGCTTCTCTCATAGACGGATTACCCTACAAATGACCCTCCATGCTCTTTAAATAGAGATCATGGACCAATCGGGTGTTAAGCCACGGATCAAGTGTCGGTAATACTGAGGAGAGAATGAACCGTCGGATCACTACATATCGTGACCGTCGGATTGTAAGTTACAAAATGTACATAGTAAAGAAACACACTTTACCTAACTTTATACTAGACCAAGTTGTACTTAACTATTTCCTATGTGTCGGAATATCCTAACACCCTTAATTAAGGAGATAAGGATGAGTTGTATTTGAGTTGTATTTGAGTTGTAATTAGTTAGTTCAGTTAACTGAGTTATGTCCAGTTAAATTAGTTCCAAACTGTTTGAGGAACTAATTGTGAGTACAGTCAGTTAATGCATGCATGCATCCAACTAGTGTACTCCATATAACTGAGGATTCTCTCATAAATAACTCATGCATGTCAGTTCAGACAAAGACCCAGTTGAGATTAAAGACAGGGACATTGTACTATCAGTTCGAAGAATTTTCCTATAAAGGAAACTCATCCATGCAGAAGGAACAAGTTTCCTTGAGGGTTGCACAGTTTTATAGGGTGTAAGATCAATGTGAATGATCAGTGTTACACATGGTAACAGTTGGATCACCTAGGGAAAACAGCGCAAGGAAATAGGAGGCTTGGAGGGCAGAGGAGAAGGCTTGTGAGAAGCTTTGTTTGCCTATGAGAATCCAGGAGGATTGTACTGAGAGCTGCCTAACTGTAAGAGCTAAGGCTTTGTATAATTCTAATGTATTTCCACCTTGTATGATAATACAAATAGTGAGGTTTTTAGCTGAGGCTTTCCCCTGAGTATTTTCTATGTTTCGTGTGTATTTATTCTTCTTCTGGTTATATTTGTTCAGCTCTGATTCAGCTCGATCTTTAAGCTTCCTCAAGTTTGATAGTAGAAGTATATTATAGTATTTTCCTTTGGTATATTGCATTTCTAGTTAATCTACAGTCAGATTTTCTACATAGATCTCAGAGGTAGATTTCTAGAGAATTTGCAGGAAATTCTACAGTATTATAGGCCCATGTGGCCTCAACTAGTCTCTCTGCCCAATCCTTCCTACTGCTACTCACTACCTGTAGGAATTTCATCGTAGATTAAACTGATTATACAATATACTAAAGAAAAATACAAGATCTACTTCTACAACAAACTTTGCAAAAGCTTAATCGAATTGAGCAAGATCAATGAGAACACATATAACTGAGAATGAGAAATCAATGACACATAACACAGAAGAAATAACCCAGGGAAAGCCTCAGTGTTGGCTTACATGGACCTGACCCAGGTTTGGAAGAATTATTTAGCCAAACAAATCCCACAGCTATCGGCCCTTTTGGCAACAGCCCGCGAAGCGCGGACTGAGGTCTCACCCGAGGTAGCAGGGGAGGGTGCTAGAACCAGGTTTCCACACCCTTGGGATGTCTAGATGTGGTTTGGAGGTTTCGTGCCCCGTTCTGCAACTTCGCGCTGCGCTATATTCGCATAGATCCCGAATACCTCTTACTGTCTATTAGCGCGCAGTCTACAGATCTAATCTATTGGATGAAGTATTGCAACTCGGATCTACTTTAGAATGGTCTTTAAGCAACCATTTATCATATTTATTCAGTTCCCGTAGTAAGATTAAACCCAGATTTACAAGTATTCAATAAGCGATCATATGCACATAGATCAAAACAGTCTTATTATTCATACACAACGCCAGATTCGTAATAATTCAGATTTGACACAGAATTCTCAGAAGGAACTTATATTTATTTCCACTTATCACCAATATATCCAGATCCGCCCTGCACATTCAGTTGTAGGGGTCCGCGAACACAGCTGCGGACTCTTCCAGGCCTCTACACACACAGCTGTAGAGCCTCTATCCACTACCCAAACCCTCGACTCAGACTTACAGACGCTTTCAGAATGCTTTTCTCAAAAACCCATTACATGACAGATCCAAAACCATACAACAAAACTTAGCTATTCTACCCATAGAGCCTCACTCTATTTATACCTTTCCATGGACTGCGATCCATGGGCGGGCCAACTCAACTTACATTTATTTACATTATTTTTGGGCAGACTACCCCTTTGACTTTGACTTATTACAAATCGCACTTCGCACATCCCGCGAAGTCTTTACCCTGTTTTTACCCAAAATTGTGGGCTTCACACCCCATGACTGTTGCGCGGGGCTTCCGCTACCCAACAGTCCCCCAACACAATCATCGTGACTCATCCCGAGTCACTCAGCTGGTTTGGCCAATTTTGCACGGAGATTGGTGAGCATCTTCTGTGTGTCGCTTGTGCTAATAGCAAACTCCTCCATCATTCGCTGCCAGGGAAAATTTTAAGAACCCCCCCTAAATTTATAAATATAATAAATGGGCGAATCTCCATGGTATATAGGAAAAATGGAAGGCGATTTTATCAATAATATAATATGTATATATAATTTTTTGGCGAATCTCTCACCAGGCATGGCGAATATTTTACTCAATTATAAAATCTTGTAAGATCTTCGCGAGTCTTTCACTAAATAATAAAACTTTGTAAAGTCATAGTGAATCTTAGCATAGGCTACATGCTGGTTTAATTCCCCCATTTAAATAGGCTACATTCTAGGTGAATGCCATGGGTCAATACCATGTGCCATTTTGGTGAATACCATGGGTCAATACCATGTGCCATTTTTATTTTTATTAATTCTAATATTAGGGTTAATAATGGTTTTTTGCATGGTATTAATAACAATCTAGTCCATGGTATTTGTCCCATAGTATTTTGGCCATAGGTTTCACCTAAATATAACCCATTTTTTGAGTGTTCGTAAATATAAGGTGACTTATGGAGTAAATATAAAAAAATGTTTTATTTGTTTACCATATCTCTCGTTTATTATATTTTTATTAATTTACCATACCTCTTTTACAAATATGGTATTTGGCCCATAGGATTCACTTAAATAAAACCTCTTTCTTGAGCCTTCATAAATAGAACGAGGGTTATGGACTAAATATAAAAAGAGGTTTTATTTATTTACGATACGTCTAGTTTATTTATATTTTTATTTATTTACCATACCTTTTGAGTAAGTATAAAAAGATGTTTTATCTATTTACCATACCTCCACTTTACTTATATTTTTATTTTTTTACACCCTTACATGTATATAAGGTGACTTACAGAGTAAATATAAAAAATGTTTTATTTATTTACCATACCTCTCATTTATTTATATTTTTATTAATTTACCATACCTCTTTTATAAATATGGTATTTGGCCCATAGGATTCACTTAAATAAAACCTATTCTTGAAAATGGGCGAATGGATTCACTTAAATAAAGCCTATTCTTGAAAATGGGCGAATGGAAGGTTGTAAGTCCTAATTTCAAGGGCTAAATTTACCTTTTTTACCCTCTCCCTTAAAATAAGGTGGGCTATTTGAGGTGATTTGTAAAAATGTACTATGATACAAAATATTCGCCCACTAAAAATTTAAAACCCCTTAATTTTGCCAAAGGGCGAACATTCGCCCCTAAAATTATCCTTGTTCGCTGCATTCGTTCCACATGTGTTGCCAACACCTCAATCCCTGTCTCTGCTGTCTCCATAGTGGCATATTCAACTTGCATGTGGGCTACCTTGCGTTCTATGGTGGTTGAAACCGCAAATGCCTCATCCAGCCATGGCTGGAGACAAGCTTTAACCACTGCTTCCTTTTGTCTGGTGGCATCGGCTTGGATTTTCAGGTCCTGCGCCTCCCGCATCTTATCTAAGCACTACGTAATAGCAACGGTCTGCGCGATTCCTCTGAGCTGATCGTAAGCTTACTGGAGCTCCCGTGCCTCAGTTTCCAATCCGCAAAGCATTGGATCCTCCTGAAGGGCGGTGAACATAACAATCGACTACGTTAGCAGCTCGGTACATTCTGCCATTGAACGTGTGAGCATAGCGCACCCCATCATAATAATGTTCCTACGTTGCTGTAGGATCTCTGGTGGCGTCGGTGGTGGGACCTGTAGTTTTAAGTCCGCAATCTGTGAGGTGAGCTCTAGCTGGATCCATGCGGCCTCCTCATTTGCATTTCAGAACCTAGTAGCCAATTTATGAATTTGTGTCTCAATAGGCATGTCCTCTGCAATTTCTAGCTCTCGAACACTCGAGCAGGCTTCCGCTACTAACTTCTCCACCTGGTGCTTTTGTGTGACTGCTTCGTCGCATTGGAGGCGCAGCTGTTCAATATTAATTTTCTGCTCCTGGAGTACTTGTTCGGCGTGGTCGGCCTTGGTGCGGAGCTCGATTGTGGCGTTGTCGTGGAGCTGTTGCAGACTTTCGCGTGGTATAGTAGCCATGTTTAGCCCCAGCCCTGTAAGTCGTCCTAGCACAGCTTGGTCCTCTGTATTTGTGGTGCTCAATGCTCCTGCTGGAATCGAGATGGAATGAGCCGTTTGGGCTTTGAACAATGGTTCCACAGCTGTCATACCAGAAACCCCTGGCGTAGCGCTGGTGCCTATCGACGTGATTCTTGTTCCAAGTTCTTGTAGTTGCGTACGGAGTTCCCCCAACACAATCTGTTGTTCTGACATGGCCTCGTCAACTGCATCTCGAGCAGCGTCTCGAACGGTGTTTTCGATGTCAGTTAGGTCCCCTTCAGTTAAAGTGGTCACACTACTGTCTGTTTTAGACGCCTTTGCCTTCTTTCGTGGCTTCAGCTGCTCCGATGGCGCTGGTCGCTTCAAAGGTGAATCCGTGCCTGTTGCTGGTGGTTTGTCCGCGACAGTCTTAGTGGGTGCTTTCTGACTGCTCTTATCCGTTGTCGATGCAGCCCCTCCTAGTGGTGTCTTTCCTGCTGCCACCAGTGCCGCTTCCCGAGCTGCCTGAACTTCCGCGGCGAACTGTTCATTGTGCTTTTGCTATGCGGCATGCTTAGCTTCCTCCTTTTTCTACTGGATAGCAGCCTCATTGTGCTCTACCGCCTCCGGTCCACGCCATGCCGGTGGCCAGGTATCCAAAATCCCATCGACAACATCGTCAATGGAAATAAATCAAAGTGAGGTCCATGCCTGTGCCGGGTCCTTATGCGCCCTTATGTAGATGCGATGCATGTCTGCTTTAAATTTGGCAATATGATTCATGCTTTCATAGATCCCGTCAAATAGGCGGGGTAGCTCATTAATCCACTAACGTACATTCATGTCCATCAATATCCAAAATATTTTGATGTTGCGAATTCGTCCCGCGTCCCTTGTCGTTCAGAGGGAAGCATATCGTGTGGCTCTCGACCATTCTAAGTCCAAGACAAAGAACTGGCTTTCTTCAGGTAGGTCAGTGGTGACTAGCATGATGGATAGGAGCAGCCATGCATAATGGAAATTCTTGCCCTCCTCCTGCACTTTGTGGCAGTTGGTCAGAAATTATTCACAAAGGAACTGTGACCAATTGAACCGTATGCTGGCTGCGCATTCCTCAACGAGTGCAATAACTACTGCTGGATCCTCAGTGCCACGACATTTCCTCATTACTTTCCCTGCCAGCAACTGAGTGGCGACGTGGAATGCGCTATCTGAGATACTATCAATGATGTACCCTTGCTACCCCTTCACGAGCTGATACTTCTTTTTCAATCGCTCTATCATCGCGACATCGTTACTTCTATCAGTAATTTCCCGAGGGTCTCTTCCGTCGCAAGGAAGGTGCGAAACTCGATGAACCAATTCAACGGTGATACGAACGGGTTTGCCAACCCATAGTATTTCCTCATGAACTAAATAGAGCAACTGCTTTATGACCAACATGGTGATAGGAGGCCGAAGGAAGTGAGGAATAGACAAGAGACAGAGCAACCCGGCTTTGTCTACCTTCCGCAGCCATTCCTTTGGCTGTAGCGTTGTCACCGTCCCTTCTACACTCTACTCCATCAGTGTGTCTGTTGCCAGGTGGGGAAATTTTACTATATCTGTGAGGTCCCAATCTTCGAATTTCATTGTCGCAACACGACCAACCACTGAGTTTTCTACTGGGACTGCTTTTGGTAGAGATGGGGTAATGATTACAGTGTCGACTTCATCTAGGTTTGCAGGTACCTTCGCCTTCCCCTTGCTTGGAGGCACATACTTGGGTCGTCGCACGGGCTGTATGGGATCCTCCTTAGAGTTCACTTCTTCGACGTATGTGGGAGACTCTTCTGCTTCCTCGTCGCTATCAATTGTAACAGTTTTACCCTTTTACTCCATTGTGAACTTGCCAAAGTGCAGGTGTCGCGGTGACCTTCTTACTAATTCTGGAACCTGAGGGTCCTTCCTGATCCTCGGCGTCTGAGGCGATTTAGGGAGCTCGGTTGTTTGCGGTGAAGCTTGTTGTGGACTATCGGTGGTAGGATTTTGCGCTTTGAGGATTGCTTCCCGGTACTACTTCGGCAATGCCTGAAACCACGGACTTTCTTCGAATTTCTTGTCACTCATCTTGCACTTGTTTCTAACCCAGGGCGGCTTTCTTGGAGGACGGGAAGATGTGTTGGTGTGACTCTTACCATGATTATATATGATTTCAAATTTAAAATCGGTTGTTTTCCCTTGCAGCAGCTCATAAATGCAATTTTGGCGATTATTATTCTACCTTAACTGCCCGCCGCCCACTCCAATGTGCTTTAAATGGGCCATCATATCATGAACAATACCTACAACAGTCACTTTCCATCTTTCCTTCGCAGCAGCGAATCCCAAGGGTCGCGAGTGCGAGTTTTGTATGTATGTTGTGGCCATATCGCATAGCCTCGTAGCAGCCTGGTTTATAGTCTCGCGCCCTCTTCTAACAACATGAGGTGTTGGGACTAGTCCTCCTACGGATAGTCAGGTGGGCGAACCCCTCGCGCGGGTCTTCTGTTTCCCGACTAGCCTGGGCTATGAGCACCTTCTACATTCCCTCAATTCTGCTAACGGACTGCGATATGGGCGGGCTTGTCCTTTTTGGTGCAAGCACAACCATGCTAGCGGGGTCGCTGCTTGTGGCAGGGTAGGAGAGCTAGCCATGTCCATTTCCTTCGTTAGTCCCTTCGCGTAATCCATGTAGGTGGCTTCTAACTGCAACTTGTCAATTGCTTTATCCAGCTTCGCACTCTGTGCGCAGAGTCTGGCCCCTTTTTCTTCTAACTTACCCAGTTGCATCTTACCATGCAAAATGGCTGCCCAGAGCTGCTGAATTCTTTCATGGATGTTGTCACTAGTAGGGTGAACTGTCTCTGTGCTGGTTTGTTTGGTCGTAGAGAGACTTCCCTGCCTGGCCGTGCGAGCCTTCGTTTTTCACAGATCCGGTTGAATTGATGGCCGCCTGATGTGCACTCGTACTCGTCGTCATTGAAGAATGACCGTTCTATACCAACTTGGTGGTCGCGTACGTCCTCCAATGCATACCTAGAACTGCTTCCTACATGTCAGCTTCTGCGGCCCCTCCAAGTGCGCGTAACACATCTTCTGACACATTGGCCGTGCTGCGTATAAATAGCTATTGCCCATTATTCTACTGGCTGTTGTCTTTCCTCAGTGATTACGCATCACAATGACCGAATCATCATATTGTAGTTAAGCGTGGTAACTTCTTGCAACCAGTTCTGCCATCGTTCGGTCTCCTCATCAAAATCCACTGTACAGGTGCTATCGCATTCCCACGAGATTCTTCCACCATCCTCGGAATGCACCTAATCTTGGTCCTGCGCGGTTATCTGATAAATGCAATCCAGTTCGTCATCACTATCCTCGTCACGCACAGGTTCGGTGTAGCGTTATCCTTCCTCTGGGTCCAACAGAACTACTACTCGTAGTGACTTCTTTTCAATTGTCATTTTCCACCTTTTTAAGTTAATGATCCCTTTCATGTCCGTTGCCCAATCAATTTTGAGCAATGTAGGGTAAGGGTTACTGTCATCAACAATCTCTATGACTTCGAAATCGGTCTATGTACTTACACCATCGATATCCATGGTCACTCCTTGCAGTCGACCCATTGGTAAGATCTTTTGTTGGTTGGTCATTCGTAGCTGAATTGGGGACCATTGCAGTGCAGGCTTGCCCATGCGCTCCCATGTTTGTTTCATACAAGTTTCGAGAAAGGTAGTAATCATGGAGGGGTCCAATCCCGATCCCGTTTGATCCCTCCTACTCGGAGTAGAAGCTTCTGCAAAGCTCCACTGAGCTTCCCTCGACATCTTCTTCCCCTGTTCTAGCTCAGAGTCATGTTCCTTTGTAGGTGTGTCGCACCTCTTTTCCACATTCTGCACGCTCTTCTTGCGGATTACCTCCTATAGTTGTGTCGCTCCTTAATACCATATTTATACTGGGATCCTCTTCGCGAGGTTCTGCTCGCATCATTTGGATATTTTGGGTTGGTGGAGATTGTAGCACTCCCTTTTCGTGCATTTGGGCAATTAAGATCGGATAGTCTATCATTTCATGATCAAACTGCTCGCAGTAGGGGCACGAAGTCCTGGTCGGTGTAGTGCAGTTGCGAACATAGTGTCGTGGCCCTCCATAATTATAATAGATCATCTATTTGCGGCCCCGCCCGGGCCCCATTCCTCTTCCTCGGTCGTATCATTGAAATCCTCCTCACACTTTAGTCTGCATTCGGTAAGTCGGGGTTCTTTCCATCATTAAGTCATAACTTCGACACGTTCACTCATCGTGTCCCACCGATCGACAAAAGTTGCAATATAACTGCTGCGGGGTCTGGGTATACTTTTGCAATAGGTGGTAGTTATCTGTTGCATGTTTCCCACACACTTGACAAATCACGCACCAGAGCGCAGGTGTGGCACTTAGTCCTGCTTGTACATCCACTTTTAACGGCATTGGGCCTCCCCCGCCAGATAGTTCGCGAAGACAGGGCAATGGTCCTTATCATGCGCTTGGCTCTTGCATTAATACAGCCTACCTCCACTCGTACCTCTAGTCAGGACACTCTTTCTTGTTTCAAGCTTTGCATTTCTAAACTCAAGTTTTGAAGCTGCGTGTGGATTTGCTGAACTCCCAACCCTGGATCCAGTATTGGGGTCTCGTGTAACCTCATTGCTATCTCCAGTGCCTCGGCTTGGGTTGAGATCTTTTGTTGTGACAGAGCCATCCTTAGATGTGGTGTCAATGACGCCACAAACCACACACAATGTTGTGCATCTGTCAATGTCATGTTGGCTTCACAAATAGTGCTCCTTAACCTTTGGTCTAGGTCCCACGGAGTTTCGCCAAGCAACATTTCGATCTCCTTGAACCCAATAACTGATTGGGTTTCTGATTTTGGTCAGCCAAACTCTTTATTTAGTGCATCCTGGATTGCCACTATTCCCTCATTCGAATGGTCGATCGAGTATTTTATGTACCACGTTAGCACACGGTCTTGCAATGCACTAACTAAGGTGGCCTTCTTGATGTTCTCATCTGTAATGCCTTGGGTGTCCCATATAGATCATATCACAAACCAAAATTGTCCTGGTTCTTCATTCCCCATACCCTTAAATACTGGCAGTTTGATTGCACTCGCCATCCCGACTTTCGGTGGAGGTGGTGGGGTGGATGGAGGTGGTATCAGTGGGAAGCGCTCCCTAATCAACCGGACCACACTTCCTGGTGAGAACCTTGCGAGCTCCTCCTCGCTTTCCCGGGAAATGGAAGCTAAAGGACTTCTCTCTCCCGTTCCACGGTAACCTCTTCCACTCCATGTTACTCTAGACATCAATAAACGCGCATAATCTGTTTTTCACACAATAGCATCTTAATCCAAGTATTCAATGATTTGATATACCCACCTCGAGGTCCTTGAATAAACCGCCTTTCTGCTTCGCTATAGCTCACAGTTATATCTATTGTGAACTCAGTGATAAATCCTCCTATTACCCGATCCAGCCAATGAACTACTACGCGCACAATTTTATCTTCTGTGGCTTCTAGCCTGCACACCAGTTTCAGGGTCCACACAATAGGCTGGTCCAATCTGCACCTTCCCATGCTGTCAGCTAGCCTTGCAATCCACTCGTACAGCTCTACCGAGAATGACACAAAGAAGATTTCATGAATGTCTGTGAATATATACCGGTCCAGCCAATCTTTCTCTAATACTCGCGGGTTTATATTTTCCTGATCTGTGAACTCGTGGAGTTTCAGAATCCACCACTCTTCAATCTCTTTCTTTGTAGGGTTCCAATGTTCCCACATCAAACACCCCTTAGGCAGATCCCGGTCCCGGCAATGAAACCATTTGTTGGCTTATATGGGCCTGACCCAGGTTCGGAAGAATTATATAACCAAGCAAATCCCGCAACTACTGGCCCTTTCGACAACAGCCCACGAAGCGCGAACTAAGGTCTCACCCGAGGTAGCAGGGGAGGGTGCTAGAACCAGGTTTCCGCACCCTTGGAATGTCTAGATGTGGTTTGGAGGTTTAGCGCCCCGTTCTGCAGCTTCGCGTTGTGTTGTATTTGCACAAATCCCAAATACCTCTTACTGTGTATTAACGCGCATTCTACAGATCTAATCTATTGGATGAAGTATTGCAACTTGGATCTACTTTAGAATGGTCTTTAAGCAACCATTTATCAAATTTATTCAATTCGCGTATTAAGATTAAACCCAGATTTACAAGTATTCAATAAGTGATCATATGCGCATAGATCAAAATGGTCTTATTATTCATACAAAATGCCAGATTCACGATAATTCAGATTTGACAGAGAATTCTTAGAAGGAGCTTATCCTTATTTCCACTTATCACCAATACATCTAAATCCGCCCTGCGCACTCAGCTGCAAGGGTCCGCGCACACAGCTGCAGACTCTTCTAGGCCTCTGCGCACACAATTGCAGAGCCTCTATCCACTACCCAAACCCTCGACTCAGACTTACAGACACTTTCAGAATGCTTTCCTCAAAAACCCATTACATGACAGATCCAAAACCATACAACAAAACTTAGCTATTCTACCCATAGAGCCTCGCTCTATTTATACCTTTCCATGGACCGCGATCCATGGGTAGGCCAACTCAACTTACATTTCTTTACATTATTTTTGGGCGGACTACCCCTTTGACTTTGACTTATTACAAATCGCGCTCTGCGCATCCCGCGGAGTCTTTACCCTATTTTTACCCAAAATTGCAGGCTTCGTGCCCCATGACCGTTGCGTGGGACTTCCACTACCCAGCAGTCAGCCTAAAACCTCAATCTCTGTATTATCATACAAGTGGAAAAATGTTCAAGTTACAAAAAGAATCAGCTCTCAAGCTATCCTGCTCTCTCTGCAATCAAACAATATTGCTCATAGACTGTCAAAGGCTCTCACAACCTTCTCCTTTACCCTCCAAGCGTCCTATTTCCTTACGCAATTTTTCCTGGGGTCCAGTGCTTCCACTTGTGAGAATTCCCACCTCACACTGCTCACTTGGCTCAGAAATAACTGCACAAACCTGAAGGATATAATTCCTTCTGCATGGATGAGTTTCCTTTATAGGAAAAATCCTCCAACTGATAGTACACTGTCCCTTCCTCTGATCTCAACTGGGTCTCTGACTGAACTGACATGCATGAGTTATTTATGAGAGAATATTCAGTTATCTATATAGCAGCAGTTACATGCACGCAAGCATTAACTAACTGAACTCACAATTAATTCCACAAATTGTTGGAACTAATCTAACTAGACTTAACCCAGTTAACTGAGCTAACTAATTACAACTCATCCTTATCTCTTTAACTAAGGGATAAATTCCTCAATCAATGGAGAAACTGTTGCATGTCTTCACATAGACTTCATGTTTGATTTTCTCCAACTAATTAACTCAAGATGAATTAATTAATTATTTTACAAACAGCTGCTAAGATCAAATTCGAATTTTTACTTCTCTATTTTAGTTCAGGGACTAACTAAAATAGGAATCTAACCCGAAATGTATTTATAGCAATGCTATTTTTAACACTTCCATTTTTCATTCCTTGTTTCTATGTCAAACACTGGTACCTGAACTGTTATTTATAGCAGTGCTATTTTTAGCACTTCAATTTTTAGCATTTATTGTTGCTATTTTCAACACTCCCTCTCAACAAAAAAGGCATTCAACTCAAACCTGATCCTGAACCTTTGGAACGTTTTGCATGCAACACTTCTCCCAAGTGTTATTGCTCCAACAACTCTAGAAACAAAAAAACTCCCAATTGACCTCTCTGTTGGGCTAGAAACATCCTCTGATGCTGAAGCTCCATCTGCTGCTAACAAGTGCTCCCTCTCTAACCTCTGAGCTGCTGCAACACTCCATGCATCTCGCACCATTGGACACCTCTCTGTGCCATCCTGCACTGGTGCAACACTCCTATGCCTCTCGCACTGTTGCAGCCTACTAGCTCTGCACTGTCTTGGGATTCCTGCACTGTAGCTCTCTCTACTGCTCCATCCGCATCTGTCTCTACCCACTCAACCAGTCCTGCTACTCCTCGTCGGGGTTCCCGTAGCAAGGTCTAATTAAAAAGGCTGGGAACCTCAATGATCATGCCCGTATTTCAACCTTCTTAGGATTGTCACTCCACATCACCCCACCTCCTACATGGAGGTATGGATGTGTTGTACCTTAAGAAACCAATTTCCTGGCTGTATAGAAATTGTGCTTAATACATTAATAAATATTATTTACTGTCACTTGTTTGTCACTTAGATATATGTTGTGTTCTCAAATGAAGGACCTGGAGACTTGGTTTTTTACTCTTAATACATTTATGACCAAAACATCTCAGAATGCCATTTTTTGCTAGATACAAATGATGAATCACTACAACAAAACCAGCGATTTGCGCCAGATTTAGCGCCAGATTTTAGTGCATTTTTTTTGTAATTGTGATGAGCAACCTGGCTCTATTGTACAATTTTTAAAGCGTTCTTTTTTGCACCTGATTTTGCATCCTTTTTCACGCTAGATTTTGCAACATTTTTTACACCAAACTATGCATCATTTTTTGCGTCAAATTTTGAACCAAGATTTGCATCTTATTTTATGACAGGTTTTGCTTCTAGTTTTGTGTCATTTTTTGCATCTATTTTTCATTCTCTTTTGCTTCCTATTTTGTGTCATTCTTTGCTTCCATTTTTGCACCATCATTTGCATCAAGTTTACACTGTATTTTGAATCCAATTTAACGTCTTTTTATGCATCCATTTTGTGTCAGTTTTTGCATCTAGTCTTACGCCAAGTTTTGTATCTAGTCTTACACTAGTTTTTGCTTCTATTTTTGCACCAGCTTTGGTGCCTATCTTTGCACCATGTGTTGAATTTGATTTAGCACCAAATTTTGCATCCATTTTTGTGCCCATTTTTGCATCTTTTTTTGGACCATTTTTTACATCCACATTTACGTTTGATTTGTCTCCATTTTTCCCATCTCATTTTGCACCATATTTTGCGTCATTTGTTTCATCCAATTTTGCATCATTTTTAACACCATCTCTTGCATCTAATGTTACATCATTTTGAGCATCCAAATTTGCATTTTTATTTGCATCTTATGTTGAGTCATGTGTTGTGTCCACCTTTGCATCTTATTTTGTGTCTAATGGTACATTCAATTTAGAGCCATTTTTTACGTCTACTTTTGTATTTGTTTTTGCACCAAGTTTTGCATCCAATTTTAAGCTATTTTATGCCCCTTTTTGCACCATTTTTTTGTGTCTACTTGTGTCCAATGTTGCACCATTATTTACACCGACTTTTTCATCCAATTTTGCATTTTTTTGGTGTCTAGTTTTACATCGTTTTCACCATCCAAATTTGCATCTTTTTTTGCCTCATTTTGTGTCCACATTTGCATATAATTTTGTGTCTGAGTTCGAGCCTAAATTTGCATGTGATTAGGAATCATTTTTTACATCCAATATGGCATCCTTGGTTTCACCTTTTTTCAGCCCCATTTTGCATCTTGTTTTATGTCTTTTCTTACATCTTTTTTTTTTCCTTTTTTGCACCCAAGTTTGCATCCCAAATTTACACCATTATTTGCATCATCATTTGGCATATTAATTTGTAACGTTTTTTGCTTCTTTTTAACGCTCAACTTTGCATCTTATTTTACATCTAGTTGTTGTCTTTTTTTGCATCTAATTTGGTGCCCATTTATGTGTCCTTGTTTTTGCCCAATTTGATATCCTTTTGTATGCCATGTTTTGTTCCCTTCTTTGTATCAACTATTGCACAATTTTTCACTTCTAATTTAAAACACTTTGTATGTCAATTGTTTGCATTTTGTATTAATTCCTAGTTTAACATCCAATTTTACTTTCAATTTTGCATCCATGGTTACATCTGCATTTGACTTCTTATATAGAGTATATTTTTCTTTACATATATGACCCCCTTTATAGATTCATAGTGAAATATATGATAGTTTCTAAATATCATTAAAGCAGATATCACAATTCAAAATCATTTGTAAAGAAATTTAAGAGAAATTGACAACATCCATCCAAAAAAATAACAATGTGTCATTAACAATTTTCAAAACATGTATAAAATAGCAACATAATACTAATAAAATCAGTATTATTTTTAATCAAAACAAGTAAAATTCAAATATGATTAACAAATCAAAATATTTCATGAATATCGTTATTCTACGATAAATTAACAACATACATAAATCAAACTCATCGTATGATTACAAAATCAAAATGTCTCATTGATATAGGGTAAATTCACAACACCCATCTAAACATAACAATGTCATTCTACACAATAATTTCTTCATAAAAAACAATGCATGTGCATGCCTAGCTACCACCACCAAGATCATCCTCATGATCATCTTGACCATCCTCATTACTCTGATCCACATCATCACCAACACCGCAACTATCATCATCATCTCCTCCTTCACCACCATCATCCTCGTCATCTCCTGATATATGTTGAACATAATTTGGATCATCGTCTTGGCAATCATTACCTATAGCATTCTGACAAAAAAAATCAATATTACATGTTAGTATTAATTACATAACACAACGCATGTTTTTGTTATACAATGTTAACCATAAAATGAGGTAAGATATATTAGCATTTGCACCAGATGTTGCAAAGGAAACGCCATAAGGCATAAATTGAAAAATACAAATACAACAAAAGAATACTTTGATAAAGAATAAAAATATATTGAATGCTCAAATCAATGCCCCATTAACTGGAAGCATTTAGTAGACATATCTATCAACATTAGGATTATACACAATGATCAAGAAATTTTCCATATACAAACAACAAATTCCAAAACAACCTTTTGTCACATCCACATTTTAAGAAATGCCTTGGAACGTGATCGGAATCTTCCATATTGCCTTTTTCATTATGCAGATAAATCTTCCATATTGCTATTTTCATCATGAATATTGTTAGTTCATTGTTGTAAAGTGTTAGTGTGTTAAATTCAATACTATAAGTTCGACAAGTGAAAAACATTCCTCAATTAGCATAATATTCATTTTTCTCTCACCGTGTATTTTTCAGTCAAAGAGCACAAGTAACATATTAACATGTATTTTCCCTTCATTATTTTCATCATAGAGCCAAGAAATCTACGCCTTATCTATAAAGTAACAAAAACATTTTGAAATAAGTTTAATATTTCAAGCCAGTGTCTAACCTATAAAGTAACAAAAACTTTTTGAAATAAATTTAATATTTTAAGCAATTGACTAACCTACTTTAATAATTGAAAAATTCTCAAAGATGAATTATACTCCATAATAAGAGAGCCAACATTGGAGCCCATACTTTCACTAAAACCAAAAGAAACACAACCACTTGTTAAGAAGAAATTCAAGTAATAATAATAAAACAAAAATAATAAACATTAAAGTATAAAATGGTATTTCCAACACACAAGTATAAATATACATGCTCTATGTCCATTGTTAGATTAAATGGGTGTGGAGAAAATTAGTAGAGAACCCAAAATTGTATTTCTAATTAGGATGGGTGGAGAAATGCTTTAAATGCGGGTTGTTGTCATTCTAATGAAACCCTTTGCAAAGGGGATGTTAAGATTCTGAGAGAAAAGCTAGGCTTGGTAGAGAACACCTTCCTTGTTAAACATTCCCCTACTGTAACCAAAAGGAAAGGGCAAGAGAAACAATAATTAGGTTTTTGTTCACAAGTTGTACAAAATATATAGGTGCTATTGATGTTTGAGTGAATAATGGGAGAGATTATTTATGAAATTGTGATAAGGCGCACCTAGTTTTGTCAGAAAGAGGCATATTAATGACAAGTACATCACATTTAGGTAGCATTTCGTCAAGATTTGTCTCCAATGTTGCTCCAGTTTCCTTTTCCAATTCGGGTCCAATAGAAAGACGGTCGTGGTAAAGAAGCTTACAATTGAAGGGCTGTACAAACGAACGCAATTCAATTCAACATCATGTAATGTTTATTATTATTAGATTGAAATTTTGAAACAAACAGCATGCATGCGTAAGAATTATGGAGCACTGATTTTTGAAAAGAAGTTTGCAACATCATGAAGTAGTACTAGATCCTAAGAATGAATACCTTCAAACGCTTAAGTAGTTCTTTGCCAATACACCCTGCACCAATAGAACCAATAGTTTTCCCTTCTAGATCATATGACCTGTAAGAAATTGCTGCCACTTTCCAATCACCCTCAACAATTTGCTTATATCCAGGCACAAAGTTTCGCATCAATATGAGAATGCGCATTAGCTCATCTTCTGCCACGGACACCACATTACTTTCGCTGATCTTCAACCAATGATGATACAAACAAATCAATGGAATTAAAAAATATATCCAATATAAATAAAATGCGTTTTTTTAAAAGTAACTCCTAAAGTGAGAAAAATAAAGTTAAAAAATATAACAATGACAATTGTGTAGTTAAAGTGTAACCAAAACAAAAATATATATATACAACAATAGAATAAATAAAATGCGTTGTTTTAAAAGTAACTCCTAAAGTGAGAAAAAATAAAGTTAAAAAAATATAACAATGACAATTGTGTAGTTTAAGTGTAACCAAAACATATATATATATATATATATATATCAATAGAATAAACCTATCAAGTGTGGATCAAGCAGTTTGTGTCGGATTTAGCCCATAAAATGTCATTTTCAAATTTAACAATAGAATAAACCTATCTAGTGTGGATCAAGTAGTTTGTGTTGGATTTAACTCATGAAATGTCATGTTCAAATTTAATGGAGAGGGGTCCATTTAATGGAGAGGGGTTGAGAGTGGGAGCCACTTGTGAAGGGTAAAAATTATTCCGTAAGGCACTTAGTGAGACAGAGCCTTGCACAAACCTATTGACAACATCCTACAATTAGACAAATCATTCTTCCATCAACCATTGGAGCTGATCTCAACCTAAACGTAGGTCACCACGGTTAAAGAGAGGACATCATAACGAAACAACGAATTAAACATGGAACCATCATTTCTAAAGGAAACAATGGTACCTAAAGCTGTTCGAAACGTTCGAAGGAAGGAGCAAAATGTCATTTATAAGAAAATAGTAAACTTCGTCCACAACAACGCTACTTAGGGTGGAAATTGTTGGGAAAACCACCACAAGAAAGGAACAAAAAATGGGAAGGCTAGAAATGCAATTATCTTTGCCCTTGAAATGTCTGCTAAAAGGAGAGGAGAGTTCGAAGGAAATTAAAGAACTCAAAAGGCAGTCCTTGGAGTCATCATTGCGCGATTTGAGAGAGCTTCCATTTTTTGAAAGAGTTGTTTTACTTGCACCTCCCCTCTCCATTTTGTTAAAGAGTTGTTTCACTTGTTATGCTAGAGTTGTTCGGTTGTTATGGAGGAAAGGCATTCAACAATTTTCAAATTTGAACCTCTTTAGCATTATAGTGTTCCACCCCTGATTCAAGCACCTGAAACTCTCTGTTTTATTTACAGGAAAATAAAGAGAGTGTTAGTCTATCTGTGTTCCTCGAGATATAATGCCCCATATCCAAAATACGAAAGCTACAGGAGAACAGTTATTACACAGTACAATCTCACCATTACAAAGGAGTCGATAAAAGACCAAATGCATTAAAGCTTTCCAAGAAATTGCAAAAACATACAATAACACAAGTGAAGATCAAGGTAAATCTGCAGTACATGTTGGATTGGGGATAAAGCCAATATCATAGCATGAGATTGACAATTAAATGAGTTGTAAATAATAATGGAATGATATGGAATTGAATAGCCTACAGGCTGAATATAAACAAGAGAGTTATTATTTCATTGTTATTAATTTATTATAAAATCACATTTTTTAAAACAATAACTATTTTTATTTCAATACCAACCATTAACTAATTTCTAAGAATAATTCTAATTATTGTTGTCCACTTCATCTTCTTTCCATTTCTGTACCATGAGGGAAAAACCCAATACCATTCCTATATCTTAAAATTAACATTAAATATGTCAAAATAGCTCAAGCATATTTTTGCAAGCATATTTTGGAAAACAATCATTACATACGGATTAAACAAAGAAGAGCGCTTTGAGATCTTCCGCAAATCTTTCAGGAATGTAATAAGAGCAAAATAAAACCCATGGGTAAGTACAGCCAAAAGGATAATGAATCAATCTAGTCACAGTAAATATCAATATGATAATCCAGGTAAGATGTATTGTCACTTTTCCTGATTTCAGCCCTCTTGGCACCGGTAGGTTACCTATATCCTTGGGAGAGAGATAAGGTGGTTCCTGTAGAAAGGAGACAGCGGACAACAAAATATTCAATTTAATCAATTGGATTATGGTTCGAGCCCCATTTGAGAGTAGTGGGGCTTGGCAATAAGAGATCCAATGATATCTAACCAAGCCAGGGAAGCCAAACTGTTGTTGAAATATTTGTCCGACAAAGTGGCCTGGTGGAAAGATGGACTTCGCCATAACTATTTCAAACAAAGTCGGTGATAAAAGGATCCCCTGTCTCGCCATTTTGCGAGTCCTTGGCCCGTTTCCTTTGGAAACACCTATCATGTATCCCACGCAATGGCAAGTGCATTAAGCTTGGGAATACAGTATGGACCATCCACCTATTTCTCAAGATGTGTCTCTCTAAGACGTGAAACCCTGGATGCTGGATCAAGGTATAACAACCCTTTTCCTTGATGGCACCTTTAAAAGAAACCTGGAATGGCAGGGGCAGGGAGCCTTCATTGACTTCAGATGAAATCAAGAGAGTCGATATTACGGCAGGTTGGTATTTTCGTGAACAAACAAGTGAAGGCTCAAGCCCTCTTCAAAGGCCTCCAGCTTCCTGAAGCTCAAGGGGCCTGCTAGGCAACAGTGGTGGGTGATTCAATGATTATTCTAAGAGCTACTGTGCACGTCTCTTCCAAACAGTGATACACAGCCCATTGGCACAAAAGAATTATTAAAAAATGTGGAGCTTCAGCCTTCAACAAGATCAAATTCCTTCATGTCTCAAGGCATCAAAACGATCAAATTTCTTGAATCTTCACGTCTCAAGGCATCAAAACGGGAAAAAAAAACCATCAAACTATCTAATAGTAGCATAAATGTAGGGATACAACAGAGTGTCTGCACTAAAAGTCTGGAGAGAGGGATGGGATGATGTCAATGGTGGTGGGAACCAGGCTATTGGATCACTGTTGGAATTGCCAAAAGCTTAAGAAAGGATCCAGTTGTGTGATCCTACGGGAGGCATAGGAATGATGATGCTCGGCTCTCCTATCATCTAATGTCCAAGCAAGGAAACTCTTGAAAATATTATCTCTGCTCTGCTGAATGTAGGGCTAGTCTAATAGGTGGAAGGTGGCTAATGTGTAAAGATGGCTATTGTCCTTGGGCTACCTTAGCTGTTCGTGTTTAGTGATCTGTGGTATTATGACTCCTCAAGTCACTATTAAACCATGAGAACCATGCCCAGGCAGACTAGTGTGACATTGTGGATGAGAACCAAAACTAGACTCCTATAACCTCCTTTTTCATCCTTTAAATTGCAGAATTAACTGACTGTTCTAGTAATCGTTCTTGAGCACCTGAAGATGTGCACCCTAAATAATAAGAATAATACCCTGTAACATATGAATAGTCCATCCTGTGCATGTAGGATATGCACATGAGGTCCAATAAAATCACTAACCAGAATACCAGGTGTTATTAAAGCCTCTACAGGTTGATATATATGAATGTTACAGTGTGCAGGAGTATGATTCAATTCCATACGAAAATACAAAACATCTGATAGGATTTCCTTATACCTCATAGGCAAACAACCATTGTCCCTTCTATAGATGAGCAGAATAAGTGCTTGGTTCTCTACACTAAATAAAGACAAAGTATAGTACTTATTGCTGACAAAATAGGATTTAAATCGTGGTTCAATTGCTTGACATTCAGCTGGTCACAGAATTGTAGAGTGCATAATCATAAGTGATGTTGCGAGCCTCATTGCTCAAAGTCTAAGGGTCTTGCGAGCCATAATCACAGCCATGTATGGCATATCTTGTGATTATGGCATTTTATGAGGTCAATTCTTGTGAAGACATTTCAGTTTATAATAAATTTTGAACCTCAACAGAGTTTTGGCAAGACCTGGCTGAGCTAGGACATCAACAACACAGCTGATATGAATGACATAATCTAGCCTCAAGAGGGAGCCTCTTTTGTTTCATCACTCTAACAATCTATGAAGTGGTGGAAAGCATAACAACTTCCCCTTGAATATGACACCTAAACTGAGTACAAATCCTAAATGATGCAGCCCTTGGTGCATGTCTCTCAAAGTATCGATATTTCAAATGTTGAAAGCTCTTGTGCCCATTTGATATGCATTCGATTGCAGTTCCCCTGAAGAAAGAATCTTATAAAGGTGAGGCCATGGCCAATATGTTAGCCATATCCATTGGAGTTGCCATTGCTTGACAACTTTAGTGTGATCAGTCCCACCATGATTCACATGGGCTTCTACTCAACACTGGTTGTTGCTATTGTAAGAGTCTTCAAGCTCGTTGAACCCATAGTATTGATAAGTGTATTCTTTGGGTCTCTGGTTTTCAAATTCTGCCTATGTTTTCCTCTCAGTATCATTATTTCAAATGCTGAAAGCTCTAATTCCCATTGCTGTGTATTTGATTGTGGTTTCCCTGAAGAAAGAAGCTTATAAAGGTGAGCCCGAGGCCAATATGTTGGCCATATCCATTGGAGTTACTATTTCAGCTTATGGGGAGGCCAAGATGAATGCATGGGAGGTGATTCTCCAGTTAAGTGCAGTTGCATGTGAGACTACCCAATTGGTTCTCATACAAATTCCACGAACATCAAAAGGGATTAAGTTGAATCCCATCACATCTTTGTTGCTCCTTGTTGCCTTGTTTTTCTCAGCACCCCCTGGGCCTTAGTAGAATACCCATTTCTGATAATCAGGGTCTCTTCCTTTGATTTGGATTACATGACATTTCTGCTTGTGCCTTGGCTCTTAATCTTGCAGTGTTTCTTCTGATAGGAAAGACTTCAGCCTTGACTATGAATGTTGCTGGTCTTGTCAAGGACTGGCTGCTCATAACATAATCTTTGTCTGTAATAAATGAAAAGGTTACAGTCATAAACTTGAGTGGGTGTGGACTGGCTTTTCTGGCTGTCTGTTACTATAATCATTTGAAACTTCAAGCTCTCAAGTCCAATGACAACCAACCAAAGTACCTCAGCAGTGCAGCTGATGCCAATGATGAAGGAGAAGGTTTGATAATGACGAGTGGGAGATTCTCAATCAGAGATTCAGAACCAGTAGAGAAAAATCAAACTCAAGCTTCAGGATTAGGTATTTAGATCATTAATATTGTCTTGTGCTAGAGATTACTGTTCTTGGATTGGCTCCTCTATGCCCAGATCTATTTGCAGGGAACAGGCCAGTCATTCACAGTGAAGAAGATAATGACAAGATTAGTGTATAATGATGGACAGGATGGTGCCATGGTGCCAACCTAAATCTCAAGTAAGGAGACATTTGTTCATCAATTTGTCAAGAAGCATGGCCTACAATTCAATTGCTCTAAGCCTATCACTTCTTCCACCTGTCAAATAAATTGTTTCCTGTTTGTTTAGTTGACTATGGTTCTAATAAATATACTATTGTTTGATGTAAAAAGACAAAACAAAACAAAAAATATGGAAAGTTGTGACCCCATTTTCTAACTACAAATTGAAATCGGATTACCATAGTGACCTGCTTATTGGAATCAAAAAGGGGGTGGGTTATGCACAATCCTCCGTATCATTTGCTATTACCAGAGATAATTAAAGCCACCCTAAACTCAAGTCTTAACTATGCTGATAGGGTGTTTGGGGAGGGGGATCCCTTACCAACCCACTATAATCTGCACAAAAGCATCCTAAGAACATATGCAAAATCAACCCTTCAATGAAATGATCCAAGAATATAGGTGCTCAAACATTGATTTTATCAAAGAAAAATACAAGACAGAAAGAAAAGATCATAACAAGGATTAGAAGAGTCTAAGAACAGTGCTCACTGTCTACAGAGCCAAGACGAATGCAGAAGAGTTCTTCCTTCAGTTCCCCATCTGAGAAATCAGTTGCATGCCAGACCCAAGTTTTATCACTACCTGCGTGCTCCTGAAGTGACATTGGGGAATGAACTGCAAGGCAAAAAGTTGAAATATTTCCAGAAAGTTGAAATATGGCAAATTTTTCCAATCAAGAACTCTAAATAATTTCATTAGGACAAGGCGTAGAGGATTCATGACGGCGACAAGAAAATAATGGCGCTTTGCAATTTTAGCACTCTCTTGCAGAAAAATACCTTTTCTGAAATCGTTTTGACCGCGAAGAAACGCGGATGAACTGTTGGAAGTCGTGCAGAGAGAGATCTGGTGGCTCGTGGATCGATTCTGGGGCAATGTTTATGCGATTGCAAACCATGATTGTTCATATGCGAGCTACTGAGCTCGTTGAGAGGGATATGCGCAATGGCGCCAAACTACCAAGAGGATTTGAATTTAAAGGCGGGATAGAATATCTACCGTCCGATCATGTCATCGACGGCCATATATTTGTGTTTCAGTAAAACGGATTTTCAAAGAATTTGAAATATTATACATTTTATAGAATTTGAAATATTATACATTCTATTATTTAAGCTGAATAATAGTTTTACTTTGGAAAAATAATTGGGCACATCAAATAAAATATTGATGCGACGGACATAGAACTCCGAAACAATAATGCACCCTTCTCTTACTCCAAAACAATAATGCACCCTTCTCTAGCTGATGTGTCAATGCTTTCTTTGAAGTGGAACTTAAAGAATTAAGTAATTATTCATTATTAAATTGGGATTTTATATAAATTAATTGATTATTTATTAATGTTAATTTCATTTTATAATTTTATAGTAATTTTTAATAGATTTTTGTTAAAGATAATTATTTGAGCTATTATTGTATCAAGATTTTTGTTTGTCTTTTATTATTATATTTTAATCCACTTTAAACATGCTCAAAATATGTTTTCATCTTCATTTGTGGAGATTATCTACTTGCATATTCAAAAAGTTTTGATGTAGTTTTTGCCTTGAAAAATGATTATTGTGATTGTAATGGTGAGAAATTATTCTATAAACAGTGTTAAGTGTTATTTAGAATAAATGAGAAATTCTTTTTGAATATATAAGACTAATCTTTGAGAGAATAGATATATATTCCCTAATTATCACATAAACAAGGGGTTAATCTTGCATTTAGTGCTTTATCTCTGTAGAGTTTCGCTAAACAAAGGGAATACCTCCTCCTGCGTGACTTCGATTGTCCCTCCCTCTTACAGGATTGCAAAGCATTAAGAATTGAATCTTCTTTATTTTAAAGATGTAGTCTTGTCGAATATACCAAAAACATAGTAGGATTCTTTCATTATTGACAAAATCAAGCACATGTGCAAGGGAAGTATTCATCTATGGATGGTTAACAAGTTCATTAATAACTACAAGCAAACGCTTCAAACTATGTATTTAATGATCTCTAGTCATCATCTAAAGAGTTCAAGAATCAAATCAATTCCAACCTAAGTTCTAAGTATATGGTAAACCTCTACTCTAGAGGTTCTATTATTGTAAAATTTCACAACTATGGAAGTTGTGGCAAGGTCTCAAAGGAGGGACTTTCTTTTTGGGGCAAAACTAACCTTTTTTCAAAAGATAGTTTCTATAATTGGATCCATCTTCAATATCCATTTCTTCAACCCCACTCTGCCGGATTTGAATATTGAATCCCCCCTACTTATTTTGGGATGAGATGATCTTTCAAAAGCCAACATAAATATATTGGGGACTTACAACAATATACAAACTAAGCAAGGAAGGGTATACACACATGTCTTAGAATTTGAATTGAAGTTGACTTGAGCAAAGGTATAACAATGCATATTTAATTAAATATTGGTGATTTTAACAACCACATCCATTAGATTAAAATAATGATACTTTATGTGTATCTATATGCAAAGACAAAATACTTGAAAGGCACCTTCCCAACAACAAAGGTCATTATAAGAAAAATGGAAAAATAACAAGTTGATGGGTGGTATGATTGAATGAAGAATCAAAGGGCAAGAAAGAAGAGACATCCAAGTTTAGTCCTAATAAAAGATTTTATGGCCCCTTCCAAGGAGTGCGTTATTAAGAGGGACACAAACATGATCATGGAGTCTGTGCTAAAGTCTTATGGGAGAAATAGGAAGCATGTGAATGAGATATTATGGATTTCAAAAGAGAAATCATGTTATTCAATCCAATAGAAGCAAGGGGATTGGTGCTACTTGAGACTCCATAAGCTCTAAATCAATTGGTGAAAGCAAGAAGTCTAAAAGATAAATGCAAAGAAAGGAATATCCATCTATGTACAAATCTACAATAAATAAATTCAAAATTATACAGTGTTTCCATATAGACAATGTTAGGTCCCTATAACACTAGTGATTCCCCCATTACTAGTGTCATTGTGGCCCTTACTGTTATTGTTGTGCCCTTATTGTCCCCATATTGTTATTATTGTGCCCCATAGAAGCCCACTATTGTTATTTTTGTGCCCTTATATTATTATTGTTATGTTGACTTTGATTATATTGTGACCCCTTAGACTCCTATATATAGAAATGAGGCTTTGTCATTTGTATCATCCAATAATTGTTCTTTTGTGTAATGTAAAGGAGGTTGCCCCCTCAAAGAGGCTGATTTCTAAGTTGTTGATCTATCTTTTCTATCTTTTTGTGAGTTGGTTTCATAACAGACAACCTAGGTTCGAACCCTAAAAAGTGTAGGGTCTTTGTGAGTGTTTGTGAGGGAATGTGTTTGACATCACATAATTGGATTCCCTTCATCATCAAAGAGACATGTGTCCCAAAAGTCAATTTGGTTTAAGTGGATGTTAATATGATACATTGTATATTTTTTGAGGGTAGTAGCACAATTGGAAAAAAGCATGTTGGCAAGCCCTTGTGTATCCAAGTGATCGAAAGTTCAATCCCCCAGACATATCTCACCAATTGAACTTAAAAAAAATATGATACATTGTATATTGCAAAGTCATTAAGTTAAGTAATGACCTTGGCTAACCCAAATATTTAATTAGAATTTAAGCTCAAACACAACATTAGAAATGAAACCTTCACTCTAGATCTAAGGATATAGGGGTCAACATTGGATATTGGATACAAGACAAGGTGATCAAATGTATCTCTTGGACTATCATTTTTTACAAAGGAATACAAATTTTAATGCTTATATTAACATGTATGTATAATATAATAATGAAATAGTCACTCTTTAGTTCATGGATAAAAGTGTTGGTGTGGAAGGAAATCTCGAGGGATGTGTCACTATAGTCATAAAAATTGCATTTATTGTGGCACATGGAGAACTTATTAATTGGGTGTAGCTTTAAAAATGGATAGGAGTGTTATCCTCCCCACCTAACTGCAATTCCTACAAATGACATATTTAGTGATTAATGAGTATATTGTTGTAATAATTTTGAACCCTGTGTTAAGAAATCCCTATGCAATCCAATTTAACTTAGGTACCATCCTCAAAATGAGGAGAAGTCATTTGTGGGTTTCCTTAGAATGTGTATTTCAAGGAAGAATGTGTACTTTGTCGATATGTTGAAAGGTTTTACGGTCTTTGTGTTTTAGTGTACCATGTCATGTTTGGCATTGAGCGTTGGGTGTGTTGGAAGCCAACTCTTGGTAAACTCAAATACACTTGTCCTAAGGAGGGAGTTGGGGTTTTAAGGTTCTCTGGTTGTAAAAGCTTTCAAAGTCAATGTTTTTCATCCTCTTCTTGCATATTGCAGCCTCAAGGCCATTCGATGAGTTGGTGGTCATGCTTAAGGTTTTCATCCTATTCTTGCATTGTGCTTAAGGTTGATTGGTACCTTGTTCCATGAATTATGATCAACTTTGGGTCCTCTTTCAGTAGACACCTCCTAGCCACAGTATTAAAGGCAACATATTGGTTTCCTTTACTAATTTTAGCTTGTAATAAATTTAGATGTAATGGTTGTCACACGCGTTCATATACAACTACCTCATAACAAAGCTAACACAAGCACTTCTACCCATGCCTACATCACATCACAGAGGAGGAATCAATCAATATTATTCAATATCCCGCATTCGAGTATCCCTCCTTTGAGGATTCAATCCAACATTTATGGAGATCAGGTCATCCATTTACAATAACTAGCTTTGCCATATAGCATGTTCATATTCCTATTGTCATGGCCGAAAGTACCACCGACATATATCTTATGCAATACGAATAAATAATTAGAACGCCTCAATGGATGCAATTCATCCTATAATGCATAATGCATATATTAGATAACCCGAACCATAGGCTCTACCGTTTCAAAACAAAATCATTTATCATACATAATCAATAATCCGTCTGCCACAGTTGCATGACACGTTAACATGTGTATCTTAGGGATTATGCACAATTAATCAGAAGCGCAGCATTGGATGCATAGCACAAATAACTTGTACCATAGTTTATACAGTCGAGCCTTAACCACAGTTAACAAATTTGCATAGCGGCTCAAGCACGACTATTCACTATCTTAACAAAAGACAGGTTAACACCAATTCTACATAAGATCCACATACTGTGACTGTAATTAGAATTTCATTTATGTGCATCCATAAAATCATCTCATTAACGCCACATGCAGTGCATTTAAAACTCAAGCAAATTCTCTCATATGCTAAGGAATTTATAACATAGAGGGTAAGAAACCAACATACAGAACAATCCACGCAAGTGAGTCAAACTAGATCAAAAGAGAGAACGACACTTGGAAAACAGAGCACCGCTACCCAACCTAGAAATGACTCTTCAGTTCACCACCGAGTCGAGGTTCTTGCCATGGATCAACCGCCTCCAATTGATCTATGCAATGGGTATTTAATACCTTCTTTCATGATATGGTTTCCATTAGCGGTGTCTCGCTTTTATGGATCTTTTTATCCATTTGCGTAGGCTTATCTCATAAAAGCTCACCTTTCTCTCCCATGAGGATTTTCCTCATAGAAGATTGCCTTTCTCTCGCGCACAACTTTTATGTTTTTCTCAATGGATATTTATCTCCAATCCATCCAACTTATCTAGAATTAAATCGAGAAGCTTTACCATGAAAGAATTATCCTTTCCCATTCACCAATGTGATTTGGCAAGAATCTCATCTCTTGGTGTCTCGCTTTTCCAAGTGATTAATTTATTAATAATGTATTTACTTTTTATATTACACATCATACCTAGCTTTTCTCAGCTTAGGTTTGCAAAGTTTGACACACAAGGGAGGGGTGTTACATTTTGGATCCCTCTCTTTCCTTAAGATCCCTCCAACTGCAGCTAGAGTTCTTAGATGACTGTAAGGAGGAAGCCCCTATTGGAAAGGGACAGACAGTTTGAAGGTGTCTATCTTGTTGGTAATTCTTATATCGAAAAGTTGTATTTTCATAGTCCAGGGGTTGGGAATACACAATTCCCATCCACTTGAGCTCAATTTTATCTCGCAAAACTTCATTGGGATCTACCTAAACATATATGCAAACATAGGTGAAAATGCCTTTCAAAAGTCTTTCCCTGTCTACTTTGACGAATCTTCCAATAAAATTGCCCACTTTTTCTAAGAGATCTAGATGGGTAAAGTGAATGGGAAAACTGGGAATCTTACCCATACTAGAGTAGTCATCGGCAACATAGTGAGAGGATTGAAGTTGGGAAACCATGGCTTCACTAGAAGACCAACTCATCCCCAAAACCATGGACCTTGGTCAAGGATTTTTTTCTTATCCTCAAGACATTTGAAGATCACCACAAAAAAACATGGGTCTACATCCACCCAAACCGGCGTTCATCCAATCCTATCATAATCGAACAGAAAAACGCTACTTTTTCAATAGAAAATGGGGAATAAAAGTATCACCCAAGGTTAATGACCATCGCATCAAGCGCTCAATCATAAGGGAGGAGCAATAATTTGACAATCACACGTCCTTGATTTCTGTTGATTTAACTCTGAACACTCACGTAATATTCTCTTGCTTGGCGAATTAAACACCACTGCATGGAATGGACGAGGATTGAGCCGAACCCTGGATGAAGCCCACTTCATTCTCATCTAAACACAAAACTATATATACGTCAAAGCTATTACAATAGATTCTGACTGTCAACACCTCGAGGTTCTGTTTATATGTGGCTACCTTTTATGGTTACTATTGAATGTGTGATTGGCAATAGTAATGGCAACTTAGGGCTGCCAAATTTCCTTCGATTCCCTCACTACATCCTAACGCAAATAGTTGTTCAATGCCTTGGTTGTCTTTCAAAACTGGTAGGCAGCGTCTTCTTTGATATTTCTCGATGGTTTTAATTCCACTACAATCACAACTTTCATTTACATAAACTTCGTGTTTTCGCACGAGCGACGATTGTTCCAAGGTGAAATGTCACTTGGATGGTTTCAATGTTGTTGACCCATCATAACTAACTAACGGATATGCCCATTACAATTTTATACCACCCCATTATCAATATCAATTATGCATGGGAACCAATTAAAGCAACTTTTCACATTAATTTTATATGAGCATGAGAACATGTGTTAACAAGCAGCCCATAAAGCCTCATTTTGAATGCCATAGTCACTTAGAAGGAATTCCTCTTGTAGTAGCATCCTCCCTACTAAACTTTGCTAGTGCTAACATTAGAACCACCATTACAACAAGATATCTTTCTAGTGTTGACAACACCATTATAGTAAGATACCTCAAGAGAGACAGAAAATTTAAAAAGTATGATAGTAATACGTATCCAGAAGATGGTATTGAAACTAGTAATTGTTCACGAATCCATAAGATTGTAAGGTCATTCTCATTATCATAATCATTGTCATCATCATCACCATCATCCTTGTCATTGTTATTGCCATCATTACATTATCATCATAATCACCATTCATGCCATCATCATCATCATTATGGACATTGTTTGCAATTGTTCATAATTGTAGATGTTGTAAGAAATATCATCAACCCAAAAAATGTGATCAGTGCTAGAAAAGGGTTGTTTAGGACACATTGATATACGTAAGAGAAATAACAACTCTATTTTTGACAGATGATCGATGATGATCATCATCACCACCATTATCATCGTCATTGTCATTTTTATCATCCCCATCATCATCATTAATGTAATTTCTATCGACATTGTTGTAATCATGCATCATCATCATTCATGCCATTATTGTTTTTGATGATGACCTAGATGAAAATGATGATCATGACACCAAAGATAATGCTTATGATTATGACAATGACAACATCTAAAATTGGGAAGATTCGCCAACGTCATTAGCATCGTCATCATCATAATCATTGCCATCATCATCATTGTCATTGTAACCACTATCGTCTTTATCATCATAATCACAATTCATGTCATTGCCATCATCTTCATTTTCATCATTGTCAATATTATTGACATTGTCATCAATTGTTCATAATTGTCAATGCCATAAGGAATATCATCAATGCAGAAAATATGATGAGTGTTGGAAAAGGGATGCAAAAGCGAACATAGAAATGGGGGCAACAATAGAAGTAAAATTGGATGAAAAGTGGATACAACATAAGTAGATGCACAACAACATGAAAAACCTGACACAAAAGTGGATGCAAAAGTAGATGCAGTTGTCAATGCAAACTTGGATGCAAACATGAAGGCAAAAGTGGAAGCAAACATGGGTCCAATGGTAGGTGTAAAACTTGGCACAAATTGTGGTGAAACAAATGTGGATGCAACAACGGAAACAAAAGTATATGCAAAAATGGATGAAACAAAAGTGGATGCAATAGGGGATGCAAACGTGGAAGCAAATGTGGTTGCAATGGTAGGCGCAAGATATGGTGCAACAAAAGTGGATATAACAATAGACAAAAAATATGCAAAATAAGATGCAAAAATGGATGTAAAAGTGGAAGCAAACATTGATGCAACAGGCAAAACAAAATTGGATGCAAAAAATGGATATAATGTAAGTAGATGCAAAAGTAGATACAAAACAAGATGCAAAACCCAATGCATAAACCTGACATAAAAGTGGATGCAAAAATAGATGCAATATTTGATGCAAAAGAGGATGTGAACATGGATGCAAAATTGGAAGCAAGCGTGGATACAACAGTGAGTGAAAAACATGGTGCAAATTGTGGCATAACAAAAGTGGATGTAATGATAGATGCAAAAAAAGAATCAAAGTATGATGCAAATGAAGATGTAAAAAGGGATGCAAAAAGTGAAATTTAAAATGGGTGCAAAAGTGGATGCAAAATTGTGTGCAAAAGTGGATGCAATAGAAGTCGATGCAAAAGTAGATGCAAAACGAGACACAAAACCCGATGCAAATCCCAGTCCAAAATTGGATACAAAAAGGGATGCAAAAATAGATGTAGTAGTTGATGAAAACCTAGACGCAAATGAGGATGCAAACGTGGATGCAAAATTATAATCAAAAGTGGGTGCAAAAGGAGGTGCCAAACTAGGCACTAATTGTGGCACAAAAATATTAGATGCAATAGTGGGTACAATAATAGATGCAAAAGAGGATGTAAATATGGATGCCAAACAAGAGGGCAAAGTGGATGCAACAAAAGTAGATGCAAAATTTTATGCAAAACTAGACACAAAACACGATGTAAAACTTGGCGCAAAAGGGATGCACAAATGGATGAAAAAATGGATGCAAAAAATGATTTAAAAAAGGATGCAAAAAAGGATGCGAAAGTCGATGCAAAAGTTGATGCAAGTGTAGGTGCAAAAAGTGGATGCAAAAGTATGTCAAACAAAATTAGGTGCCAAACTTGATGCAAAACCTGGAACAAAACCTGGTGTAAAGGATGACACAAAACTTGGCATAAAATTTGGTGCAAAACGTGGTGCAAAACCTATTGCAATACCTGGTGCTAAACTTGGTGTAAGATTTGGTGCAAAACTTGATGCAAATTTTGTGTCAAGTTTTGCACCATATTTGATAAATGGATGCAAATAGCACCAAAAATGGGCTCTAGATGCAAAAAAAGAAGTAAAAAGGGACGCTAATCATTGTTTTTGTTGTAGTGAATAAAGAAAGCTTGAAGGAAAAGTTAAAGATAACATGCTAATCTTTCACAGAAACTATTATCCGTCACTTAGAAGAATTATGAAAATGAGAACTGAATCATAGACAATATGATGCTTAACACAGAAACTACTATTTGTGACCCTTAGAGAAGTTAAAGATAATATGTTGGTCTTTCACAGAAACTATTATCTATAACTTAGAAAGGAAGGTGGAAACTTCAAGTATAGGAGCGCTCTTTTAAGGAATTTTAACTTTATCTACATAATCAAATAAAGTCCTGCAGCTTCATTACTATACTTGA
Source organism: Pinus tabuliformis (assembly GCA_031772625.1). Classification (NCBI taxonomy): domain Eukaryota; kingdom Viridiplantae; phylum Streptophyta; class Pinopsida; order Pinales; family Pinaceae; genus Pinus; species Pinus tabuliformis. The sequence goes on from CM062804.1 coordinate 1,459,410,444, forward strand.
AAGAAGAAAACATAAGATAACACATAACAGAGAGGGTTACAAAATTATACCCAAAAATTCATGGAAACTTCTGATTCTTTCATTAATCAACAATTATATCAGGAATACAGTGGTCTAGTCTCTGGGTTCTCAAAAGTTCGAACCCTTTCTTTGTAAATTTTCCTCTTTTTATACGTTGTGGAACAGTTATTGATCTCTAAAACTGCCCAAATTATTTAACTGCTTCTCTAACTATATGAAGTAAAAACTATTACAGAATTTTACAGAGGGTAAAAGACACATCAACGAACATGAAATAACATGAACATAATTGAATTCAGAAGAGGGCGATAAATGTTGGCTTGCTCTGTTAATCTGCTGCCGAGTTCCTCTATAAATGCCCTAATGATGCTTAATTCGTTTAGCCGTAATGAAATGCGTTAAGCTTGTGTAATCCTGGGCTTACATAGGCATTTTGATTGGCCCAAATACAAAGAAAACATACTCGATTGTCTTCCTCTTCAGATTCGGCTCTAACCCTAATTTTCCACTTTACACAGAAAAATTAACACAAACCCTTGATTAATACGGAACTCAAAAGAGTTAATATTGCTTTATAAACCTGTCAAATCTGCCCGCTCAGCACTCCGTTTACTTCCATCACAAATCGCAATCGGCCCGATACATCACTGCAAACTTAACTTTATGCACCCTTAAGATGCATAACTATGGTAGTGTTGAACTTATGCATAAATCCTTTATATTTGCGCTTTTCTATTATATACCTTTTATAATGAAAATATGCCATAAAACCAATGTTTTTAAAACCGGAACCAGTCTAACCGGGACTGGTTTGGTCTAAACGAACTGGTTTTAGAAAAATACATTATAATTTTTTTTAATGAAAAAAACTATTTTTAAAATTTAAAACCATGATTCCAAGCCAATAGAGACAAAATATGCAAATATTTCTCATTTATATACCATGTAAAGGTGAATATATCAAAATGGCACCAAGTGCAATACATATCATCGACAAAATACATAAGCAATGAGGCTCTAAATGGCCTCTAGAATGCAAAAACAAAGCCTACAAACTATGGGGCCAGTGGCCTACTACAAGACTTCAGTCTAGACTCTACATATATGATAATAGTAATACTATAATAGTGATCAACATTATCACTTGAAGTTGAAACTTCTCATGAGTCTCAATCATCATGATCAAACTCAGTTGGTTGAGTCTCGTTGCAGTCACAAACTTCTATTTTGGTTCAGTGACTTGAGTCTCAAACTTCTGAAGGTATTCTGCCCTAATATTCCCTATTATTTCATTTGGTGCTCCACATGGCTTTACATGGCCTCCTATCCCAGCCAAGTGTTGCTTGAACCTCTTAATACCCCCTCCTTGAATGGATTTTTGGCAATATTTGCAGATCATTTTGCCATCAATCATATCACAATGAGCCCATGCAGTATCTCTGGCTTTTGGAGGCATGATGACTCCTTGGATGGTAGATCATAGAAATGAGAAGTTTATAACACATAAAAAAATTAATTCATGGACAACAGTCAAATAAGGAATTTTCAAGTGCAAATCCTTACCTGGAAATGCAAACTAGCTTCCTTAGCCTCCTCTTGAAGATGGAAACTACACTGACAGCTACACCCTATCTCCAAAATAGCTCCAACTCCAACTCCAAGATGACTACTTCAACAAATGCCAAAAACTCAACACTCTCCAAGCTCACAAACACTCCAAAACAGTTGTGTGAGACAAATGAGAGTGAGAGGGGCCTCTTAAAGGCTTGGAGAGGGTGTTTTTGCAGGGAAAACACCCTTAGTTTCCCCCCAAAACCCCTAAAACACAGTCCGCATTACACAGTGGGCGTGCCTCTAACCGGCCGGTTTAGGATGGAACTTGTCGGTTTGATACAAAACCGGCCCGTTCCATCCTAAACCGGCCGGTTAGCACCGGTTTAGGGAAAATTTTAGCAAAATGGGCGATTGAACCGGGTTTTTTGGCCAGTTTAGACCAGCGGCCTTGCTAACCGGCCGGTTAGACCGGTAACCGGTTTTTAAAAACGGTTTTGAAAGCACTGCATAAAACATGCTTTTTCCACTTTTAATATGGACTCGGCACAACTATCAAGGCATACCTTTTCTGCTGATATATACCCACCGTAGATCTGTGTTTTTCGGATCAGATAGTCTATAAAGATTTCAGGTGGGACATAAGGCCGGAGAATACCTGCCCAAAATGGGCGGTTTTCTCTCTCTACCCGGCTACTACATGTCGAATGATAAGTGGGATCGGGTGAGCTCCAATAAAAACCATTTACCATTTTTGCTCCGCCCGAAAACCTGCTTGTAGCTTGAAATCTGCCTTTTCGTATGCCTCGCGGACCCGCCGAGGCTTATAAATCATAATATATATACGCTTCGGGTCCGGCCTTTCTATTATAATCCTTTATAATAGAAATACATATAAAATTGTGTAAACAAAATATATATGAAGGGCTTTTGATATAGCGGACCCGCCAGGACTTTACAATAAAACATATATATTTCGGGTCCGCCATCGCAAGTCGCAATCGGCAACGTACATAGCTCAGCGGTGTGGCGGACCCGACGGGACTTAAAACCACGATGTACATACCTTTCGGGTCCAGCTATCATGAATCGCAATTGGCAATCGGTGAATGAACCAACATATGTATTCAGTGCTTTACGGACCCGCCGGACTTTTAAATATAATATATATCTATATATATATATATATATATATATATATATATATATATATTGAGTCCGGCCCGCAATCGCAAATCGCAATCGGCACTATCAGTGAAACCAATCATACATATCATTGTGGACCCGCCGAACTTTATAAACGTAACTTATAGTATTTCGGGTCCGGCTTTAACCCTTTAATACTTGTTTCTTTTGCAAATCAGATATATCACTTTGTTTCTTTTGTGTTTTGATTCCGATATACAATTTATTACATCTCCCTCTTGCCTTATCTTTTTTCAAAATATTTTCCAAGTGATTTTTTGAATGAAAGAAAAAGATACATGTTACAACAGGATGTATGTGCTCCCTCTACCCACTTGGCTCGAAATTTCCCCCTACTGGAGGTCTCTGCATGAGTGGATGCCTTCACTCGATCTCCTCTCGGCTTCTCCAGTTGTGGCTGCTCCACAACTTCCTGAAGTTGCTTCACCAATTGTAGCTCCGTCACAATTGTCTGAGACTTCTTCTGGCGTTGCATGTTGAGAGGTAATGTACTCTCCCTCTCAACCACCAAGTCTCCAATAGTTGCCTTGCTCCTCAAGGCTTTGCATGCATCTTGAACCTCAAGAGTATACAGTTTCTTCACTCATGAACCGATCTGCTTCACCTGTCTCGTCGTGACGTGTCTAAGAAAACCTTTCCCTTGCTGAAGACTACATCATAGCCTTTGTCTTCCAACATTGCAATCGATACCAAGTTTTTCTTCAGTCCTGGCACATACTTCACATCAGTCAAGGTAATGTGAGCTCCATGCTCCCTCTAAAAAACAATTATGCCTACTCATGAGACACTATACTTTTCATCATTACCCATCGCTATGAGTATCTGGAGATCATTCTCCTCCAAGGTACTAAACAAACTATTATCGTCAGTCATGTGGAATGAAGCTCCACTATCAAGAAACCAACCGCATCCCATCATGGATGAAACCATGCATGCGAAGAGGGTGAAATCCAACTCGAACTGTGAGGCCAATGCCTCACCTTCAGATCCTTCCCTGGATCCCATCTTGGATTTCTTCAATGGACAATTTGTTGCAAAATGGCCCACCTCATGACAATGAAAGCATCGCACTTTCGATTTGTCAAACTTCTTCCCACCATGGGAAGAACTCGATATGGGATGAGAATCCTTCTCCTTCCCTTTCTTTGCCTTACTCGCTAAGACACAATTTTCTTTATCCTCCTTGGATGAAGAACAATCTCTGGTGCTTCTCTTTATCTCCTCCTGCATCAGATCAGACCAAAGTCGTTCCCAATCTGGCAGTTTCTCTCTTCCATTAACCAATTCTTGGTAGCTATGCCAGCTCTTAGGAAGACCGAGGAGAGCAAGACTCACCATGTCATCATCGGTTGTCGTGATCCCTACACTTCCAAGCTCATCCCTGCAGGTGGTGAGCTTGTTCAGATATGTAGAGATCGTGTCACCATTTTCACACTTGATTTTTTGAAGCTTTTCTTTCAGCGCCAGCTTCCTCTGATCATTGTTGTTGTGATATAGATCTTTCAATGTTTTCCACATCGAAAACAGTGTCTCCTTCCCATGGATGCTCGAGACAATGTGGTCTCGAACTCCCTCCAAGAGGATTCTCCTCGCTCTAGCCACACATTTCTTCCATTCCGCCATCCTGTAGCATTAGCCACTGCTGGCTTGCAGACTTCTTGATCAATGAAGTCCTTTAGACCATTGTCCTCTAATACTGCTTCCATGTAATCCTTCTAGGCTATATAATTCAAGCTGCCCTCAAGTGCATCCTCGAGTCTTAAACCATTGAATGCCATTGGTGAAATTGAGATGTGATAAGAACTTGATTTCTATAATCAGGAACTTCAAACTTTGAACTTCTCCCTTCTTTGTATATTGTTCTTCACTTTGATCACCTTTGCTCTGATACCATGTAGAAATTTCACCGTAGATTAAATTGATTATTCAATATACTAAAGCAAAATACAAGATCTACTTCTACAACAAACTTTGCGGAAGCTTAATCGAATTGAGCAAGATCAATGAGAACACATATAACTGAGAATTAGAAATAAATCACACATAACACAAAAGAAATAACCCGGTGAAAGCCTTAGCCTAAAACCCCAATCTCTGTATTATCATACAAGTGGAAAAATTTACAAAAATAATCAGCTCTCAAGCTATCCTGCTCTCTCTGCAATCAAACAATACTTCTCATAGACAGTCAAAGGCTCTCACAACCTTCTCCTCTACCCTCCAAGCCTCATATTTCTTTGTGCAGTTTAACCTGGGGTCCAGTGTGTTAGCGCTTGAGATTTCACCCTAGGCTGAGGAAGGTAAACCTTCAAGGCAACATCAAACCATTTCACCTCGTAGCTAGCCCTACGGGGTATGAGAAGGCTCTCTCCGGTCAATCTCAGTAAAATATTCAATGGACAGAGATGACCAATACAGTGACACTGATATTAGGCTAGTAAACTGATTAAAAGGTTGATTTGGGGGTTTTTGGGGTTTTTTGGTGGCAAATTGAGGATCTGCAATTTTAGGGTGCGGGGATTTGACACAGTTTCTACAGGTGGGTCTTTGGGGCAAGGTAGGAGTTTGTGCTAATGCCTTTAGCTGAGATGGATGATCAAGGAAGAAAAAAGAGAAGCTAAAGAGGGCAAACAATGACTTTGAATCCTCTCTAGACAGTGGAAAACATAAACATTAAACAAATTTGAAAGCTGAGCATGGCAAGCATGAATTCAAACTTTATCACTTCATTTGTTTAATAAGCTGCAGTAAAGAAAGAGATGGAACACATAAACACACTTACAATTACAATAAGAGAACACACCATCAACACAAGAGTCCACAAGAATCCCAATGATGTCTGCAAAACCCTGGTCTTCCTTTTCCTCAAATTGCAGAGATACAAGTAAAATATACAATAGGAGCTTCTCCCTCAAGAGTCCAACCTTCCAACCTCTCAAAATGATTGAGAAAATACATAATATAGGCAAGCCAACCTCTTCCCTTGCCTCTAGGGGTCGAGCTCAGCTTCCTAGGAGCTGTTTTAACTAATTCTAAACTGAGCACTAGATAATAGGCAGTCAAAACAACTTGCCTCTAAAACTTAGGAAACCTATCCATGCATTAAATATTTACCATTTACATCAAAGAATCTTCTAGAAGTGATCAAGGAGAGTAAAAGTATCTAAGTGCCATTAAAATTACACAAAAATCCATCATTTACATGCCTCAAAAGTCAACCAAGATGAAAACAGTGTTTTGCTGGCCGAACTGGTCAAAACAGGCCAATTTCCCTGACTGGTCGCGCACATTCACAGCTCTGTTTGAGGGCCTTCCCGGTGTCCAAATCAGGCGCAAGATAGCTCGTTGGAAAGGTCTGCGAGTCTACTTTCCAACCCCACCGAAATTTTTGAATTTGGAGTTGATTTGACCCCTCAAAAGTCATTTCTCCCAAGACAGCTTTCTGCAACTCAAAATAGGGGCAGAAAGTCAAAAATTGCATGTATTTTGAGCTTTTGGAAACCCAAATCTCCATAAAATATGAAACCCATCCATAGACAAGTGTATTTTTGCATGAAAATTCCAAAAATGCAAATTTTTCCCCGTTCTGAGTTGCCCCCATGACTGGTCGCGCGCGGGGTGAGACGAGTCAAATGGCCAAAACCTGTAAAATTCCCACAAATGCCAAAAATGCTTCAAAACTCTCAAAATTTCTTGTGCCAGCTGCTAGGAAGATGCTAATGAGTATCATGGTGAGTGAGAGAGGCCTCGGCCAAGATACGGAGCGGGTTGGTCTTCTTCCTCCTCTTGCGGGCCTCGGACAACTTCCTTTGGAGTATCTTCATTTTTGCCTTGCAAACATGCATTCTCGCCCAATAATGAGTTTTCATGTTCCGTAGCAGCCTTTTGTCTTGGTTGGCTTTCTCCAACAACCTCTCCAAGCGAGCATTTGCCTGAATGAGCAAAGACTCCCGGTCAGCAGGCAATGGGTCCCCAGGCCTCCTACGGTTCAAGCCTCTATTACCGCGGATCCTCCATAGCTCATCAAGTTCTTTCTCCGCCTCTAATTGTCTGTTGCGCTGCTCCAGATAAGTGATGGTCCATTGAGCCATTTGGAGCTTCTGCTGCAACACGAGGTTCTCCTCCTCTCTGTCTGATAAGCTCATAAAAATCTGAAGAAGGAGAATGAGCATCAAGGTTAATGAAATCATGACGTGTATCGCCAGCTCTCTCATCCTCAACCATGGGCTGCTTGCCCTCCCGTACTGCCTCTGCTGATGAAGAATGCGAGGCCCCTTCCACCTGGTGTGGAGATAACACTCGCTGATCTGAAGAAGATGACGAGACCCCTTCTGTTAGGACTCCAATATGTACCATTTTGTTATATATTTTGATATCATTTTGCCCTCAAAACTATGAGCTTCAATGTCTTTTTCATTCACTATATCCTAAGGTATATGGAAACCTTCTCTTTATTATATGGTTAATCTGTTTTACATTTAATTCCATAATACTCTTATATTTTATCAACTATTGAAGTGCATTGTTGCTAACATAAAGTTGAAGATCGCAGATAAAGTTATATGCCTTGATGAGAACGAGCGGCTGTAGCTGAAACAGCTGACTAAGTTGCGGGAACAGCCAACTACTTGCTGAAACAGCTGGTCCCGTTGCTGAAACAGCTGGTCCCGTTGCTGAAACAGCTGGTCCCGTTGCTGAAATAGCTGGTCCCGATGCTGAAACAGTTAACTCAGCTGCTGAAACAGCCGACACAGCACGCAAATTCCGTTTTGCGTAATTTGCGATTTTGAAGAACTTTTTGTGGATAATAGCAGCAAGCCGAGGATATGGTTACCGGAATTATTGTAAAGATAGCATGACTGTTGTAACAGTAACTCTTTTCAAAGAAGAACAGAGTAGTTTTGTTTTGAACAGAATCAAGATATCCGCTCTTGTGTAAATTTGTAAATGATGTCTCCTCTTTAAAAAGAGGAGACATCATCATTAGAGGGGAGCGAATTGTATTTTTGAGAACAGCATTGTGTGAACAGGAGCTAGTCTCCTTCTTGTATGTACCAGTTTTCTTGACAGATGAATAAAGACCTGTTTTGAGCATTCTCGTTTAATTCTTTCTCTCGGGGAATCTTGTGAGAAGGAAAGGGCCCGCCTTCCTCACAAGATCCACCCCTTTATTCTGTAGTTGTTTATTTCTTTGCATTATAGTTAATTCTGTTGCTGAAACACTAGTTACATGGTTTGTGATGCTCTGTTTCTTAGCGCTACATGTATTGATTGCACGAGTGGATGATGAGAGCATGTGCTGAAGATCTCTGTACATAGAGATAGGGTCTTGCTCCCATTGATTGCCTTCTTTTACTTGCAGTGTGATTGGAAACGAGAGGCCAAGTGCTGAAGATTCCTGTTCCTGGGAATAGGGTCTTGACCTCTTAAGGTTACTTCTTTTGCAGTGTGATTAGTGCCAGGCAGCAGGTGCTGAAGTTCCCACTAAGGAATAGGGTCCTGTTCCTGCTATAGTTGAATGATTTCTTTTCCCATACATTTATTTTCCCTTTGCTGTAACAGAGAAATCGTGTCTGCTATAAGTTAATTTACTTCAGCTTTAATTAAGTAGACTGTGAATTAGTAGATTGCTGAATTTAACAGTTGTGTGTGACTTTCTCTTACTACAACATTGAACTGCTTTTGAAATTGAGCATATCCAGTGCGTTATTACCTTTGGAATAAAAAGACCTTCTCGGGTTGACAATTTATGTGGAGCTCGAATTGTGAAAACAATTAGAGCGGCCAACATTTTGGCGCCGTTGCCGGGGAAGGTAATTATAGATTTCAAAAAGCATTTATCTATTTGTCCTAATGTGCAGATTGTATGAGAGGACGAGGAAACCAGAAGAAAAATAACCGCGCAGGTGGCAAGGGCTGGGGAGGACGAAAAACGTTTATTGACGAGATTGTATCAAAAGCTGAATCATCACAAAGATTGAGTTCTCGGAAGTCAAAATTTCAGCGTTCCCCTCAGTCGGATTACAGAACAGAAGAAGTCGTGGGTCCTGAAAATACAGAAGAAGTTGTGGGTCCTGAAAATACAGAAGAACCAGCAGTCAGCGCTGAAGAATCAGAGGAAAGTAGCAGAATAGAAGAATACATCGAGGAGATAGTAGAAAGCGCTGGACGACCAGTAGGAAATATTGAAGAACCAATAGAGGATTCTGACGATCGAGAAAGTGCAGTAGGAGGACCAACAATGGAAGACAACAATGAAAATTTCCTCTTTGGAGGAGGACGTACAGGTCCTGAAGAAGAGAGAAGGGATGAAAATTCTCTTTCTACCTTGGGATTTCCCATCAGTGATCTGCCTGCAGGAACAATGAAAAATATCCCATTGTCTGCCCTACCTAACTTTCATGGTTTATCTACTGAGGATCCTGATGAGTTTCTTTTTGAATTTGATATTTTATGCAGAAGCTATGATTATGTTACTAATGCTCAAAAGTTGAAACTGTTTCCAGCCACCTTAAAAGGGAATGCCTTGAGATGGTTCATGAGCCTTGGAAGCCAGGTAATCACAACATGGGAGCAAATGAAACAAAAATTTCTGCTTAAATATCAGGACTACTGCCGGACGAGAGAGAAGAAGGATGAATTATTCAATATGGCACAAAAATCGGACGAAAGCTTGGAGGACTACATCGAAAGATTGCAATACAACATACAGAGATCCGATCATCCAGATATAAGTAAGGAAATTCGCAAAACAATATTACTTAGAGGGTTAAGGGATGATTGTTTAAACATGTTAAATATGCTTGCTAAGGGAGATATATCTAAAGAATCATATGATGAGATTTGTGAACTTGCTAAAAGATGTTCTAGGGGAGCTGCAAGAAATAGAATAAGAGATTCCACCTATTCAAGGGTACAGAAATCAGCCAATGGAGGAGCAACAAGAGCAGAGATAGGTAATTTGCTTGAAGAATTTAAAACCGAAATGCTAAGTTCTTTTGCTTCGCAGATTGACACTTTGCAGGTTAAGAAGAAGCAGGCTGAGGCAGAAGCAACTCTGGCTATTTACTGCCCAAAATGTAGAGATAAACATCCACTAAGGGAGTGCCCAAGAGATAAAGCACCAGTTTGCACCCTTTGTGAGAAAGATCATGAGACAGAACAATGTCCATCTCTACCGGGGATAAAAGCAGCGATGCAGCCAACAGAGGAAGAAGCTGAAGCAGTCTACCTTCTAACTCAAAGAAGACAGTGGCAACCTAAAGGGCAAGGTACGAATTCTGGTATGCCATTTAATCGTTGGAACAATTATTCTGCTTTTGGCCAAACAGGCTACCCCCCCTTCAACCAAATGCAATATCCACTTTTCAATCAAATGAGTTTCCCACCCATGCAAATGCAAAACCCTCCCTTTGTTGATCCTTCCATGTGGACTCCTTGGCCTCCACAGCAACCACCTCCTTTCAATCCTTGGAACCCAAGTTGGAATAATCAATCATACCCAAATCAGATGCCTCAATTCCAACAATCACTCTCTCTGCCATCAAATGCCCCACCAAACAACCAAATGAGACCCCAACTACCTGCGCAACCAAATCCTAACCCCAACAATAAAGCTGTGCAAGTTATTGAAATTCAGAATCAGTCTATATCCCCTACTATGCAATGTAATGATATTCACTTGAGATCTGGAAGAGTAGTAGAGCCTATTATTGATGATGTAACTGATTCAGATAAAAATGAAACCGAAAAGCAAAAAGAAGCTCAACCACCGTCTAACAAAAATGCTGAATTAACTGAACCTCCATTCCCCGAGCGTTTGGTTTTAACCAAAACAGCCGAAACACCTGCTTTTAATTTTATGGGGGAATTGCAAAATTTGTATATTAAGATTCCACTTTTACAAGCATTAAAAGATGTACCAATTTATGCCAAAACATTAAGGGATATTTGTGTGAAGAAACCTGGTAGGAAAACCAAGGATCCCCTTACAGTACATGTGATGGGAGACTTGTCTGCATTAATGTCCGGAAAAACCCCTCCTGTAAAATATGGTGATCCTGGCCATCCTACTGTTACAGTTCAAATAGGTAAAGCAGTAATCCCCCGAGTTTTGGTAGATTTAGGTGCAGCAATTAATATAATGACTCTGGAAACTTCACAATTGTTACAGCTGAATAACACAATCAGAGATACACCCACCATTCTAGAGTTAGCTGACCGGTCCACAATTAAGCCAGAAGGGGTTGTTGAAGACCTGCTCATATCAGTTGAATCCTGGAAATATCCAGCTGATTTTGTTGTATTGCAAACTAAAACAAAGCTGGGGGGACATCCCTTAATTCTAGGAAGGCCATGGTTGGCCACAGCTGATGCATTTATAAGTTGTAGATCTGGTTCAATGACAATTTCTAATGGTTATGAAACAAAGCAGTTAACTCTTTATCCTCACGCTACGCCAGTAGTTAATAATGAAGATTCTATATGGATGGATTATGATGATAATGCTGTTCAGCCAATTCTAACTATAGGACAAGCTTTAACTCTTAAAGACAATACAGAAGATGAAATAATTAATAACTTTATTTGTGAACCTTCTTCTGTCATTGCTGAAACACACAATCAATTAACTGCAATTTTTGAAACTGATATACAAGAAAAGATTGAACCTGAAGATTCAGCTCAAACTTTAAACACGATCCCATCTAAGAGCGTAACGGTTGAAATTGAACCCGGTAAGACATTAAACATAAATCCTGATTTAACAGACACTGAAACAGAGCAGCTAATGAAGTTATTACACAAATATAAGGGGGCATTTGCCTGGGATTACACGGACATGAAAGGTATTTCTTCTGAATTATGTACTCATAGAATTTACATTAAAGAAGGATGCCGACCTGTTTGTCAACCCCAAAGACGAATGAATCCTAATTTACGAGAAATTGTTAAAGAAGAACTTCAAAAATTGCTTAATGCAGGGTTTATATACCCCATATCTGACAGTGAATGGGTTTCCCCGTTAGTAATTGTTCCTAAGAAAAACGGGAAATGGAGGGTATGTGTTGACTATAGGGCTTTAAACAAAGCTACCCAAAAGGATCACTTTCCCTTACCTTTCATTGATCAGGTGTTGGACAGTCTTGCAGGGAAGAAATTCTTCTCTTTTCTAGATGGATTCAGTGGTTATAATCAGATAAAAATTGCACCCCAGGATCAAGACAAGACCACTTTCACCAGTCCTTGGGGAACTTTCGCCTATAGAGTTCTCCCATTTGGATTATGCAATGCACCAGCAACCTTTCAAAGAGCTGTTATAGGAATTTTCTCAGATATGCTGAATGACTGTATGGAAATATTTATGGATGATTTTACCCCCTATGGTGTTTCTTTTGAAGAGGGATTACAAAACCTTGAGAAAGTGCTAAAAAGATGTATTCAAGCCCACCTTTCCTTAAGCACCGAAAAATGCCACATGATGATGAGTGAGGGAATAGTGCTTGGACATTTTATTTCATCTCTAGGTATTCAGGTAGATCCATCTAAAATATTAGTCATTCAGAATCTTTCTGTTCCTAAAACTCAAACTGATGTGAGAAGTTTTTTAGGACATGCTGGTTATTATAGGAGATTTATTAAAGATTTCTCTAAAATAGCTTCTCCATTGTTTGTATTGCTTATGAAAAATGCTGAATTCAAGTGGACTAGCTCTTGTCAAAAAGCTTTTGAAGAATTGAAGCATCAGCTGTCTACTGCTCCTATTTTGAGGGGGCCTGACTGGAATCTTCCATTTCACATATCCTCTGATGCTTCAGACAGTGCTATTGGAGCAGTCCTGGGACAAGAGGAAAATCATCTTCCTTATGCTATATACTTTATCAGTAAGAACATGACCTCTGCTGAGCTTAACTATACAGTTACCGAGAAAGAGTTCCTTGCAGTAATCTATGCCATTAATAAATTCAGACACTATATTACTGGTTATCCTACGTTTGTGCACACTGATCATTCAGCTATTAAATACTTAATGAACAAATCTGTTACAAATGCTAGAGTTACCAGATGGCTATTACTATTGCAGGAATTTGATATTACAATTATAGATCGGCCTGGTAAAGAAAATGTGGTGGCTGATTTTCTTTCACGGTTAAAAACTGATAATGATATTCCAGTAGATGATAGTTTTCCTGACGAATATTTGTTTGCAGTTTCTGCTCATTCTCCATGGTATGCAGATATTGCTAACTACTTGGTTGCAGGAAAACTACCAGCACACCTGTCATATAGGGAAAAAAGAAGAATTGTTCAACAAAGTGCCAGGTATAGTTGGATCAGCGGATGTCTCTTTTATACTGGGCTTGATCAGGAGATTCGAAGATGCATTAGAGAAGATGAAGTGTATGACATACTGAAAGCTTGTCATGATGGCCCTTGTGGAGGCCATTTTGCTGATAAAAGAACAGCGCATAAAATTCTGAGGATGGGTTACTATTGGCCCTCACTATTCAAGGATGCAAAGAAGTATGTAAGGGCTTGTGATAGCTGCCAGAGAATGGGTCAACCCAATCATAGAGACCAAATGCCACTAAACCCCCAGGTAGTTTCTGAACCATTTGAAAGATGGGCCTTGGACTTCATAGGACCCATTAACCCTCCATCCAATCAAAGGACCTATATATTAGTCTGCACAGACTATATGACTAAGTGGGTGGAAGCCAAAGCACTTATTAGAGCCAATGAAGAGGCTGTTTTGTCCTTCTTGTTTGAAGATATTTTCACTAGATTTGGAATCCCCAGAGAGCTAGTTACTGATGGAGGACCTCCATTCAATTCTCATGGTTTTAAATCTACTCTTCACAAATATCATATTCAACATAGAATGACTACACCATACCACCCCCAGGCCAATGGGCAGGTGGAAAGCACAAACAAAGTTTTAGAGGCCATTCTAACTAAAACAGTGAAGGACAACCGAAAGGATTGGTCCCAAAGGCTCCCTGAGGCATTATGGGCTTACAGGACTACTTGGAGAAACACTACCGGTTTTTCTCCCTATGAATTGGTTTATGGTAAAAATGCTATTTTTCCTGTGGAATTTGAAATTAAAACTTTAAAGACTGCCTTAGCTGTTAATCTTGATTTGAATGATGTGTAGACAGCTAGATTGCAGCAACTTTTGGAGTTGGATGAAAAGAGATTGGATGCCATTCACCAAACAAACATGATTCAGCAACAAAGGATGAAATGGCATGACAAAATTATCAAACACAAGCAGTTCCAAAAAGGTAATTGGGCCTTGCTGTATGATTCACGGTTTGAAAATTTTCAGGGAAAGCTACGCACACGTTGGCTTGGACCATATGAAGTAGAAGATGTCTTTCCAAATGGAACGGTAAGACTTGTAACAATTGATGATGCTAAAACACCTCTACTAGTCAATGGCCATAGGCTCCGTTTATATGAGCGCCCTGTTTCTAGAGAAGATTTCAAGACTGCTTGCATGACTGATATTCATTATATTTTTCCAGGGGAGTCTTCTGCTCCTCACAGCACTTAATTTTCTGCACTATATTTTTAGTAGTAGATTAGATTTAGCACTAATAATCCCTGTCAAGGATTGGCATGTTACAATTGAATTTTGCAGATTCTGGAAAGGCAATAAGGAGGACTGATTCATCATGAGAAGATCTGAAGCTTTAAATCAAGAAGCTTCCGCCCATCATTTTATCCTCTTCCCCAATCATTCCCACCACTCCCGAAATATCTTCTTTCAGTCTGCGTTACCCATCCCTTACTGTTGAAATAAACCCTTATCATTCACAGACCTAAGTCAGTTATCACAATTTCCTGATTTTTCCCGTGGCTGAAACACCTGTTTTAGCAACGTAACACCAATTTTTCCCGTTGCTGAAACACCTGTTTCAGCAACGTAACACCAATTTTTCCCGTTGCTGAAACACCTGTTTCAGCAACGCAACACCAATTTTTCCCATTGCTAAAACTCCTGTTTCAGCAACATAACACCAACTTTTTCTGTTGCTGAAATACCTGTTTCCGCAACATACCATTGATTCTACCCATTGCTGAAACACCTGTTTCAGCAATACATTATCAATTTCCCCCGATTGATGAAACACCTGCTTCAGCAATGTATCGTTCGTTGTTAGTTGCTCAAACATCAGTCTCAGCAACTTGATTTTATCAAAGCAGCATCTCTCTTTGACGACATATAAGCTTTCTGGTCCTTCATGACCATATTTCAGATCCTTTTGGTGAAAAATTACTTGCAATATACCAGAATCAATTACACAGACCCTTCTATGATCATTCAAGGCTATTGCAACCAACACTTCGAGTTATTAATTAAAGGTAAAGTATGAGGTATATGGTTTTAATGTAATTCGGTTAAAACATATTAAAAGAGAAGATTTCATGTCATAAATGATTGCATATCTCCCCGCGTCCAATCACTATCATACCATACGTAGGAGGGGGGAATTCCAAAAATGGAATGATTATTTCGCATGCACCAACCTGCCGCCGGCTATCATACCCATTTTTGCCGTCATTTAGACTACGCAGCCATTGTTGCAACTACTAAGTCTGATCAGGGTCTGAGAGTACTGAATTGTGCTTCTGCGGAAAAACTCAGAGCTTTAGCCATGGGAAAGGCGGCCATTAGAAATGAGCCCGGCTCCATAAGTCTTCTACAGCTCTTTCCTGAAGCATATCAGATCTTCCAACGAGCAGGGTGGACAGCATATTTCGAAAGGTTGGGAGATTTTAACGCAGAGGACGTATTAGAATTCGCACAGAACTTTGAAGGCAATTTCTCAGTGGTCCGAGGGGTTCGAATCTCAGTGACAGAGGATGACATAGTTCAGGTATCAGGGTTGCCAGCTGAGGGCATTCGCTGGTTCAGCAGGAAGACGGTCGTTCTTAACGCGCAACAAGACTTTTTGCGCCCGGACGAGCAAGTGGAACCTAGAGGCCGCGGGGTCAGTCTGCATTCACTTCCTCAACCATGGCCATCAGTGGCAGAATTCGTCAAACACTACCTCACATGCGAAGGGCGTTATCAGGTAGTGTACAATCACGACTTTGTTCTGCTGAATCATTTGAGAAATGGAAGATTGGTTAATATCCCCTATTACCTGCTTGGTTGTATTAAAAATATGTCGTATTACTGTAAGAAAGCCAAATCTCCCATGACATCCCTTACCCATCATCGCTTATGTCAGCTGTTAATACAGAGGGGTTTTGCTCAGCAAAATCCCCCTCTGCAGGCCCTACCTGAAATTCCTTTGCAGGCCCCACCTGAAGCTCCTCTGCAAGCCTCACCAGAAATTCCCCAACCACCTGAAGCCCCACCACAAATTCCCCAACCACCTGAAGCCCCTTTGCAAGCCCCACCCGAAACTCCTCAACAGGAGAAAACGTCCCAATTGTCTGAAAATCCTCATGAAGAACAACAGGAGGAAACCCTGAATTCTCCCGTCAACCCAACCCCGAGCTCGCCACAGTTAGCAGAGCTAACACCCTCTACTATTCCTGTCCCTAGTGATGATTCTCCAACACCCCCTTCTTCACCCATTAAGAAAAAAAGGAAAACCCCAGCAGTCACAAGTTCTAGACCGCGGACAAGGTCCACATCCAAAATTCCTATCTCTCCGCAAAACCCTGTCCTGAAGAAAAAGCACTCCCATTCGAGAAAAAGGAAAGGCAGCGATTTTGCTGCCTTCCTACCAAAAAGAAAGAGGACAAAGACTGTTGAGGCAGAATTTACCTCCATTTTCCCTAACCCTGCCACTATTGTATTGAAACCCTTATCCCCATCCCGAACTCCTCAGCCGGCTTCGTCCGAAGACATTGTCCCACAAAAATCAGTACCTCGGGATAATACGACAATGGTTATGGATCAAGAAGTGACTGCTCCACAAGAACCAGTCACTTGCCCAGCGACTGTAACACAAGAACCAGTCACTGAGGAAGAAGAATACACCAAGCAGGTTGATAACGGGAAATGCCCAGTGACTGTTCCACAAGAACCAGTCACTGAGGCAGCAGAATTTACAGAGCAGGTTGATATTGAAAAATGCCAAGTGACTGTCCCACAAGAACCAGTCACTGAGGCAGAGGAATTTACAGAGCAGGTTGTTAGTGGAGAATGCCCAGTGACTGTTCCACAAGAGCTAGTCACTGAGGCAGAAGAATTCACAGAGCAGATCAATACTGAAGAATGCCCAGTGACTGTTCCACAAGAACCAGTCACTGAGGCACAGGAACACAACAAGCAAGATGATAGTGGGAAATGCCCAGAGATTGAAATGACAGAACTAGAGACTGAAATGCCAGAACTAGAGACTGAAATACCAGAGCTCGAGATGGAAATACCAGAATTGGAGATTGAAGTGCAGGAATCCATTCCTAACCCGGTGGATGAAACACAAGAACCACCCACTGTGGTACCAGAACTGGAAACCGGAACACAAGATTCCATTCCTAACCCGGTGGATGAAACACAAGAACCACCCACTGTGGTACCAGCATTAGTCACTGAGAAGCAAGAATTCATAGGGGAAATACAAGCACCACTCACCGTGGTATCAGAACTAGTAGCTGAGGAACAAGGATTCATTCCTGACAGAGCACGAGGACTATTTACTGTGGTATCAGAACTAGTTTCTGAAGAACAAGAATCCATTCCTGGCACGATGGATGAAACACAAGAGGCACCCATTGTGGTGCAACAACCAGCTACCACTGTGCACCAGCAAAATATTCCAGCAGAAACAACTAGCATACAAGGCCCACATACGATGGCATCTCTACTGCAGGAAAATGAGTTCCTGAAGTCTGAAATAGAAGCCTACAAAGCTGAGTTAGCCATGGCTCGAGAGGCTTTTGAAAAAGAACTCAATCTCCATACATTAGCACAAGTAGCCTCAATGCAGAACAGGGAGACATGTATAGAATATATGTGCAAGGAGTGTGGCACAATTTATCAGAATGCAGGCTATAAAGTAGTTGAAATTTCACTCCCTGAGACAATTATGACAGAGGGAACACAAGAGGAATGCCCCACTGCTCCACAAGAGCCAGTAGGACCTCCTGTGATGCAAGAAGAAGAAGAAGAAATCGAACAAGAGATATCTCATCCCTTGGGGACTGATGCAGCAATCCCGGCAGAAGAAACACTGCCAGAGCACACCACTATTGATTCAGACATTCCAGCAGAAGAAACATTGCCAGAGCATATGACTATTGATTCAGATATTCCAGCAGAAGAAACATTGCCAGAGCACATGATTATTGATTCAGATATTCCAGCTGAGGAAACATCGCCAGAGCATACTACTACTGAAACAGCTGTTTCGGCAGAAGAGACACTGCCTCAGCACACTACTGGTGCAAGTATCCCAACAGAAGAAATAATGCCTCAATGCATTTCCTCTGAGGCAGCCATACAGACAGAGGGAATAGTGCCTAAGCCTACTACTTCTGTTAAAAAGACACAGACTCGGCTATGGGACCCATTGGAACAATTCAACAGATGGAAGAAGGAACATGCTGAGAAACAGGATATAGTATTACAACAGCATAAGTTGCAATGGCAAAACTTTGTATACACTAACTGGGAGAACTTGGAGCAATTACTGCAAGAGCACAGGGAATATAAGAAGGAAGCCAGACAGTCTAAGGAACGGATAGCCCTGATGTTTTCATTGGTAAGGAAGTTGATGGTCACACGCAAACCTTCTGTAAATTATGCTCTTTTTCTTGCTGAACGACTAGCTTATTTTCAAATTAAATCATTAGCACATGGTAGACCACATGAAGTATTGACTTCAGAAAAGTTTGTTGAGACCTTCAAGGAGGCCCCTGAAAGCGACCAGCATCTGCTGTGCGAACTCTACCTTCATAATGAAGCCATGCCTGAAGAAAGAAGAATTAATCTTATTCCAATTGCAGGGGACATACAAATTAGGGCATTTTCTTCATTTTTGTCTAATCAGCTCACTTGGCAGACTGCATTCAATACAAGCAGTCATAATGAGGAGAATAAACTCCTGTGGATTAGGCCAGAGCCGGCAAGCCCAGCCATGTTTATAGCACAGTACTATGAGTTCTTGCAGAAGCCAGGTATGAGCGAGCACATAGAGCAATTACAGGCTTCAATCCTTTTCAAGTGTCAAGAGCATATTCGAATGAAGGGTCCTGCTGCACTAAAGGCCAATGATCTCTTTTGGCAACATTCAGATAAGGAAAGACAGGACTATCATCCTTTTAACCCTCTCAATTTTCATGCTGCATTGTATAGAGTCCCTAAGTATATTGATTGCATTCAGCATTGTGGAGTCAACTGGATTGGGTATCATTTCCGTTTTCCAAGCTTATGGCTGCCTTCTGAAAAATATCAAAATCATTACTTGTTGACTGACGAAGAGGAAGCCTCGGCATGGCAACAGTTGCAGACCAACAGCGGATTTCGAGCTCCTACAGATGCCACTTTCTCCAGCTACTGCTTGAGTAATCTGCATTGCCAGTCCCAGTACTCAGACTCTGATTCAGACGAAGGGGTTGCCTGAGGACATGCAACATTTTTAGCTGGGGGGGATGTTAGGACTCCAATATGTACCATTTTGTTATATATTTTGATATCATTTTGCCCTCAAAACTATGGGCTTCAATGTCTTTTTCATTCACTATATCCTAAGGTATATGGAAACCTTCTCTTTATTATATGATTAATCTGTTTTACATTTAATTC
Organism: Pinus tabuliformis; assembly: GCA_031772625.1. Classification (NCBI taxonomy): domain Eukaryota; kingdom Viridiplantae; phylum Streptophyta; class Pinopsida; order Pinales; family Pinaceae; genus Pinus; species Pinus tabuliformis. The sequence goes on from CM062804.1 coordinate 1,459,429,993, forward strand.
CATAATACTCTTATATTTTATCAACTATTGAAGTGCATTGTTGCTAACATAAAGTTGAAGATCGCAGATAAAGTTATATGCCTTGATGAGAACGAGCGGCTATAGCTGAAACAGCTGACTAAGTTGCGGGAACAACCAACTACTTGCTGAAACAGCTGGTCCCGTTGCTGAAACAGCTGGTCCCGTTGCTGAAATAGCTGGTCCCGATGCTGAAACAGTTAACTCAGCTGCTGAAACAGCCGACACAGCACGCAAATTCCGTTTTGCGTAATTTGCGATTCTGAAGAACTTTTTGTGGATAATAGCAGCAAGCCGAGGATATGGTTACCGGAATTATTGTAAAGATAGCATGACTGTTGTAACAGTAACTCTTTTCAAAGAAGAACAGAGTAGTTTTGTTTTGAACAGAATCAAGATATCCGCTCTTGTGTAAATTTGTAAATGATGTCTCCTCTTTAAAAAGAGGAGACATCATCATTAGAGGGGAGCGAATTGTATTTTTGAGAACAGCATTGTGTGAACAGGAGCTAGTCTCCTTCTTGTATGTACCAGTTTTCTTGACAGATGAATAAAGACCTGTTTTGAGCATTCTCGTTTAATTCTTTCTCTCGGGGAATCTTGTGAGAAGGAAAGGGCCCGCCTTCCTCACAAGATCCACCCCTTTATTCTGTAGTTGTTTATTTCTTTGCATTATAGTTAATTCTGTTGCTGAAACACTAGTTACATGGTTTGTGATGCTCTGTTTCTTAGCGCTACATGTATTGATTGCACGAGTGGATGATGAGAGCATGTGCTGAAGATCTCTGTACATAGAGATAGGGTCTTGCTCCCATTGATTGCCTTCTTTTACTTGCAGTGTGATTGGAAACGAGAGGCCAAGTGCTGAAGATTCCTGTTCCTGGGAATAGGGTCTTGACCTCTTAAGGTTACTTCTTTTGCAGTGTGATTAGTGCCAGGCAGCAGGTGCTGAAGTTCCCACTAAGGAATAGGGTCCTGTTCCTGCTATAGTTGAATGATTTCTTTTCCCATACATTTATTTTCCCTTTGCTGTAACAGAGAAATCGTGTCTGCTATAAGTTAATTTACTTCAGCTTTAATTAAGTAGACTGTGAATTAGTAGATTGCTGAATTTAACAGTTGTGTGTGACTTTCTCTTACTACAACATTGAACTGCTTTTGAAATTGAGCATATCCAGTGCGTTATTACCTTTGGAATAAAAAGACCTTCTCGGGTTGACAATTTATGTGGAGCTCGAATTGTGAAAACAATTAGAGCGGCCAACACCTTCCACCTGCTGTGGAGAAAATACTCGTCGAGCTGCTGCAAATAAGGTCCTATGACCTCTCTGATAGGTGACCCGAGGTGAAGAAGCCACATGTCTCGGAACAATAATCTCGGGCTGGTGTGATGGACCTCCCGCATCATGAATGACCTCTGGCTCTGGCTGTGGCTGTGGTGGCACTGTAAAAACCTCATGAGAAATGAAGTCTGCCCATGGAATGCCCTACTGACTCAACTGATGGGAAACAATGAGCTGAATGAGACCATGATGGCACAAACTCCTGTGCTGCTGAGCTGGGGACTGCCTCTGAAACACGGACACCATCCTCTGAATGTCCTGGAAGAAGTAAACCGGGATGTTCATCATCCTCACTCGGGTAAAGTGCATCAACAGGCGAATGTGACAAGCAAAGACTCATGAAAACCTTCCCTCACATGTGAAGTAATGCATGATAAGCCACATGATCGAAGCATACTCCTCTCGGAGGAATCTGAAAGGAAAGTTCCCTGACAAGTGATGTACGAATGCTGGCCTGACATATGGCTCAAAATAAACAAAATCCAGCCATTTGCGCTTTGGCCACACCTCACCCACATTGGGTATCCCGGTAGCCTCTGAAATCATCTCAGGAGAAAACACAAAATTCACCCCTGCAAGAGTAACCTGCCCATCATGAAGGTGCAAAACAAATAGACGGGCCAACTCCCTGTGGTGCTGAATCTGGGCAAGCCTCTCGCAAAACTGGAAACATGACATGTACTGGAAACAAGTCACTGCCAATGGGCAAGCCTGTAATTCTGCTAAAGATGTGGGCTCTTCTCTCCTATGATGACCACCTTTGCCACCCCTACGAGGCCTCTGTTGTGCCTCAACCTCCGTAGAAGAAGACCGGTCATCACCTTGCTCATTAGTTTCAGTGGTTGACATGGTGTTATTGAGCAAGGTGGAGAAAATAGACAAAGTTGATTGCTGCCCTGCCTGCAAAATGCTGAGAAGTATGCGGTTTTCAAGGGGAAAAAATCATGAGGGAAGTGTTAGGGGAGGGACTTTTTCATAAGGAATGGGAAAATATATAAAAACAGGGAACTTTTAAGGAAAAATTCACAAAATGTCAAACATGTTATCTCATCTCTCATCATCGGGAAATCATTTGCAAAGAAATATCTTTATTAGAGAAGACATGTAATAGGGTCACCAAGGGAAAGGACAATACATTTTACAATAGGGGGTAAGGGATAGCATGTAATACAGGAGATGGGGCAACACTGATTACTAGCATCAACAGCTAGCTCTTAGATTTTTTCCTTTGATTGTACATTATTAGGCATACTCCGTTTTTTCCAAGGGATTGATGTACTTTTGATGCTAAGGGGAAATAAGGAATTAATTTACATTTGTCATAAGGGGAGGAGGGCTTTACTTAACAAATTCAAAAGAGAAAGGAGATGCATTGCATCAAGGGTATTAGGGGGATAGAAGGGAAAAGGATGCCTAGGGTTAGGTTTTGGAGACACAGCAACATTCTTTTGCAAACAGTATTTCAGAGCAGCATGTCCTTTAATAAATATGTACAGCTGTATTTGCTTTGTTTTTGTTATGAATAACACAGCCTTCTTTTCACTGTATTTGTGAGGACTATGCACAGCAATAAGTTTCTTTTGTTCTTGCAATGGCTTGGCTATACATAGTAATCTTTTCCTCTGTTTTTTGTCTTTTTGTTTTATTATTTTTACCATTGCAATTGCTCTTTCCTTTTACACATCACTATTTTGATTCTTGCTGTGTTTTTATATATATATTTTTTTTATAATATTGTTGTGGGGAAGGAATTAGGGTTTTAGGTATAGGGAATGGGGAATTGATATTCATTGCAAATGTGATGAGATAGAGACACATTATGACAATTGTAAATCTAATAGGAGTAATGGAGGGAATAAAGAGGAATTAAAAACCTTGAAAGCAAACACCAACCTTAGCAAAATTGCCTACATGAACAAACAATCACTAAACCTATTTCTCTTCATATTTTTGATGGTAAAAATGCATGAACACAAGCTCATCATCCATGTTTCAAACATTCAATACATTAGAGAGGCCTACCTCGAGCAATTAGCAAACCAAAACGCAATTTTGAGTGGATTTAGGAAGGTTCTGTGAGTGGGAGCCCGAGTGGTCGCGCGCAAGCTCCGAGTGGTCACGCACACCCCGAGTGGTCGCGTGCGTTAGAAATTTGAACTGTGGAGGAGGCGCCGAGTGGTCGCGCACCGCCCAGGTGGTCGCGCACACTGCCCGAGTGGTCGCGCACCAGAAATCTCCTTAATTTTTCTGCAATTCGCCCTCTTTCTCTCTTTCCGCCCTCTCGCTCTTCTTTGCTAGCTCATAGAGGCATAATGAAGATGTTTAGAGGGAAATTTACCTCTTGTAGGTTCAATTTGAAAAAATTAATTTACAAAACCCACTCTCTAATGTTCTATTTTGACATTCACTTTTAACACTGCTTTTGGAGTTGCTTTGTCCTGAATTTAGCTTTTGAGGCGCTTTAACTTCATTCTTTTTGCAGATTGACCATCTGATGGACTCTGGCGAGGAGACCAGGGTTATTGCCGGCATTTTGAAGACTTTTGAAATTTTCCTTATTTTTTACAAATATTACATGACCTTGGGTTTAAAAACAGGGTTTTTAAATCCAAGGTATAAATGATCTGTACCTGATGAAAAATATCAATGGAACATATGTACATACCTCCTTCTGGCTTGCTGGGCACTCATGGACCTTTGACTCATGACCTTGCAGTGATTTTTGACCAAAACCCTAGACCTAAGACTTGGGACTTCAAGACAAAAATAAAACAAGTATGACCCAACCTCATTATGATATGACCTGATCCAGCAAAGCCAAGAAGGGAACAAGGACCAGCTCCTCCATCAGTTTTATGGCATGCCTAACGGGATGCAAAACTGATACTGATGAGACACCTACCTATGCACATGCAAAGAGCTTTTGATCACCAATGGAGGGCTCAAGACCGACACTAACACAGTGCTTCCACTTGTGTGAATTCCCACCTCACACTGCTCACTTGGCTCAGAAATAACTGCACAAACCTGAAGGAGATAATTCCTTCTGCATGGATGAGTTTCTTTTATAGAAAAAATCCTCCAACTGATAGTACATTGTCCCTTCCTCTGATCTCAACTGGGTCTCTCACTAAACTAACATGCATGAGTTATTTATGAGAGAATATTCAGTTATCTATAGAGCAGAAGTTACATGCATGCAAGCATTAACTAACTAAACTCACAATTAATTCCACAAACTATTGGAACTAATCTAACTGGACTTAACTCAGTTAACTAAGCTAACTAATTACAACTCATCCTTATCTCTTAACTAAGGGATAAATTCCTCAATCAATGGAGAAACCGTTGCATGTCTTCACATAGACTTCATGTTTGATTTTCTCCAACTAATTAACTCAAGATGAATTAATTAATTATTTTACAAACAGCTGCTAAGATCAAATTCGAATTTTTACTTCTCTATTTTAGTTCAGGGACTAACTAAAATAGGAATCTAACCCGAAATGATATTTATAACAATGCTATTTTTAGCACTTCCATTTTTCATTCCTTGTTTCTATGTCCAACACTAGTACCCAAACTGTTATTTATAACAGTGCTATTTTTAGCATTTCTTGTTGCTATTTTCAACACTACCTTGGTTAAGATGTTCTCCAGTGTCATGCTGGTCACCTCCACTTTCCCATTAGCTTGTGGATGATAAGGAGTGGAAGTCCTATGCTTGATTTTGTGATGGCTGAGTAGTTCTTCAATCATGGTGGAGGTAAACTAGTTGCCTTGGTCTGTGACTAGCTCTCTAGGGTACCCAAATTTGTAGAATACATTCTCCCTTAGGAACTCTGCCACCTCTCTTCTGTTGTTGCCTTAATCGCTTTGGTTTCAGCCCACTTAGTCAAATAATCAGTATACATAATAATGTACTGCTTTTGCTTTAAAGGAGGGTTGATATGTACAATGAAATCCATGCCCCACTTGTCAAATGGCTCGAAAGTCACTTGAGTTTGTAGGGGCATTTCATCTCTTGGAGTAGACTTTCCCATCCTCTGGCACTGACCACACTGACTAATGTACTTTTTCACATCCTGAGGAAGAGTAGGCCAATAATAGCCTGCTTGCAACACTTTGAATGTTGTCCTCTTTGCTGCAAAGTGACCTCCACAAGGCCCATCATGACAGGTCAGAAGGATGTCAAAAACTTCCTCTTCCCTTACACACCTTCTCAAGATTTGATCTGGGCCAAGTTTGAACAGATTTCCCCCAATCTAGGTGAAGGGGGCGCTTTCCCTGATTATCTTGCTCTTTTCTTTGGAGGCCAAGTTTGGTGGGAACTGTGTTGATACCAAATAGTTTGTTATATCAGCAAACCATGGGGAGAGAACTGAATTAACAAACAAATGCTCATCTAGTAACTAGTCATCCACCATTCCTTCTTCATCTGCAGGCAGATTCATTCTAGATAGAAAGTCAACAACAACATTTTCCTTACCAAGCTTATCAATAATAGTTAGATCAAACTATTGTAATAGAAGCAACCATCTTATGATTCTAGCATTCACATCTGGTTTGTTCATTAAATATTTGATTGCAGCATGATCAGTATGCACAAATGTTTGATAGCCTGTAATGTAATGCCTAAATTTTTTCAATGAATGCACAACAGCCAGGAGTTCCTTTTCGGTCACAGTATAGTTTAGCTCAGCCTTTGATAGGTTCTTACTAATGAAATAGATGGCATAGGGCAATTTCTCCTCTTCCTAACCTAAGGCTTCTCCTATGGCTTTGTGTGAGGCATCAGCATGAATATGAAAAGGGAGGGCCCATTTTGGGCCAAGGATTGGTGCAGTGGTTAACTTACCCTTTAGGATGTCTAATGCCTCTTGACAACTCTTTGACCATTGTAGAACCTCTATTCTACACCTATTTGTCTACCATTTTCCTCAACTTTTCCTTATCTTTCCTTCACTTTTGCCTCATTTTCACCATAAAACCTCTCAGATCATTACATTCAGTGTCAATAAGCATGATCAAGCAAGTTTTGCTAATGGATGACTATTTGTTTAGTTTTTGACTTACTTGCAGGAATCCCGCAGCTATCTGATGATCCCGCAGCTATCTGAAGATCCTGCAGCCTTTTTGTTAAACACTATGATCCACGTGTCGGTTTGCTAGACGAGCCACATGGGCACTCAAGTATCAGCGTGCTCGAGGTTCCTGTCCCTTTGTTCCAGCCATCCACGTCATTTTTACCCATGGTCAAAGCTGGTTAAGCCACGGTCAACTCAAGGTGGTTTAAACGGTGTTTGAAAGCTGTTTGGTCACGTCACCTTGAATGGTGATCTGTCCATGTTCTACAGATGGCAGGGGACGCAATCCAACATAGATTTATTATCCATGTCGACAGAACCACTAAACTCGTCCACGCAGCCGTGATGTGTCAAAGGACCTTTAATACGCATATTGTTTTATTGTTTTTCTGTTAACTAGCTGTACGCATAGGCTATCTTAGAAACTCCTATAAATTGATGCGTCTGCGTACGCTCAAAGAACTTTTGGATTAGTTGTAATTTGCTGCACTTGTGTTGAATTTAGAAGCTTTTGTGAACTCTGTTTTCTAGTGCTATTCCAGCACTCTGTTTTGTAAACTTTTTGCAAATGGAGAAATCAATATAGCACTGTTTTGAAGTTTCCAGATCTTTGAGTTCTCTTATGGCTGAATGAACAGAGGGCCCCTGCTCATCTCAGCCTTTGTAAAGTATTTCATGTGCAGCATTTCATTATTTTCTTATTTATTTCCTTAAGCATGTATAGTTTCATTTACTTGTTTTCCTTTCTTTTCAGCTGATCAGTGTTATTTCTTTGCAGGTTTCCTTTAGCCCGGGATTTATTTTTATATGTGTTGTGTTTGCTTTACAGCTAATGGTATTTGAAGTTGACAATTCAAGTGCTGCCTTTGTCTTTATAGTTAGTTTTTAATCTTATTTCTCAAAGAGCTGTTAACATACATGAATGATCTTCATCATAAATTATTATCTTTTAAGATCAAAATATCACTAACTTGCAGCTTGTTTGGGTACTTTTTGGACTGTTCTTAAGCTACTTTCTTTCCGTGCTTTACACAGTACATGTGCTTTGAAGCATCGAGTTAGAAAGAGTAAATCATTACCACTAGTCTTTAGAGTAAAAGTTTTGATTTTAAAGTGCTTCCTAGACTATTTCCTCACTACTTTCTAATCATGCTTTCCATAGTACATATGGCTGAAGTAGAGAATTAGAAATAGCAAATTATTATCATTAGTCTTTCAAGCATATTTTTCTCACTTTTATAAATTCCACTTAAGCTACTTTCTTTCCGTGCTTTACACAGTACATGTGCTTTGAAGCATCGAGTTAGAGAGAGATAATCTTTATTCTTGGGTTTTAAAAGTGATTTTCTTTTCTTTTATTAGCAGCAACTTGAACGGTGTCTAGTGCCATTGGTAGTGGTCATTTGCTTTCAAGTTTATTTCAAGTCATTTCAATTCATTTATTCTTTCCAAGCATTTCCTTTCAAGCAATTAGTTAGAGACCACTCCACACACACTTCCACTCATTTAGAATTCACTCTACACACACACCATCACTCACTTGTTTATAAATTCTCACTCCATCTTAGGAACATAATTAACCACAACAACACCCCCCAACGATAAGAAAAACTCCAAGAGGTTACTTAAGTACATATAGTACACCCTCACTTCATCAGCTTACGAGCCCCGGGTTGACAATAAATACTAGCAATTTAGATAACACTAAATTGACTAAACATTTTGGCGCCGTTGCCGGGGAAGTGAAATTAAGTAGCCATATTCTTAGAAGAAAAAAAATAAAAAAATAAAAACTTCAAGAAAAGAAGTTAATAACCTATCTAAGTATGCTCTCCTCTTGCACTTTGAAGTGATCTGGAGGATCAGAAAGGAGAAAGTTGTTGATTTAATAGTTTCTTGAGTATGCTCTCTTCTTGCACCTAGAGTGAACTGGAAGATCAGAAAAAGAACTATTTAACTTAACTTGAAGATAAAATAAAAATGACATGCATAGAGCTAGAGATTCTAGGGGAAGGTTTTTACCTAGAGCTCGAAGTTCAATTTTTACAAGTCCATCTGCTTCAAGAAATAGACAAGAGACACCTCCCTTATCTCCAACCGAAACTCCTAGTCCTGAAATTCAAGAGCCAAGAGTTGACTCTCCTATACCTTCTATTGAGTTTGAACTAGGAAGAGACTCTTCTCTTTCTCCTACCAGAAAACCAATTGTAATTGAAGAAATAGACTCACCTGAAGAGGAAGGAGAAATCTCTTCTCATTCACCCTTTGTAGAAGAACCAGAAGATTTTGAAATCCCTAGGAGAATCATCATGGCAGAGGAAGAAGGAGGCGATAGAGGTAGAGGTAGAGGAGGAGGAGGAAATAACAATAACAATGGAGGAGGTAGAGGTCCCATTGGAGGAAATAGAGATGGGGATAACACATTTGGGTTTCCCATTGTTGATGAGGACTCCCGAGCCACCATGAAAAACATATCACCATCCGTTCTCCCAAATTTTCATGGATTAAGAACTGAGGACCCTGAAACATTCTTGTTTGAATTTGAAGTTGTGTGTCGAACTTATGACTATCTGGATGATACTCAGAAACTCAAATTGTTCCCATCAACATTAAAAGATCAAGCTTTGAAATGGTTCATGGGGTTACTTACTCAGTCCATTAAGACCTGGGATGAAATGAAACAAACCTTTTTGGATAGGTATTTGGACTATTGTATGCCTACTAATCATAAGGATGAGGTTTTTAAAATGATGCAAAAAGAAGATGAGAGCTTAGAAGATTTACTTGAGAGATTTCAATATAATTTAAAAAGAGCAAAAATGAGCACCTTGGATGAAGAGACCTTAAAAGCCCTCTTATTAAAAGCCATTAGGGATGAATGGATAGATATCTTAAACATGATGGGGAAAGGGGATATTTCTCAACTTCCTCTCAGTGATATAGCAGAACTATGTACCCATCTCTCAAGAGGCAAATCAAAAACTCAAAAAGGGCCTAGAGATCCTTCTCTCCTTAGGGCAAATAAATCTGCAACAGGATCAGTGAGTAGGGCTGAAATCGGTAATATGCTAGATGAATTTAAAACTGACATCTTAGGGAGTCTTAGTGAACAAATTGATAACCTTAAGATTCAGAATAAACAAAAAGCAGAAGCCGAGGCTATGACCATCTTTTGCCCGAAGTGTAGAAAGAAGCATGCTTTAAGGGAATGTCCCTTGGAAGCACAAGTTGTGGAAACCTGTGTAATTTGCTCAGAAACTCATGAGACCAAGGAATGTCCTTCAATCCCTGGCCTCAAAGCAGTCTTTCAAGAAGATCCAAGTACGCTTGAATCTCTTTGTTTTGTTGCAAGAAGACCTTGGCAGGGGTAGCAAAATCAAGGGTTTAACAACTCTATGAATTTCCAGCCCCCACCAAATTGGAATCCTTGGCAACAACCTTGGTCACAACCACAAAATCCTTTCCAAGCATGGTTGCAAAGCATGCAAATGCAAAATCCTTATGGGAGATTTGCCCAATTCTATCAATATCCTCAATCCTTTCAGAATCAGCAAGCTCCCCAACTTCCAAATCAAGGTCAACAATTGTCATTACCATTCCCTCAACAACAACAAACTCCTCCACAAAATCAAAATTCTCAACTCTTGTTACAATCTCAGCAGAGGCCAAATCAACTTCCCTCTCAACCTCAACCAAACCCCAATAATAGAAATCCTCAAAATGCTTATGTGATGGAAGGTCAACCACTTATGGAAGGTCAACCATTCCCTACCTATATGGTTGTCCCTCTCAATGAGGTCCAACTCAGATCAGGTAGAATCCTAGACCAACCTTCTACAAGTGCTCAACAACCAAGCATTTCTGAGGAAGAATCTCTCAAAGCCAATAAGGGTTCTGAAGTATCCCTTCAAAACCCAAGCATTAAAGAAAAAGAAAAAGAATCAACTCCCTTAGTAGAGCAACCCACATCTTCAGCTATTCCTCCTTTTCCTGAAAGATTGCAAATTGATAAAGGAGTGGAGAAGCAGATTTGGTTGCCTGACTATAGCTTTCTAGATGAATTGAAAAATGTCTGTATCAAGATCCCCTTGTTAACAGCCATTAAGGAGATTCCCATTCTAGCAAAGACAATAAAGGAGATGAGTTTGAAAAAAACAATAAAAAGAACCAGAGACACAAAAAGGATACATCTAGTTGGAAAAATTGCAGACATTATGATGGGTAAAATTACCATGCAAAAATATGTAGATCCCGGTAGCCCTATTGTTAAAACTCACATTAATGGGGTTGAAATCCCAAATACCTTGATTGACTTAGGAGCCGCTATCAACATTATGAGTAGACAGACCATGGATCAGTTAAAACTTCCTAACCTTCTCTTTACACCTACTTTGCTGCAACTTGCAGACAGATCAATCATTAAACCTGATGGTGTATTGGAAGACATTCCAGTCTCACTAGACTCTTGGAAATATCCAGTTGATTTTATGATTTTAACTCCCAAGAACAATCTAGGAGGACATCCTCCTATTCTAGGAAGACCTTGGCTGGCCACAGCTGATGCTTTCATAAGTTGTAGGTCGGGAGACATGTATATATCAGATGGTAATTCTACCAAGAAATTCAACTTGTATCCTCCCGCAAAAGCAATAACAGAAATAGGAGAAGATGAGTGGATTGATGATGAGGATACTCTTCAACCTGTTCTAACCATCTCTGAAATCAGTGAGGACAGTCAAATTCTAAATACATTAGAAAATTTTGAGGCACCTTTAGAATATGACTCTTCACAATTCCAGTTAGATGCAGATATTGAATATCTTTCCTCTAGACAGATGTCTCTCTTCTCAATGGAAGAGTTTGGTAGTTCTACAGTTGAAGTCTTTCCAGGAAAAACATTAAATATCAACAAGAACTTGGAAAGACTACAACAAGAAGAATTAACTAAACTGTTGCAAAAACATTCCACTGCCTTTGCATGGGAATATACTGACATGAAAGGAATCAACCCTAAGACTTGTATTCATCATATTTACATTGAAGAAAACAGCAGACCTATTAGGCAGCCACAAAGACGGATGAATCCAAATCTTAGGGAAATTGTGAAAGAAGAACTTCAGAAATTGCTCAAGGTAAACTTTATTTACCCCATTTCAGATAGCCAATGGGTTTCTCCCTTGGTTATAGTGCCCAAAAAGAATGGTAAATGGAGAGTTTGCGTTGACTATCGAAAATTGAACAAGGCAACCTTAAAGGATCATTTTCCTCTACCTTTTATTGATCAGGTATTAGACACTTTAGCAGGTAAAAAGTATTTCTCATTCTTGGATGGTTTTAGTGGTTACAATCAGATTCAGGTAGCACCTGAAGATCAAGACAAAACCACCTTTACTTGTCCTTGGGGGACTTTTGCCTATCGAGTACTCCCTTTTGGTTTGTGCAATGCACCTGCTACATTTCAAAGGGTTGTACTAGGAATCTTCTCAGATCTGATTCATGATTGTGTAGAGGTATACATGGACGATTTCACAGTCTATGGTAATACATTTGAAGAAGCTTTGGCAAATTTGGAAAAAGTACTGGTAAGATGTAAGGAAACAAATCTTTCTTTAAGTCATGAAAAGTGTTTTATGATGTTTACTGAAGGGATTGTTTTAGGACATCATATTTCAGGAGATGGAATCAAAGTTGATAGATCTAAAGTAGAAGTCATCTCTAAGTTACCTGTTCCAAATTGCCAAAGAGATGTTAGAAGTTTTCTTGGGTTTACTGGTTATTACAGAAGATTTATTGAAAACTTCACTAAGATAGCATCCCCTCTTTTCAAATTACTCACTAAAGATTGTGAATTTAAGTGGGATCCTGAATGTCAATCTGCCTTTGAAGCTTTAAAGACTAGAATATCTGAAGCACCCATTTTAAGGGGTCCAAATTGGAAACTCCCTTTCCACATTTCTACTGATGCTTCAGATACAGCTTTAAGAGCTGTTTTGGGACAAAAGGATTTGATCCCTTATGCCATTTATTACACGAGTAAGAATTTGACTCCTACTGAGTTAAATTATACTGTTACTGAAAAGGAGTTTCTAGCCGTTGTTCATGCTATAAACAAGTTTAGACACTATATAACCGGCTATGAAACCTTTGTCCACACTGATCACTCTGCCATTAGATACCTCATGAACAAACCAGTCACTAATGGTAGAGTTACAAGATGGCTTTTGCTTTTACAAGAATTCAACATAACTGTGTTAGATCGACCAGGTAAACAGAACACAGTAGCTGACTTCTTGTCTAGAATCCAAAACACTAATGAGGACTCTCCGGTAGAGGATAAATTTCCAGATGAGTATTTGTTTGCAGTAACTACCAAAACCCCTTGGTATGCTGATATTGCTAATTATTTAGTTACTGGAAAATTACCTTTACATTTATTTCCTAATGAGAAAAGGAAAATCATTCAGGATAGTTCACTTTATTCTTGGATTTCTAATGAGTTGTTCAGAACAGGGCCAGATTTGATGATCAGAAGATGTGTACGAGAGGATGAGATGCCTGACATCCTTAAGGCATGTCATGACGAACCTTGTGGCGGACATTTTTCTGATAAGAGGACTGCCTATAAAATCCTTTCATCAGGATATTATTGGCCTTCTCTCTTTAAGGATGCAAAGCAATATGTTAAAAGGTGTGATAGTTGTCAAAGAACTGGGAGACCAACTCTTTCAAATGAAATGCCACTACAGCCACAGGTATGCATCAAACCTTTCGAGAAATGGGCTCTAGATTTTGTTGGACCAATTAATCCGCCATCCAAGCAAAATAGATATATACTGGTTTGTACTGATTATATTACCAAGTGGGTAGAAGCTATAGCATTAACTTCTGCTACTGAAAATTCAGTTGTTCAATTTCTTTTCAAGGATATTTTCACTCGTTTTGGTGTCCCAAGAGAAATTGTAACAGATCAGGGGAGCCAATTTACATCAAGGATGGTGGAAAAGCTGATGGAGGAATATAAGATTAAGCATAGAACATCTACTCCATACCATCCGCAAGCGAATGGTCAAGTAGAATCTACAAATAAAGTTCTTGAAAGCATCATCACAAAGACTGTTCATCTTCATAGAAGAGATTGGGCAGAAAGGCTTCCTGAAGCCTTATGGGCCTATAGAACTACATGGAGGAACACTACAGGACATTCTCCCTATGAACTTGTTTATGGGAAGGAAGTCCTGTTCCCCATTGAGTTCCAAATCAAGACCTTCAAGACAGCAGTTCAATTGGGGATGAGCTTATCAGAAGCCCAGAAGCACAGAATGGACCAATTAAATGAACTAGATGAAATGAGACAAGATGCAATTCTAAGAACCGATCTAGTTCAGCACCAAAGAAGCAAATGGCATGATCGACATATCAAAGAGAAGAAGTTTCAAAAGGGTGATTGGACACTCTTGTTTGATTCAAAATTTAAGGACTTCAAAGGAAAATTTCAAACTCATTGGCTTGGGCCATATGAGATTGATGAAGTCTTTAATAATGGAGCAGTTAGAGTGAAGACTATTGATGAACTTCAAACTCCCTTTATTGTGAATGGCCACCGGTTAAAAGTCTACCACAAGCCACTCTCAAAAGAGGAGTTTGTTAAGTTATTCCAAGGCGATTCTGAAATGAGGCTGGTGGAGAAGAATTCTTCTCCTCCATCAGCCTAATCTCTGTTTCTTTCAATTTCAAAAAAAAAAAAAAAAAAAAAAAAAAAAAGGAAAAAATGAATAAATGCATGAGCCTGAAAACCAATCTCTGATTGGCAGTCTCATGCAGAAAACATAAGGTGAAAATCAGGGTCACCTGACACCTAATGTTTTCCAAAAAAAAATCTCTCTCTCTTTCATTTCCATTTCATTTATTTCATCTCACCATTTTCTTCCATCTTACCATCTTCACTTCACCTCACTGCTTTCCACTCACTCATTCATTCCTTCATTCCATTTCACTTCATTAATAAAGTTTTTTTTTTTTAGGCAACTAAAGTATTTTATGCAGCTGGAAGACTTCATTACAGTTTCTGCAGCCATTTGACAATCCTGCAGCCGATTAGCTTTCCTGCAGCCTTCTGTACCTGCACAAGAAACACAGTTTGTCTGAAGAAAATATTCACAGTTCCAAATCATCGAAGACAAGGAGGAAAGGTCATGTGCTAGCAATAAAGTTTACAAAAGGTTAGTAAATCATCAGAAGCCAAATCAAAAGTGATCCGAGGTATGTTCAAAACTCTAAACCTATGGTTATTTCATTATGCGGAATTTTCTGGGTTATGTCTTGTTGGCCACTAAACGTAATGATTACCCATTCTCTTTTTCCCATGCGACTACAAATCTCCGAATCCTCCACGTCTACCAGCTCATAATAACCACGATTTTTGAAATTACATATGGCTGTTTCGGTCATTAAGGTCTTGTACCCTAATGACGTAACCTACCGCATTACGTCTCTCAGTTCTCGTTCCACAGCCATGTGTCACTCCACAGCCGAGATTAAAGAATGTAGCCGTTCCGTTCATCATTTCAAAACCCTCTATGCTCATAACACCCTATTCCTCGCCATCATCTCCCTTATTTCGTTTTCACTCACTACGATTACCTCCATAAACCATCCTCTGTTTTCCCTCTGCCGTATAGCCCGTAAACCTGTGATACAGTCGTATTACGACTGTTAGTCACCGTTTTCACTGTGTCCACGCTAATTCCACCGCTTAACTCTAAATTCAAGCCGTGAATTCCCGGTGTCTGAGGCTGTTAATGCACCGTATACCCTCTGTTCCACAAAGTCTGAACAGGAACCGAGGAGTTACTGTGTGAAGTTACGGAGTTACTGTGTAAGGTCACCATCAAATTTGTGTTTAAACAGAGCTGAGGAGTCGATGGGAAAGCTTTTGAGGGCTGAACCCGAAGGTTTGAAATTCTTGGAGGCATATCCTCAGGTTGAGGAGGCACTACAAAAAGCCAATTGGTTACAATGTATCAGAAAGTTTAAGGGCTACCATAAGGAAGTAACCAAAGCCTTTGCAAGATCATTTAAGGATAAAGACAGTCAGGCAATTGTGGGTGATTTAACAGTTACAGTCAGCGAAGGAAGCATAGCAAGGGCTACCTCTCTTCCACAAACCGGTGAACGTTGGTTCAAAAACCGGGCAGTCCAGGATCAACAATGGAAGCGGATTTTTAAAAACCCAGGTATGGACACAAGTGTTTTCACCAAAGGCATTCCAATTTCCCATGTTAAAGAAGAATGGAAAATTCTATTGTTATTAGTACAAAAGTTTTTCACCTGTGAAGGGAGATTTGGAGTGTTGTATGTCTATCATGGTAAAATTATGCTGCAGTTTCAAGGAGAACATGATATAAATCTTCCTTATTTCCTATTTCAAAGCCTTAGGAAGATGTGTTCCATGGCTCAACGAAATCCACGAAATGTAGAAGCTTACCTCTGTCACCATGGTCTTGTAAAATTATTGATAGAAGAACAGTTAAAAGAAAAACAAGACACATGGGAAAAATTCCTTGTAAGGAATCATTTTGCAGAACCTGGAGAGTCTTCTATACCTAGAAAAAGCAGAAGGAAGAGGAAAGAAAGTATCTCTGAGACTGATATCTTAGAGGAACAAACTGTAGAAGAACTAGAAGCCCATCATCCTGAACCTGAGATTGAACCCACTGAAGACAGTGCTCAAGGGGTCATCTCAGAAACCCTCGCTGAACTTGCCAAGGAAGCTGCCAAAAAGAAAAGAGAGGACAAAAAGAAACAAAAACAAGATAAGGGGAAATCCATAATCCGAGAAACTGACCAGACCCCAGAGCATTCTAGTGGTGAAGAAAGAGATAACCAGCCTTTAGCACAAAGGGTAGCTAAACTCCATGAGAAAACTGCCCTCTCTGAGGAAGTAAAAGTTCAAAAACCAAAGGAAAAGGCACAAAAAGAAACACAGAGTGCTGCCACTGTAAGAAGGAGTAGTAGATTGCAGAATAAAAGGAAAGCCACGAGGACACTCTTCGTTGATCTCAGCACACCTGAGAAGGGTGCTACACAAGCAGACCTTGAGGATAGTCCATCACGTGAGGCAGCTACTCCTTCAAGAGAAGACAGTCCATTTCAGCCGGAGTTTGAAACTGAAACTGAGCATGAATATAGTCCAAGGAGGTCACCAATTGTTGACCCAATTCAACAAGAGGTGTACAACTATTATGAGACATTGGAGCAAAACACTGCTGGCCCAAGTAATGTCATACCTCATGAGCAGCAAATAGATTTACTTAAACAAGAAATCTATGAACTTGAAGTGCTGAACCGTCACATTAAATAGAGAAATGAAGAAATGAAGCAGCAAGCTGATATTGCCAAGGCAATCCAAGATAATACCTATCTTCACATGAGCATGTGGCAGAAGAAACACAGCAGACTCAAGAAGAGATGCAAAAAGCTGAACAGAGCCTTAATTAACTTGAAATTCAGATGCATGTTCAAGAGGCCAAAGGTTAATGTTTCTACACAAAGGAAGAGAAGGAGGTTGGATGTCCTAGCTGAGGCATCCCAGCAGATGGACTGAATTGTGTTTTCATTGCATGAGGACATGCAATACCCTCGGAGTGGGGGTATGTAGAACCTCTATTCTACACCTATTTGTCTACCATTTTCCTCAACTTTTCCTTATCTTTCCTTCACTTTTGCCTCATTTTCACCATAAAACCTCTCAGATCATTACATTCAGTGTCAATAAGCATGATCAAGCAAGTTTTGCTAATGGATGACTATTTGTTTAGTTTTTGACTTACTTGCAGGAATCCCGCAGCTATCTGATGATCCCGCAGCTATCTGAAGATCGTGCAGCCTTTTTGTTAAACACTATGATCCACGTGTCGGTTTGCTAGACGAGCCACATGGGCACTCAGGTATCAGCGTGCTCGAGGTTCCTGTCCCTTTGTTCCAGCCATCCACGTCATTTTTACCCATGGTCAAAGCTGGTTAAGCCACGGTTAACTCAAGGTGGTTTAAACGGTGTTTGAAAGCTGTTTGGTCACGTCACCTTGAATGGTGATCTGTCCATGTTCTACAGATGGCAGGGGACGCAATCCAACATAGATTTATTATCCATGTCGACAGAACCACTAAACTCATCCACGCAGCCGTGATGTGTCAAAGGACCTTTAATACGCATATTGTTTTATTGTTTTTCTGTTAACTAGCTGTACGCATAGGCTATCTTAGAAACTCCTATAAATTGATGCGTCTGCGTACGCTCAAAGAACTTTTGGATTAGTTGTAATTTGCTGCACTTGTGTTGAATTTAGAAGCTTTTGTGAACTCTGTTTTCTAGTGCTATTCCAGCACTCTGTTTTGTAAACTTTTTGCAAATGGAGAAATCAATATAGCACTGTTTTGAAGTTTCCAGATCTTTGAGTTCTCTTATGGCTGAATGAACAGAGGGCCCCTGCTCATCTCAGCCTTTGTAAAGTATTTCATGTGCAGCATTTCATTATTTTCTTATTTATTTCCTTAAGCATGTATAGTTTCATTTACTTGTTTTCCTTTCTTTTCAGCTGATCAGTGTTATTTCTTTGCAGGTTTCCTTTAGCCCGGGATTTATTTTTATATGTGTTGTGTTTGCTTTACAGCTAATGGTATTTGAAGTTGACAATTCAAGTGCTGCCTTTGTCTTTATAGTTAGTTTTTAATCTTATTTCTCAAAGAGCTGTTAACATACATGAATGATCTTCATCATAAATTATTATCTTTTAAGATCAAAATATCACTAACTTGCAGCTTGTTTGGGTACTTTTTGGACTGTTCTTAAGCTACTTTCTTTCCGTGCTTTACACAGTACATGTGCTTTGAAGCATCGAGTTAGAAAGAGTAAATCATTACCACTAGTCTTTAGAGTAAAAGTTTTGATTTTAAAGTGCTTCCTAGACTATTTCCTCACTACTTTCTAATCATGCTTTCCATAGTACATATGGCTGAAGTAGAGAATTAGAAATAGCAAATTATTATCATTAGTCTTTCAAGCATATTTTTCTCACTTTTATAAATTCCACTTAAGCTACTTTCTTTCCGTGCTTTACACAGTACATGTGCTTTGAAGCATCGAGTTAGAGAGAGATAATCTTTATTCTTGGGTTTTAAAAGTGATTTTCTTTTCTTTTATTAGCAGCAACTTGAACGGTGTCTAGTGCCATTGGTAGTGGTCATTTGCTTTCAAGTTTATTTCAAGTCATTTCAATTCATTTATTCTTTCCAAGCATTTCCTTTCAAGCAATTAGTTAGAGACCACTCCACACACACTTCCACTCATTTAGAATTCACTCTACACACACACCATCACTCACTTGTTTATAAATTCTCACTCCATCTTAGGAACATAATTAACCACAACAACACCCCCCAACGATAAGAAAAACTCTAAGAGGTTACTTAAGTACATATAGTACACCCTCACTTCATCAGCTTACGAGCCCCGGGTTGACAATAAATACTAGCAATTTAGATAACACTAAATTGACTAAACAACCATATAAACTCAGAATCTTTGGTCAACAACCCAAACAAAGGAGACGCCAACTTGCTAAAGTCCTTTATGAACCTCCAGTAGTATCCAGCTAACCCTAAGAAACTCCTAACATCTCTCTGCTTTTGCGAAGGTGGGACCCTTTGGATGATTGCTATTTTGTTCGGGTCCACCTGCAGTCCTTGCTGAGATATTGAATGACCTAGCATAGTCCCTTCAGTCATTAAGAATTCACATTTTTCTTGACTAAGAGACAGATTCATTTCAATGCATTTGTGTAATACTTTGCCTAGGTTAGTCAGGGCTTCTTGGATATCACAGCCATAAGGTGTAAAATCATCCAAGTAGATTTCCACAACATCGTGTACTAATTCAGTAAAAATACTCAAAACCGCTCTCTGGAAGGTGGCAGGAGCATTGCATAGGCCAAAAGGAAGGACCCTATAGGAAAAAGTACCCCAAGGATAGGTGAATGTGGTCTTATCCTGGTCTTCTGGGCAGATTTGGATTTGGTTATACCAACTGAATCCATCTAGGAAAGAAAAGAATTTCTTCCCCACTAGGCCATCTAACACTTGGTTAATGAAGGGTAGGTTAAAATGATCCTTCTTTGTGGCTTTGTTCAACTCCCTATAATCCACACAAATCCCCCACTTATCATTTTTCTTGGGAACTAGCACTAAAGGAGAGCCCCACTAACTATCTAAGATAGGGTAAATGAATCCTGCATCTAGCAGTTTTTGCAGTTCTTCTTTGACTATGTCTTTAAGAGTTGGATTCATCCTCTTTTGTGGTTTCCTGACTGGCTTGCAACCTTCTTTTATGTATATGTGGTGAGTACACAATGAGGGGTGTACTCCCTTCATTTCCTTATAACTCTAAGCGAAGGCTTCTAGGTTCTCTCTCAACATGTTGCATAGATTTTCCTCTTCTAAAGCAGAAAGAGATGGATTAATGTTCAGAGTTTTCTCTGGGCCAAATTCTATGGTTTTTACACGCAGTGAGTTGGAATTGGCCAAGCATAATTCAATTGGATGATTGTTCTCGGTTTCCCTTACTTCTTCTTCTAATGGCAATGAACTAGGAGTTGGACTTTGGAGTAGGTGTTACAATTAAATCATCCTCATCTTGCTGTCCTCCTCCTATGGTTGTTTCAAAAGTATAAAGTTGGGCAGAATAAACCTCATCCTCTTCCTCTTCCTCTAACCATAAAGGTAAATCATGCTCTAGGGTAGGTTCAGTAGGAGGGTATAGGACTAACTGTTTGGACATATGCCCATTCTTCATGGTCATATTCCCAACTCTACAACCAATGTAAGCATCAGTTGTGGCCAACCATGGCCTCCCAAGGATGGGAGGGTAACCAGTAAGCTTAGACTTAGGCTGGAGAACTAGGAAATCTGCAGGGTACTCCCAGGACTTAATGGAGACCATCACATCCTCCACAATTCCCTCAAGGGTGACTGTGGAACGGTCTGCAAGTTGCCTAACTGTTATGGTCTTCCTCAATGACCCTTGGAGGTTGAGCTTGAGCATGGTGTCCTTTGTCATCACATTAATGGTAGCCCCAAGATCAATCAGAGTGTGTGGGACAATGGTGCCATTGATGTGCACATCTACTACAGGGCTTTCAGGGTCCAAATATTTTGGACATCTTACATGCCCCAGCATTAAGTCAAACAACTGCCCAATGACATTAATGGTAGGGGCATACCATTTTCTTCTTCTTGGATGCTTGAAGCACTTCTCCTTAATCAAATTATTGTAAATGGGAACATCTTTGATTTCCTGGAGAAGGGGCATCTTTACACATAGATTTTTTAATTCTCCCAGAAGTTCAGTTTTTTCTGGGGTAGGCTGGAGTGGTTGGGCTAGTCTTTCAGGAAAGGGTGGATTTACTTTAAGGTTGCTTTCCTCTCTTTCTTTCTCAACCTACCTATGTGGAGAGGTAGGTTGGTTGTCTGGGAGAATTCTCCCAGATCTTAGATTGATCTCCTGGATTTCTACAATACAAGCTGGGTATGATGTCTCTCCATTGTATGCTTGTTGAGCCTGCCTATTGTTTGGGTTCGGATTTGGCTGGGCAGGCATTTGGGGTTGCTTAGGTGGAGCAAAGTTCAGGAGTTGTGGTTGTGTAGGTGGTGGAGGCAATAGGGCTGGAACATTGTTGAATTAGGGCCTCCACCCTTGGGGTGGAGTATTCCACTAATGTTGTGGCTAAACATAAGGTTGAAATGACTGGCTGGTTGGCCGGGATTGATACTGAGATCCATAGAACCAAGGAGGGGGTGTAGGGCAGGAAAGATGAGCAGGGGGTCCCCAAGAAGGTATAGTTGTGGTTTGTTTGGGGTTGTAATATGCATGGGATGGCCCTTGCATACCCTGCTGGTATGGTCTAGGCCTAGGAGGTCTCCTTTGGTTGATGTAGCAAAGTTTCTCAGTCACCCCTTCAGCTCTTTAATATACAGCTTTGAGTCCAGGTAAAAAAGGGCACTTGTCTGTGGAGTGGCTTTCTTCACAAACTGAGAAAATCTTAATACAGTTCAATGGACATTCGTTCCTAGGATGCCTCCTAGTGCATCTAAGACAAAAGATGGCCAAGGTTCTCTCTGCTTCCTCTTGCTTCCTTTTGATGTTCATGGTGTCCAATTGCAAGGAAAGGGTTTGCAGCATATCACTTTTGAAATCTTCCATCATATTTCCAATTTCACCCTTGATATATAAGTTAGAGGATGATGTACTAGCCATAGGTTGACTACCCCTATCCTTTTTCCTGGCTGACCTAGAATGGTTTCTAAAGACAATCTTAATATCCTCATAGGGTAATTGGTAGACATCTCCTCCTGCTATCATATGTAAGATATCCATAATATCCTCCCTTACTCCTCTAAGCAGGACCAGCTTTAGTGACTCAGGGTCAAGTGTGCTCCTGGCCCTTTTGTAACTGAGCTAGAATCTTTATTCATAGTCTTCTAAGGATTCATCCTGAAAATATATTCTTTAGTGTCCTTTGACCTATACTAGTCCCTATATTTGTGGTTAAAATTCTACTACATCTGAGCCCAAGTTGTGATGCTATCTCTAGGTAAACCCATGAACCAGCACAATGCTACATCCTTGAGGATAGATGGAAACAGTTTTAACTTTTGCTCATCATATGTATAGTCATAGGTTCGGCATATAATGACAAACTCAAATAGGAAAGTGTCAGGGTGTTCTGTGGTCAGGCCATGGAAATGAGGTGGAGCAAAGGGGCCTATATTCTTCATCTTAGTGTCCCCATTGGTTTCCCTGATGGGGAAGGCACTCTCAATTCTCTCTCTATCTCCCCTGTCATTTTGGTTTTCAGCCACTGGTTCAATAGGAATGGCTTCTTCCTTTTCTTCTTCCCCTGCAGGTTCTTCAAATATGTAAGGTTGCTCACCTAAAGCTTCTTCCAATTCACAGTCACCGAAGAAGAGAGAAGGTTGACTGTTGGATGCAATGGAGGTATTTTTCAAGAATTTACCTGAATTGTCCCTATTCCTACGAGGCATGAAAGGAAATTTTTTTGGGTTGGTTTTTGTAAGATTTTGTTAAAGCTAGAAAGTGCTTGCAGAATAGAAAGGAAAGCAGATAATGATAACTGAAAGAAAGAAAGAAACTAGATTACTTTTGCAAAAATAAACTAATGGAAGAAAGTTGAAGACTAGAAGTAGAAGAAAAGAAAGTTGGAGACTAGAAATAGAAGAAAGCAGTGATTACTTCTACTTAGACACCTCCCCGACAGCAGCGATAAAAAGTGATGAGCCTAGGCATTGCAACAATAATGCTGCAACTCCCAGGGCTACTAGCTTTACTTATCAACCTGGGGTTCATACAAACTTGGAGGTGACAATGTTATATGCACAAGTAAAAGTGAAGATATTGCTTGTTGTCACTGCTCATCTGGCAAGAGACCCCAGGGTTTCCAAGCCAGACTTCTATAGGATCATAAGAAGCTTAATTCTTTGATGGAAGGAGAGCAAACCTATTCTAAGAGAGAGCTACTCTACTGCAGTAATGAAGAAAATAGCATGAAATGCTTAAACCATACCATAACCTAACTAACCAATCAAACAACTATGCTAAGAAGAATTGCTAAAATAACACTAATCTAATGCTAATTATCTAAGTTGCAGAAATAAAGAGCATTAAAACTAGACTAAGTTGTAAGCAAAGAACTAAACTAACTCAGCTTTCAAGCGAAAGAGAAGTCAGAGGAAGAAATTAGTGAAAGGATGACGTGAGGGAGCAACAATGCATAAGAACCGTTGGATCAGTCAGGTGAAAGGCAAATGAACGGTGCAGATTGGATCGCAAGAGGTTATGTAGATAGATGGGCGAACAGGGTTAACTAACAGGATGAACGGTGGAGATCTTATCGCGAAGGCTTAAGTGAATGGATGTACGAACGAGGTTAACAGGAGATGAATGGTTGAGATCTAATCACACGAGTGAAGTCAAGAGATGGACGATAGAGATCATATCGCAGGGAAAAGAAACATGCGGAAATGAGGGAGCGGGTTTCTAAGGTGGTAAGTAGTTTCTCGTGCGCCCTTCAAGCTGTAAGCAGTATTTCTAAATTTCACACAATTAACCTTACTACACGACACATAGCATGAGAAAACCACTTTTCTCACATGCTCTCGGGCGGATAACGTTCGTGCACTAATCCGCGTGAGATTGCGCGATGGCCATTAGATCAGGCGGGGCTGATCAACGGTGGAGATCGGCCAAGATAGTTGGCGATCGGGTGAAGCGATAACTGTCGAATCAGGCAAGGTAGATCGACGGTGGGGACTTAAAGTGCATAAAGTGATCAAGTGATGTGCTAGCTGTTGGATCAAGGGACAGATCGACAATGGAGATTAAAGCTCATAAAGTGATCGGGTGACGTGATAGCCATCGGATCAAGGGACAAATCGACGGTGGAGATTAAAGCTCATAAAGTGAGTGGAAGACTCCATGCGAGGCAGTGGTTGGAGAAAATAGTGAATCAGATGGTGATTGTGAAGGTTTTTTGGTGATCGGACGACAAGGAAGCAATGCATGAAGAAAGTGTTGGAGGCGGTTTCAAATGAAAATGACAGAGAAAACTAGTGCCGATGAACAAATAACTACATTAAATAGTGAACTCCATAGCCCATGCGAGAACCAGAGACCTGTGTTTTTGGGGCTGTTGAAGGGTCCCTTCCTCAATTCATGGTCCCAGAGGGAGGAGATGAGGCCGAGACACCTGCGCACAACCTGATAGTGATCTTTTTCCTCTAACTAACCTGTGAACTGAAAGAAGGCCTAAATGAAAGTGAACTATAGCAAACGCAGCTACTGAAGCAGATGAACAGGAAAACCATGCATGATCTATGATATATTGTTGTAATGAAAGTGCAACTACTTAAGAAAATAAATAGTGAAAACCATAAGGCTACTTAAGCAAATGAACAGAAAACCATGAAACTACTTAAGAAAATAAACATAACAGAACTCTATGCTAACATACATGTACAGTAAAGAGGAGTTGTGGCTGCTTGGGTTAGGCCCTAACCCAAGAGCTTTAGCCCTCAGAGTTAACTCAGAGTTGGCTTAAACAGAACTCATTCTTATTATAAAAACCATGGATTACAGAGCAAACCGTCACAAGTCTTTGCAGCTCATAAATAAAACAGAGTTTTACAAATGAAGTCTGAATCCCACTGAGGCCCTAAGCCTCTCTATTTGTACATATGAAGTCTCTAACAACTTCCTTCCCACTAGGGAGGCTTGGCCTCCAACTCAAGAAAAACTAGTTTTCTATCCTTTTCCTTTGCTTGGTTGTCTTCTAGTCCTCAAAGTGATGGTTGTTTGCACTCCGAGCTGATGGAGGAATATTCGAATGGAGGGGTAGTAAATGAGGAGGATTGACCTCCTATAATTACTCTCCCTTGTCTCATTTGAGTCTTTACCAAGGTCTTTGCCATAGTTCTTTGTTTTTATCCTTTATACCTACACTTTTCCTTGCTTTTATCCTTTATTCATGTATTACATGCACATTAGACCACAAAGCCAAATATCCAACTCTAACTCATTTCATAAACAAAATAAAATCCAAAGCATGCAATAAGTTGTGAGAATAGTTGGTTTGACTAAGCTAGGAGGTGAATTAAGGCCAATTAAGACCCATATAATTACTCAATGATGAGGCTCATCACATCCGTAACCGGAGATACACATGTGAAATCAGGGATGGTAGAATCACCAAGAATCTCATGGAAAAACTGAGGAGGCGCGGACAGAAGGAAATCATCCTTCGTCACGGATCGATGTTTAGGCTCCTAGCCATACTTTTCATGAATGACAGCGCAGGTTGGTTGTGCAACACCAACTTCGTAGATAGCTTGATCCTCCTTCACAATAGGTATAGAGTTTGGAATGGAATAACACAAGACAGTGCAATCCGGAGGATCATCAGAATACGAAGACGGAGGTTGAGGTACGAAATACATGTGACAACCCATGGGATTCGCAACCAAATCTGCGTGACAATTGAGAGAAGTGATGTTGGGAGAGTGTGACAGTTGAACAAATGAGTGTGCATGTTCTCCCACATCACTCTGCAGTGGTGGAGTTGTTTGATGAGGGGTGGCAGACAGTCACTTGTGACAGCGATCGTGTCCGTTTCTGATTGTGCAGCTCCATCACTGAAGTATGATGAGTGGAGCTTGGGCTTGAACTTCTTCTTAGGATTGACAAATTTGGTAAGACAATATTCAAATCTATCCATGAGATATTGGAATTTCATCTGACTTTTCGGAGCTTTGATTTGCAATACACAGAAGCGGTGCCAAAATTCCATAGGCAATTCTTGCAGGGTCTTTCGTTGTTTTAACAGTTTTTTGTCAAGAGGTTCTGGATCAAAATGACGGAAATCAAATTCAATGAGATCACAGAACTGCTCAAGTGAGTGCACGTTGTCGGGTGGCAGAATCTAGCGCCACAGTGGTGGGGATTCGCAAGTGTGTATGCAAGCAGCATTTTGATCTCTTCTGCATATAACTTGCCTGCATCCTCAAGGAATGCATAGAAGTATTCTAAGTAATTAGGCCAGGCTACTTCGCCCTCACCATCATACGTGAATTCGAACAAGAGATCAAAAAACTCCATCGTGATGTCGAGAGGTTCGACATGCGAAAAACATCGCGGAGGGATGAGTGTGACAGTATCCATGATAGATGTGTGAAGATTCAAAATTGGATGAGAGGACACAACTTGTCATCTGGCCCTCCTTCTAGCACCAGAAATTTTGACGGTGCTGGACCCGCCAACATGTCACGGCATCTCCCCGGAAAGAAGTCCCAACTAGACCTCAGATCGTTTGGTGTAGAAGTCCTAGTAGTGGGTCGTACGGTATTGCCTTGACCGCGGTTACGCGTAGAGGCAAGTGAGATTTCCTTGTTGGCAGAAAGGTTCTAACATGAGCAACAAGCCAAGGAAGGTGCATGAATGGTTCTAACACATGGAAGGTGGAATGAGTGCACCCCTTAGAAACCTATATGAACACGTAGCTTCGAAGGGAATACACGAGCAAAGATACATCACAAGCTGGAAGGAAGGTGAACCAACAATTCAAAGTGATGGCTAAACCAACAACACATTTCAATAAGATTCATACATACATATACAGAAAGAGTCTATACACATGTGTAAGAAAATAGATACATATATCATTAGAGTAAACAAGTTAACTAAAATACAATAACAACATATGCATGAAATGAGTTGGCTCTGTTATATTAAGAAGTAAAAGTTCCAATCATATAGTACAACCATGAACAACCACTAGTCCCGATAAAATGAACATTACAGTCACTGACGTCTACTCCTCCAAAGAGATGTACTAGCTCTACACAGTGGAGGAGCCAAGGCTCGTTACAATACTCTCCAAGCTTTCTCTAACATACTCCTATTGGAAGCTTGGCTGACTAAAAGCACCTACAATGAGTTATGAGGTACTATATATAGCAAAGGGTGGGGTGATCCTTGACATTCCCCTTTGTGACGGTTCACCTACCCTCATGACTCTTCAACTACTCTATGACTGTTACATTCAACTATCGACACTTGAACTTCCACTTGACAAGATGTTACATACAATTTGCACATGCACCCATGTGAGACAAAATAGTCTTCAGCAAGCCATGCAAGACATCACTATGACTCAGACAACTGTGGGAAGACCAACTCTTTGACATCTTCATGATGGTCGATGATGGCGAACTGATGCCAAGCTTGGTACTCCACGATGGTGTCTTTGTACTCTGTGGTGACATCTTTTTGGAAACGAACTCTTGCCTATGTTGCATCTGGGTACACTGCTTTGGCTCCTCTGTCCAACTTGTCTGATAACATGTGCATCATTGTCTTGAGTGCGGCCGGACCAGCGACATAATGATGCATGGTGTCTGCATTGATCGCCAAGTCTGTGTTAGTGGCTATATGCATCAACTCGTCAAAGTACGAATCCAACTCCCATCGGGCTTGACCCTTTGTCTTTGCCTCGGTGAGTGTCCGAATAGATGGGATCGCATGTGTGCGCACAACAACATCCAAGCTTATGAACACTTGTGCATGTGCAGCCTGCAAACTAGTGATGAGCTGCAGGAGTTCCTTATAGTTCTGAATCTGACTCCGAATGCGTGCCTTCAACTCAACCGCCCTAGGCTTCATCATCTTGGGCAAGTGTAACGATGCTCCCTTGTATCTCATTGTCCATGTTTGCATGTGGTCGATAGTAGTATTCAAGTTTGAAAAGATATGTGCTTTCCTAACACAGCGCTACTACCAACCATTAAGATGGACAACTGCCTTATGCACGGTACCAAATCTGGAATACAACGCCTGCATGATTGTCTCAAGGGACGACACTTCATCCAGTATCACTTTCTTCAACTCTTCTTGGGTGGATGTTGTAACCAGTTCTCCTCCTTGCTTGGTCGTCTATAAATCCTTAGCCATTTGCTTGTTCTCTACTATCAAGAAGCGAACACTCGAGCTAGTGGCTTCAACATATGCTCTGGTAGCATTGGCCAATGTTGCTGGATGCTTGCGCACATCAGATACGATCACTCATTCCTCAAACTGCACAGGAGATGTGTCGACATCTGGAGTAGACACTCTGTGCGAATGCACAACTCTATGTTGCGACTCGTCGAATGATATGTTGTGCATCTCTTCTTCTAGATTGTCACCAAGGATCTTAGTATCTCCTTGGTCACTCAGGACTTGCTCTGCTTCCTGATCCGGTGAAGTCAGTGGGTTGACATCTTGGTGGTAACGCATGAGGTCAATGTCTTGCTCTAACTCTAGTTGCTCCATCTTTGTATCCATCTGCTCAAGTGCTTGTTCAATCTCTTGAGCGAAGTCCTGCTCCTACGACTGCTGACCCTATCTTCTTTGTTGCTAGCTACTCGGATGAGTCTACCACCTGTATGGGTGCAATTTCATCAACCTGTGCATGTTGTGCCCCCTATGGGAGATGAACATATGATTTGAATATATGAATTTATTAAGGTTATTTGGAAGAACTAATCTTCTCCCATTCTACAAGGAATTATTATGTAATCGATATCTACTATCTCTTTGGGAGTTGTGTTCCACGTTCACGTCTTATATACATTGTGTCTATTCTAGTTTATTATGCTACTTAGGAACTTTGGGACATAACACCCTATGTCCATTACCAAGTTGAATTCAACCATGAAGAATCTGTTCGCATACAAATACATAAGGGCTTTATACTTTATTCTCAACCTCCATGTTGTTATGTTCCTACAATGACCAAAGGCCATTGAATCCACAAAGAAGCCCATTTTCCTTAATGAACTTCATAGGTTCCACTATATCATCTACCATAAAGATGGATAGCATTGGAGCTTCATTCACCATTCTAACTCACATGTAACGGGTCCTATCCAACAAGGCAAACATCAAATTTGCTTTATGCATAGCATCTTTGAACTAGACCCTTGGATCAACCATAAGAAAAGGTGAGGAGTTGGAAGGGACATATCCAAAGAGGATTGAGATGCCATGGGATGATAAGGTTGATAGGGCTTTCTTCATCATGGAGGGGCGCCATTAGAGCCACTTCAACAGTGATCGACATGAGGGGACTAAAGATATGCATTAGTGTAACAGCCCTGGTGAATATTCCATGTAAAAATATATAAATACCACTGACGATGGGACACGTATTCCAAGCTGAATGGTGGGGGAAACATCATAGTGGGTGTTCATTTGGTTGTTTATGGCTAAGGAAATTGGCAAAGGCAATGGCTAAGGCTTTGGAAAGGGAAAAATGCATTTTGGCACATTTATTTATGAAAATGTAGGAATTTAGGAGAAAAGAAGGTGAAAAGTCACAGGTTGCATGTGAGTAGGAAAATGAAGAAAATAGAGGCCTCATGAATAAAAATGCTTCTGAGGATCAGTTGGGGGCTAAGTTGTAGGAAACATTAGAGAAGGGTTTGTTTCTAGCCGGAAACGAAACAGAAACGAGGAAACTCATACCGTATGGCCTGGAAATGTGTTTCCGACTATACTAGCCCGTTTCCTAAGGAGGAAACGTGGCCAGTACGTCCGGAAATGAGTTTCCAGGCTGTACGGCAGAGTTTCCTCTTCTAACTTGACTTTTTTCTTCTATTTTTTATTTTTATTTTTTCGCTTCTAATCTTTTATTGGGTGACTAAAATATCTTCTAGATACCTCTCAAGTTATAAAAAAGAGGATTTTGTTGAGTGGGGCAAACTAATGTTCAAGCCTATGGCCCTAGTGTTGATATGCAGTTCACAGTAATGTAAAATTCTGAAAGTAAAAGTGACATTCTCCTTTAATTTTCATTTTCATCATTTTACTTAAATTTTTAACATTACCATGAAATGACTCAGGATGTTTAAGAGTGGTTTCTCCTTCATTGGATTTCATGTGGAGAAAGTAGAAATTTAGATCTCACTCAAAATCCAGCAGACTTATCTGTTTTTCAGAATTTCAAGATTGGGGGGATTGCAATGTTTCCATTGGATTTTGTCATGTACTAGGGTATGGAACTTGTATTTAATCAAGAGCACTAAGGTCGTTCGACTATGTAGGAGGAGACTCCCAATCAAGCACGAGACAAGAAATTAGAAATTTCTCGTAGTTGATTTTGGATATTGCTATTTTCATTATGTGATCGTTCATGAGTAAATGTGATGTAAATTTAGACTTATAGTTTATGCATTAACAATTGACAATTTAATCATAATGTAATAAATTATAATGTATCATATATGGTTTATGATTGCACATATTTCTTAAATGTCCTAATATATATATTTTGTTTCCCCGTTTCCAAAATTTGGGGGGGTCACGTTTCGTACCCGTGCCCATTTCAGAAACTCGTACCCGTTTCCCCGTTTCGTGCAACTTAGGTTGGGGGGTTCTTGGCTCAAACTTGGTCAGTGTAACCTTTTGTCAGTTCAATTTTGGAGCTCTCTCAGTATTCTCTCTCTCTCTCATGCTCTTGGAGTCTTAGAGTTTTCTTAGGGCACTCTTGGTGGGTGTGGCATACTTGGATTCTTGGAAGAAGAAAGAAAATAAAGAGAAGGAAAGTGCAAGAAGGCATTAGCATCAGCAGCTACATTAGATTTTCTTGCAGGTACCGAGTTGCATGTATGATTTCTTCACTAGTTTAGCATGCATGGCATATACATGTGGTTTCTTGGTGGTGATCTGTCATTGGCATGGAATATTGCCTGGATCGACAGTGGATTGCCTAGCCTTGCCATTTCCTGGATAGCCATGGTGATTGTGAGTTTACTTTCATTGCTTTGTTTTGGTTGGCTCTCATGTTTCCTTATATTGGGTTGAATTATTAGTCCTGGAAGCCATGCTTGAACAAATGCTCTAGAAGCCCTATAACAGCTTGGGTTGAGTTACTAGTCCTAGAAACCCTGGTTGGACAAATGCTTCGTAAGCCCTTGGTGGGTTGAGTTACTAGTCCTAGAAGCCTTGGTTGTACAAACGCTCTGGTTGCCCTGTATAAGTTGTGGGTTGAGTTACTAGTTCTGGAAGCCTTGGTTGGACAAACACTCTGAAAGCCCTGAAAGGCTTGGAAAGAGACCATCTCATGATGGTTTTTGGTGATGTCCAACCATGCGATGGAATCACAGTTTGATGAGTTGAGGTGGATGGCCTCTTGAAGTCCTGGATGAATTTTGATTGATGTGTTCTATAATATCCCACATTCAGGCTTGGAATATGGCACGGGGGTGAATGACTGAAGAGATATTTGGCTTAGCCATTCTACGGCCAGGTGGAACGTGGTAGTCCCATCTCTGGTTGGTTCATTGCATTCATTAGTGAGAAATCCATTCCCTTTATTTTCATGTGTAAAGGTATTGTTGTATTTATGGATTTGATGGTTGATATATTTATTGTATTTATGTTCCTATTATGTTGGTTATATGCGCATTTTATGGCAGCAGCTATGTATGGCTCTTAGCATGTTTTTACTTGTATGTGATTGGATAATGTGTCTATGACTTAATGGAATATAATGTAGCAAATGGAATGAGGGAACAATGGTTCATAGAGATTCTCATATAAGTATGAAATCCTTACACTTAATTATGTTATTTACACGTGTAGATTACATGTCGATGATATGTGTGACGAAACGTCTATCATGGCTAGTAGGATTCTAGTTATGGTCTTGTTCAGTTTATTACTTTTGCATCCTTGTTTCCTTGTATTCTTATCAATTTTAAGTGATCATTCCATTTTGGGCAGTGTCCCAAGCTCTGGGCCGAAAAAGGTGGCTCAAATCCCGGAATGTTAGCAAAATAGAGTGTTAGTTTAGAGACTAACTCACCTGGGCAATGTCTGGGGAGCGTTATAACACACCTTGCCAAGATCTGGGGAGTGTTATAACTCACCTGGGTGGTGTCTGGGGAGCATTACTCTGCCCTAAGTTTCTCAAACAACAGTAGGACCCAGGAACAGGTTGTCTAAGTGGTTGATCTGTCTCCTGAAGGTTATGTGGATGATGTTGGATGATTGTGTGTGATGTTCTGTCGATTCCATTTCCTTAAACTCACCAAGGAGGTTGAATCTTATCATAGTGGCCTCCCGTCGCATGTTTACCCCAGCTGGCCGGTTGCTTGGGTAGATGTGAGAAGAGGGTGTTCCAAAGTGGTATCAGAGCGTGGTTGTGCTCTCCTTGGGCTATGTGTTGATAATTCTTTCATGTTGGTTGTATACGTGTTTTTTATGCATGTAGTCCATGTGCTTGTTGCATTTGCATGGTGTTGATCATGGTTGTAGTGATGTAGCCATGTGAAGATTAAAGGTATTGTTGTGGAGTATGTCTTCATGAGTGCATGGTTATATATGCATTTGTTATGCACATCAGTGTTCACATATTCTCAATTGCACGTGATGTGGTTTTTGTTGTCATGCATGAAGGTTTATGAATTTGATACGGTCATGCATTGATGACTAGATTCTAGCTAGAATGATGTGCATATGGTTTACACTCATATGTTATATGTCTATATGTAGTTGTTATGCATGTATGGTCTTGGTTATATTTATGCATGAATAGTAGGTCAAATATGCCGTGTGATGTCATTGTATGCAATTTAGGTCATCATGGTGCTATTGGTTGTTATGATGCTAATGTGTTGGTTGAAATAGAGCAGGAGATGCAGAGCATCATAATAAGGTTGCAGCATTAGACTTTGGGATAAGAGCAGATCATCATACAGGTATTGTATGTTTGGCATGCAGGTATGTAAGTTAAGGATTGTTATATGCATTAGGATTATATACATTGGGTTTATGTACATGTCTTTTGATGTTATGGTTACATACATGATAGATGATAGTTGATTAATATAGTTATATGCACGTGTCGAATAGTCATGAATGATAGTAACATGTGACCATATGAATTGCATATTGTTGTTATATGCTATTAATTTAATGTTTATGGTTATTTCATTGAGATCTTGATGTTGTAATTTGGATTGATCATATGTATGATGGTTAGGCTCATTGCATTGAAGATCTTGATGTTATATGTATTGTGTTAATCTGGTTTGACCTATGCAGATGGTTATGGTTGTGAGGTTATGGTTGTGATATTCAAATATGAGTCAACATATTTGTGATATGGTGTCATACTAATCTAGATTGATCGTACATATGTGATTGTTATGCATGAACGACAAATTCTTATAAGCTTATAATGTGAGCATGTTAGTTAGTTACTTTTATGGATATAATGATTTATGTTAATATGTTGAAAAGTTGTATCGTACTAACCTGGATTGATTGCGCAGACGAGATCACCTCCCCTAAGATGCATTAGGGTATGAGCTTTCTTATTTCTTCTACCTGGTGCTTGACTGTTTGATTATGACATCTATTTCGCGTTTGAGTGTTTGGTGTCTAGCTAATTTATTTAACATGGTATGTTGCAAGTCGGTTGAATATTTGATGAATTGCATAATATGATTATGTGTTCAAATGACCTTGTTTTAAGATGATGGTACTAATACACAAGTGTTAAGATAGTTGATAGGACCTTGAGTGTAGTAGATGATAGCTTTAGTAGTATGCCTAATGACTATGAGTTGACTATGGATTATGACATGATTGTTAGTCTTGGTAATGGTTGATTTCAAATTGATAGATATGATCGTCTTGATATTTGAAACATGTGGTTGACATGTGTGAGCAGTTTGGAAGGTAACATGCTTGGCATTAGTATGACAAGGTAATAACTGATGTGTTTACATAACTAACAGTTGGGTGATGTGACAGTGCATAGTAAGCCTTGATTGCAACAAAGTAAAAATGGTGAAGGAAAGGAATTGGGCAAGAATTCATTTGGTTATGTTTGGAATCCTTAATTCTAAACGAATGAGTGCTTTGTATACAAGAAGCCTTCTTAACCTTAATCTTGTTTGACATTATGTGGATATGTGTTAGATTCATGAACATGTACTTGACAGGTATATTAGTTAGTCTCTAGTTACAGGTGGATCTGTCAAGATAATTGGAGTCCTTTGAGAGATGGTATGGATGTGTTA
The DNA here is from genome assembly GCA_031772625.1 of Pinus tabuliformis. Classification (NCBI taxonomy): domain Eukaryota; kingdom Viridiplantae; phylum Streptophyta; class Pinopsida; order Pinales; family Pinaceae; genus Pinus; species Pinus tabuliformis. The sequence continues at coordinate 1,459,464,131 of CM062804.1, forward strand.
AGTGGCAAGGTAACATGCTTGGCACAGCAAGATGAGGTAGTTGGTGTATTGTTCTGTTTATGTATGCACTAAAACTTATGTGTTTATGGTAGTATGATGCAGGGGATTGCATGGCAAAGGAAATTGCCATGAAATCTTAAAGAAGACTCAGGTTGAGCTTTCCTTGGGAATAATGGGGATTGAGTCATGGTGTTTGTTTTTATTCTTGTGATTTTGGTCTTTTGTTATTTGTTTTCCCTTGATTTGCAGTTTTGTTATGTCTAGTGCATGATCATGCCACTTTGTTTGCAGAGTCATGTTGTTATTGGTTTTCATGGTTTTTTCTTGTTTTCTTCTTGTGCTTGCCTTTTATGTTTGGAGTCTTGGAAATTGGTTGGGAAGGAGGAAAGTTAATGGAGCTCAGGGAGAGTTGTGTGGTACTCAATAGGTAATGGAAGACACGGATGAAGCTCGATGCATGAGTAAGCGCAGCAGAAGGTAAGACTATTACAATCGGTTGGAATGGTTGGGTCCATTGTGGTAAATGGATGGTGGAAATACAGTCATAAGAAAGGTAACCAGAAAAGGTAAAGTAAATGGATCTAAGGTGTCAGCTTCCTTGGCTATGTTGGGAACGATTGTTCTCAATGTTGTGTATGAATAAAAGAAGTTCTTTTAACCTTGACCTTAGTATTTGGTAATTATGCTATGATCATGATTATGTTGATGTTTATACATGTAGTGTGTATGTATGTCATGTTTGAAAAAGTCGTCATGGAAAATGATTATTAATGCTAACATTTATATGTATACATGTATGTATGCATGTCATTGTCTGACAAGATGATGATTGTTCTATGTCAATGTTTATGTATATGTATGTATGTGTCTATGTATCTATGTCACTGTCCGACAGAGTCATAAAGAACTGTTCTTGTGGAGGAATGATTGCTTACAGCAAATGACATGAAGAGGTTCCTGGTCTTATGAGGAATCAATTGGGAAGAGTAGTGTTATGAAACCAGGTCAAGAAAAGATAGAAAAGATAGATCAACGCCTTAGAATTCAGCCTCTTCAAGGGGCAACCTCCTTTACATTACATAAATGAACAATTCTTGGATGATACAAATGAAAAGACCTTCTTTCTATATATAGGAGTCTAAGGGGTCATAACATAATCAAAGCCGACATAACAATAATAATGTAAGGGCACAATAATAACAATAGTGGGCTTCTATGGGGTACAATAGTAACAATATGGGCACTACATGGGTACATCAATATAATAAGTGGGTTGTACTAATAACAATAAGGGGTTACACTAGTAGTATAGGTGCCTACCATGCCCCTCTCCTTCAAAAAGCGTTGTCCTCAACGCTTGAGTAGTTCTTGATGCTTCTGTATAAAATTCTTGTCCTCCCATGTGGAATCTTCAATGGATAAGTTCTTCCACTTGATGAGATACTCTGAAATTGATCGATTTCGTAGCTGTCGGGTTCTCGTTTCTGTGACTGCTCCAGGTTCCAATATGATTTTCCCTTCCTCTTCAATTTCTGGCAATATTGTTTGAATTGGGATCTTTTGCAACTTTTGAATAAGTGGCCATACTTCTTCGTCCTTCTTCCATTCATCCCTTGCTTCGTTTATCCAATCTAGTTGGATAATAAAAATAGCACAAAACAATGCTTCCACATCCTCATCCTTGAAGAGTCTTCCCATTCGGTAAGGTCGCCATTTTTTAAGTGCATGTAATATTCCCAACATTTCCTTCTCATAAATAGCTTGCTTGAGATGTAGCAGTAAAAATACCCAATCACCTACATCAAAACATTTTTCACTACGATGTTGATCTACCTGTTGTTTCATTTGATTTTGCACCAAAGTGGCGTTATCCTTTAAAATTTGGAGAACTTGTTGTTGATGCTCGATGTGATCTTTCACTGCTTGAACCTTTTTCTTCTTGATATGTCCTTCTATCTCTAGAGTTTGAGTGGTAATTTCTTCCAATCCTTTACAAGATATGGTAGGATTCATTTCTTGATGCTCGATGTGATCTTTCACTTCTTGAACATTTTTCTTCTTGATATGTCCTTCTATCTTGATAGTTTGAGGAGTGGTAATTTCGACCAATGAATTACAAGATATGGTTGGATTCATTTCTTCTTTCTCGATGTGATCTTTCACTTCTTGCACCTTTTTCTTCTTGATATGTCCTTCTATCTTGAGAGTTTGAGGAGTGGTAATTCTTGCCAATTCTTTACAAGATATGGTCTGATTCATTTCTTCTTTCTCTGGGGCGGGGTCCCGGCGTATAGCTTCTTCTTTTGATGTTTCTTGATCATTTTCTTCCTCCTCTTCATATTCTATGTAAAATAATTTCTTCTCAGCACACTTATGACCTTTAGTGCATTTGCTATCACAATTGTAACAAAGCCCTTTTTCTCTTTTTTCTTCCAATTGTTGTGGTGTAACCCTTGTAGGTTGTGGAAGGCTAGGAGAAACAACCTTTCCATCTTTATAGTTGTGAGGGGTATGCTTCCTGGTTTCCATAATTTTGCTTTCCACTATGTCACCAATCCCTTTTACTCTTTCCAATTGTTGTGGTGTTGCTCTAAAGAAGGTGTTGCTCTTTGTATCCTCATAATGTGCTATCATTTCCTCCATGAAAATTGACCACGTAACAAGTTGTTTATGAGAACAAAGTCCTTCATACCATAAAAATTGATCCGGTTCTAAATATGAAGATGCAATACATACCTTTTGTAACAGTTGTACACCATGTATATCAAAATATTGCTCCATCTGAAGTATCCAATTTACCGGATCCTTGCCATCAAACTTCATCATCTTGCTTTTTCTTGATTTTAGGAGCTTGATCTTGAAACGACTGTAACTCTGTAGTTTCAGATCTTTAAGTTCTGAAATTGCGATCTGTAATAGCCCTCTGTGTCCTCTTTCCAATGCCACCAGTCTTATCGAAATTGGATTCTCCAAGAAAGAGTTATGCACAATCTCCCAAGATGACCTGATTATAGACCTTTCCAGAAGAGCGAACTTGTATGAAGTGCCATGTGTCACTGTTTAGACCTTTGGATCTGGAAAATGCATACAAGAAACTACAGTCCGTCCTCTTTCTGTACTTCTTATGAAATTTCAATCCGATCCCCAGAGAGCAAGTTATGACGATTTCCCCCAGGTCACCGGTTTGGAATGTAATTCAGGAGTCCGCAAAAAGACCAACTTCCTCAGATCATATCTCCGCAAATATAGGGCGAAAAGCTCTGAAATTCGCAGCCAAGGTTCAGCATGATTCCTTCTCAAATGGGTTTTTTTTGCAACTTCTGAAACGTCGCAGAAAAAAAAAAAAGTTATAGCGAAAATGCCACGAAGACCTGTTTGGAGCAGCGAAACCCTAGAATCCAAAGCTCTGATACCAAATGTTATGAAACCAGCTCAAGAAAAGATAGAAAAGATAGATCAATGCCTTAGAATTCAGCCTCTTCGAGGGGGCAACCTCCTTTACATTACATAAATGAACAATTCTTGGATGATACAAATGAAAAGACCTTCTTTCTATATATAGGAGTCTAAGGGGTCATAACATAATCAAAGCCGACATAACAATAATAATGTAAGGGCACAATAATAACAATAGTGGGCTTCTATGGGGTACAATAGTAACAATATGGGCACTACATGGGTACATCAATATAATAAGTGGGTTGTACTAATAACAATAAGGGGTTACACTAGTAGTATAGGGGCCTAACAAGTAGTCATGACAAATATATGAGCTCAGTATCATGTGGCCATGAGTTGATATTATGTGATTATATTATGTCTTTGTTATGGACAGGTTATACCAAGAGATACATCAACGAAATGAAAGCAGTGTGGTCTGCGACATGCTGGGACAAGCACAGATAGACACTGGAAGCAAGGTTGCTTGGTAAAGAGTCAGTGTGGTTTTGGACGTGTGGTACCACTTTTGTGCTTACATTGAATATGTTGTACATATTGCATTTGTGATGTTGTGTGCAGGCAGTGTGGTGTATATTTAGTGTGTACATGTTGTTTATGCAATGTTATGTACAAGGTGTTTGTACAGATAGTGTTGTATGAATGTTGCATATTCAATATGGGGTATAGATGGTGCTATGTACGTGTTGGATATATGTTGTTGTGCACATATTTTAATGTGTGCATGATAGATATATGATGTTGTATGCATATGGTGCTCTGCACGTGTTAGATATGTGGTGCTATGTACAAATGATGCTATGTACGTGTTGGATATGCAGTGTTATTTACATGTGGTGTTGAGTGCATGTTGTACATGAGGTGCTAGGTACTAGTGTGGTGTGCATGATTGTACAAGTGGTGTTGTGTACATGTTGTACAAGTGGAGTTGTGTGCGGGTGGTGTTGTGTACATGTCGTGCATGTGGCGTTATGTACATGTGGTGTCGCGTAAATGTCGTGCACGTGGTACTATGTACATGTGGTATTGTGTACATGTTATACAAGTGGTGTAGTGTATATGTGGCGTTGTGTACGCGTTGTGCAGGTGGTGCCATGTACATGTGATGTTGTACACACATTGTGCAGGTGGTTGTGGTGTACAGATGTGTTGACGGTGCTAGATCCGCCAACATGTCAGGGAATCTCCCCAGTAAAAAGTCCCAACTAGACCTCAGATCGTTTGGTGTAGGAGTCCCAGCAGTGGGTCATACAGTATCACCTTGACCGTGGTTGCGCGCAGAGGCAAGTGAGATGTCTGTGTTGGTAGCAAGGGCATGACATGTGTAGCAAGCCAAGGAAGGTGCATAAATAGTTCTAACACGCGGAAGGTGGAATGAGTGCGCCCCTTGGAAACCTGTGTGAACACGCATCTTGTAAGGGAACACACAAGCAAGGATACATCACAAACTGGAAGGAAGGTGAACCAATAAATCCAAAGTGATGGTTAAACCAATAGCACATTTCAGTAAGATTCATACATACATATACAGAAAGATTCTATACACACATGCGTAAGAAAACATATACATATATCATTAGAGTAAACAAGTTAACTGAAATACAATAACAACGTATGCATGAAACGAGTTGGCTCTGTTATATTAAGAAGTGAAAGTTCCAATCATACAGTACAACCATGACCAACCACTAGTCCCGATAACGAAACGTTACAGTTATTGTCGCTTGCTCCTCCAAAGAGATGTACTAGATCTGCACAATGGAGAATCCAATGCTCATTACAATACTCTCCAAGCTTTCTCTCAGATACTCCTATCGGAAGCTTGGTTAACCAAAAGCCCCTACAATGAGTTATGAGGTACTATATATAGCAAATTCTGGGGTGACCCTTGACATTCCCGTTTGTGACTGCTCACCTACTCTCGTCACTCTTCAACTACTCTATGACTATTACATTCAACTATCGACACTTGAACTTCCACTTGACAAGATATTACATACAATCTGCACATGTACCCATGTGAGACAAAATAGGCTTGAGCAAGCCATGCAAGACATCACTATGACTCGGACAATTGTGGGAAGACCAACTCTTTAACATCCTCATGATGGTCGATGGTGGCGAACTAATGCCAAGCTTGGTATTCTGCGATGGTGTCCGTGTACTCTATGGTGACATCTTTCTGGAAATGAACTCTTACCTCTATTGCATTTGGGTACACTGCTTTGGCTCCTCTGTCCAACTCGTCTAATAACATGCGCATCATTGTCTTGAGTGCGGCTAGACCAGCGACATATTGGTGCATGGTGTCTGCACTGATCGCCAAGTCTACGTTGGTGGCTATGCGCATCAATTCGTCAAAGTACGAGTCCAGCTCCTATCAGACTTTACCCTTTGTCTTTGCCTCGGTAAGTGTCCCAATAAATGGGATTGTATGTGAGCGTAAAAAACATCCAAGCTTTTGAACACCCGTGCATGGGAAGCATGCAAACTAGTGATGAGTTGCGGGAGTTCCTCGTAGTTCCGGATTTGACTCTAGATGCATGCCTTCAACTCAACCGCCCTGGGCTTCATCATCTTGGGCATGTATAATGCTGCTCCCTTCTACCTCATTGTCCATGTTCGCATGTGGCCGACAACAGTATGCAATTTTGACAAGATATGTGATCTCCTAGCACAGTGCTGCTCCCAACCGTTGAGATGAAAAATTGCCTTATGCACGGTACCAAATATGGAATACAACGCCCGCATGACTGTCTCAAGGGACGATACTTCATCCAGTATCGCCTTCTTCAACTCTACTCGAGTGAATGTTGTAACTAGTTCTCCTCCCTACTTGGTCGTCTGTAACTCCTTAGCCATTCGCTTGTTCTCTGTTATCAAGAAGCGAACACTCGAGCTAGTGGCTTCAGCATATGCTCTGGTAGCATCGGCTAATGCTGTTGGATGCTTACGCACATCGGATACGATCAATCGTTCCTCAAACTACGTAGGAGATGTGTGGAAATCTAGAGTAGACACTCTACACGATTGCAAAACTCTATGTTGCGACTCATCGAATGATATGTTGTGCATCTCTTCTTCTGAATTGTCACCGAGGATCTCAGTATCTCCTTGGTCGCTTAGGACTTGTTTTGCTTCTGGATCCGGTGAAGCCGATGGGTCGACCTGTTGGTCGTAAGGCATGAGGTCGATGTCTTGCTCTAACTCTAGTTGCTCCATCTTCGTATCCATCTGCTCAAGTGCTCGTTCAATCTCTTGAGAGAAGTCTTGCTCCTACTACTGCTCACCCTATTTGCTTTGTGCCAGCTGCTTGGATGAGTCTACCACTTGTATGGGTGTAGTTTCATCAACATGTGCATGTTGCGCCCCCTACAGTGTCTGTCCCTGTTGCGCTTCCTTCTCCTATTCTTTCCGGAGTTGCTCCTTCAACTCATGCAACTCCTTCACTTTTTCCTCCATCCTCTGTTTATCTATCTACCTTTGCGCGATCCTCATGTCGTGCTGTCGCCTCTTCGCCTCTATCTCCAAATTTTTGTTCTCCACAAGTGGGTCTTCTCTGAACTTGCAGCTTTGTTCTGCCTCTGCACTGTCGACAATCTTTCTCTTACCGTTGTCACGCACAGGTATGTTTCCCTCTGTTGATGGTGCTCTCATAAATGTTGCTTCGCTAACCATTCCATAGCCATGCTGGCCGGTTCATTGGGCCTGGTGAAGCTGTGACAATATCTCCATGGGTCTTCCTCGGCCCAATGACACACCCCATGGATCCAAGGGAATTTTACTCTCGCGTAGTGATCCTTCACAAAGAAATGTGGGTCGTACGGATTAAAGCTCCTAGTGTCGAAAGTAAATCTTTTGAACTCTTTTGTCTCGGCATCCACATGTTGGAGATTATGTATCTCGTACAACCCAATCTGCAACAAAAGAGTGGGCCAAGGTGCCTTCTTGTTCCGATGCAGTCTAGATGACAGTCCTATCGAGATGTGGTATGACACTCCCTGCATGATGAGCTTATCCATGGAAAACTTCGGTAAAACATGCGGAAGTTTCTCCGCATTGTACATCTGTATGAAGATGCCAAATGGTGAGGTATATCAATCCGCTATGTCAATTAGTTCCTCCATTGTTGCCTTCGACATGCAAGGTGGATCCTGCTCAAATATCATCTCGTACACCAGGGTGACAAAATGGTGTGACAACTGTGTGATGACTCCTGAGAAGCTGCATTCGGAAAACGGTCTGCAATAAGTGTTCACAGAGGTTTCCACCGATGTCCATGCCCACTTCAAGCTTGGGAACTGCTGACGAGCACAGATTGCATCCAAGATGTATGCGGGCATGTAGATTTATGGTTATTGTCCTTTGGGCAGTTGTCAATCTCCTGCTACCTGTTCCTTCATCCTGTGAGACAACATGTCAGACTAGTTGCATGCTTTGCCTTCACTGGCCAGTTGGTCCAATGTGATCACCCAACTCTGCGGGAAGGTCTCCGTGCTCTCTTGGTCGTATAAGTGACATGCAAAGATGACCAAGTACTAATATGCCTTCCACAGTATCTTCGTCTTGTAAATATGGTTGGGTGTCATCCTGAACTTAGCTGGCTCCTTCACCCAGTTCTTCAAGATATCCCTGGAGTTGGCATTATTGCTGGGTATGCTGAAGGGTGTCTCCATGGTGATCACTGGCTTCGACAAGTGGTACATCTGCTGATAGTCCTATGCCCTGAAGGTAGCAATCTCTGTCCCGCTGACACTGCTTAACACCATTGTCTTGGGATCAGTGTGCGAGACGATCCAATGTATCATGTCCACGCATGGGAACGCGGGAAACCTGCATGCAATCTAGTACAAGTCGGACTTGTGAATGTTCACATAGACTTTGTGGTCTTCAAGATCTTCCCAAAATGTGCTTGAGAAGGTATCATTGATTTCCTGCCATTTCAACTTGATGTCTTTGTCTACGATCATCTTGGTGTCTTTGTAAATTGGCAAACTCATAGACATTCACTCAACTACTTCTCCAGTTGCGCTTCCGTCGGTGTCCTTGGACCCTACTCTCTTGGAGGCCATTGATCCTAAACTACAGAGAGACAGACGACAACCTACTATATCTGGAGACATGGCAACATGCATGGAAAGGATTCTGTCAATTAAAACCAAAGCAAACTTGAGGACTAACATGCAACATCCTCGGGAGACTACTAGAAAGGATTGCGCAATTTTCACTAGGAGGTCAGGAGACTGACTACCAGAAATGCGCAAAAGGCAGTTCGGACTGTCAAGAGGCTAGTTGACTACTGGAATTGCGCAATGCGCAATACAGACTGTCCTGATGGGTGTTGAGATTGCGCAATGCGTAATTTCAGCTGGCAAGTCATGCAAGCCCAATGACTGCATTGCGTAACTTTCTGGGATATCAGACACTACCTCTTAGAATTGCACAAAGCAAGTCTAGAGGACACTATTTGGCCAAGTTCGCAAATTTTCTGGGAGGAAGGAAGAGTCTTCCCTCTCAAAAATGTGCAATGTTGTCAGGGCAAGGTAGAGTTGATCTGGGTCCAGGTGTGATAAAGGACCCTTCCAAGACCTTTTACTTTCATGATGTGTTAAATTGCATTTTTAAAAGAACATCAATGAATACATCTGCATGTTGTAAAGAAGAGGAACATGACAATCATCAGTGCATGAAAACATAAGACATTGATAACGGAGTTCGTCCAGGAGGGACTACGTCTCTAGGCCCTGGTGTCAAGATGGTGTAGGCTGCTGCATTAAGTAATGTCAATAGTGATGATGTACATAAGAGGTGATGTCGCTATCATACAAGGAAAATTCCCTCACACAAGAGTGGCTCCAAGAGATGTTCCGCTACAGGAACTCTCAGTCAAAAAGGACTCCTATCAGTATGACACAAACTCATGCATGATGATAATGAGCATCCCGCCAACATGGCATAAAAGGGATCTCAATGCAAACATACATGGCAACAACATGAGTATCCCATCAACATGACGAGAAAGGGATCTCAAACAAAACATGACCAATCATGAAAACAAGTACATCCCACAAATGATTCTGCATCACATCAAGCAGGAATCATGAAAACAAGTAAGAAACAAGATCCATCATCAAACATCAAACAAGGATCTGTGCAACATAATGCATAGCAAAAGAAGTACATGAACACACTGCATATACCTCACATCTAGGGATCGTTTAAAGAAAAGGATTTCAAACTACTGAAGCTGGCTGTACCATCAATCTCGCGGCGTCGAATCTCATGAAATGATTACTCGCACGTTGAATGTTGACATCTGCACTCCACTTAGAAAAGTGGCCAAAAAATGAAATGAGCCAATGGAAAATCTGAACACACCATCAGATTTGTGGCGTCGAATAGTGCAAAATCGACTGTCAAATTTCTGAATTCTGAGAAAGTGGAAATTTGGGGCTTAAGGAATCTTTTAGATTCCTCAAAAATTCCCTCCTTCGAGTCCTCTGCAAATCTACTACTCGGATCAAGAAACTGACTGCACCATCGGGTTCGTGTCGCTGAGAGGTGTAAGATCGACATAAAATTTGTCCAAATTGGACACTGCAAAAATTTCACCCTTGTGGAAATCTAGCTCCATCATGGTTCCAACTGCAAATAAATTAATTAAAAATTGTCATCTCGGTTTCCGAGCGTGCTCCTAGTTCCTCCATGCCTGGGTGCACTGGGAAAATGTTGGGTTATATTAATTTTTTGGGCGAATATTCCCACGTGGGTTGGTTGGCATGTTGGCTAAACATGTCGAGTTGTTGAGGAGGGGTTGGGGGATCAAATCCCGCCCCTCCCCGAATTAACATGCATTCTTTTGTGGGAGGGCTCGGATCCACATTAGACAGCCCACCCCTTAACTCCCGCAACCATTTGTTAGCGCTTTAATTTTTGGTGGGCGCGTTTTTTTGCATTCAATGGAGGCGCGTTGGTATTTAGGTTTGGCCATTGGTTTTATTTGTTATACATGGGGCCGCTCGGTGGGGGCCGGCACACGTGGGTCAGCCAGGTCGATCCCCGCTAGCCCCGCATTAACTCATGGCACGTATTTAGTGTTGGGGTGTGGGTCGGTCCCGTTTAACATAGTACCATGTTGTAATGTATGGGTGTGGTTGGAGGGCTCGGCGGGGTAATGGCCACCAAGCCATATTTAATTTAAAAACGTTTTTTGGTTGTGGGAGAACTAGCGGGGGTCATGGCCCATCAGCACATAAAAATTTTGATTTTAATGTCATTTGGGTCCGACGGGGGTGGCGGGGGTCATGCCCGCCACCCAAAATTAATATATTTTGATTTTTAAATAACCAATATATTTTTTTGAATTTGTCTAATATAGGGGATATTAGACAATTTAATAATCCAACAAATTCTCTCTCTTTTAGGAGCCAAGTTTCATGCCTCGGGGTTGGTCAAAATTGTAGGACACTTAACCCTGGCCCACAATCCAACTTTGACCAAAACTTTGACTAGCTCGTTCTCCCTCATACGAGCTCAGATTGACGAACCGTTCACATCGCTGCGATCGGAACGACGAGATCTACACCTGGTCCTACTTCGAAAGCATTCTGATCACTTTTATTTTTGAGCTTTCATAAGCCCTCTGCCCTGTGTGTCTCTGGAGCCACCTGGATCAATCCTCCCCACTGAGGAGCTTTTGGTCCTCCAAAAGCATGAAAAAATAACCTGCAACTTCTTTGTACGTTGTCTGCATCACAAGCGTCCTAAAAAGCCTTACTTCCATCTCCTTCACCTTTGTTCTTCGGAGCCTTAAGCGATGACCCAACACCTGCAACCTCTACAACCTGTAGTACATTGTTTTTGCAAATTACATGCTTGACTTTCATGACCAACTAATGTCCCAAACATCACATACTTGCCACGAGTTTATAACACATACTCAGTGGTCAAGTTTACATCAAAATGGACACAATACCCTAGCAACAAAAACAAGGCCACATATCATTGTTGCTTCAACAAGTGATGGTCAAACCCATCATCACTGCAACACATGATTTACAAAGATAAGGCCAAAACTATTTTTGCTTTGACAAGTGATAGAAACACAACATCACTTTCACAGTTTATCATGCAACTTAGAATAAGACCAGACATCCTTGTTTCCTAACAAGTGATGGAAAACACATCATCACTTTTACATTTTAAAATGCAACAAATGATTTACAAAAGCACGACCATGACAAGCTAACATATCTAGAAACCATTTTTCACTTATCATTGTGAATGGATCATCCCCCTGTGGTGGTTTTGCTTGTCGAACAATTGTTTCACTTGGTTCATGCACTGACACTTTGTCTTTAAGGCACTACTCTGGATGGAGCCTCCAACATGTGGCTCTTTGATGGCCACTTCTGTCGCGATGACTGCAATAGGTCTTCTTCCTCCAGCTCTATTTAACCTGTTTCTTTACTTGCTGTTGAGAGGGTCTTTCATGCCTCTTCTTTGTTTGTGTTGCTATTCTTTTCCAACACTTAGAAAATGTATGGTTATGTAATCCACAAAAGGCACATGCTTTTCGATGCCATACTTTACGTTCGTCATTAAAAACATGATTATAACCGAAATGAACATTCGAATATTGTGAGTGGTTATACCCTTTCTTGTTGTCTCTAGTGTAAGGATGGCAATGAGAGCTTGCCTCAACTCTTTCCCTACGATGGGCACTGCCACAGGATGATGGGGATATGTTCCCATCATTCTCTTCCTTAAATGATGTCTTGGAAGCATATGACACCTTCGAGCATTCTCCATCGGTGTATCTCAAGCCTACAAATTGAGGTCTCTATACAACCTCCAATGGTTGAGTTATGCCTCGGTTATTAACACCAAGTTCTTTTTCCTCCTCGTGCCTCATCCTGGTAAGGAGCCTCATGTTTGTCCCTGTAATTAGGATCTCCACATCTCCAACAGAAATCATACTATGTGGAGACGAAACCGAAAGGAAATCAACATCTTTTACCTTCTTTATTGATTTGGAAAGAACTGATGAGAGCTTCTCATCATCTGTTGTTGGTGGTTCGCTAGCTGTCTCAACGCATTCTCCAACTTCCTTTCTGACATACCCAAGTCCTACTTGATGGGGTAATTCTTCTACTTTAATGGGGTTGACAATGCCTTGGCCATTAACGCCCAAGCCTTTTCCTTCATACCCCATTTTCTTCAACAATTTGGAGCCAATTCCTGTGGTATGATTTTCAAAGACAGCGAAATCATCATCAAGACACATACATGAATTCGGAGAATTACATTTTACCTCACATCGGTCATGCTGCAGCTTTTCCAAGGCTTCACCCTTTGCTTGCAGCGGTTGTAGCAGACTATATTTCTCCTCTTTCTCTTCATGTAGAAGCATCTTCAATTCAATGTTCTCTTTTTGAAGATTTTGGTTGTTGTGCTTCAGTTCTTCTAGGGCTTCTTCCGTGGCTTGCAACTTAAGTTGCAATTACTCCTTTTCCTTTGTCTCTTTTTGTAGAGCTTCATATATTATTTCCACCCTTTTGGAAATTTTGGGCATGTCTCGTACATCGCTTTTTCATCCTTTGTCGCTGCATGTTCCATTGTTCACGATTGCAATTCAAATCCACCGAAAGACTGCTCCGATACCACTTGATCCGGGTCCGGGTGTGACAAAGGACCCTTCCAAGACCTTTTGATTTCGTGATGTGTTAAATTTCATTTTAAAAGAACATCAATGAATACATTTGCATGATGTAAAGAAGAAAAACATGACAACCATCAGCACATGAAAACATAAGACGTTGATAACGGAGTTCGTCTAGGAGGGACTACGTCTCCAAGCCTCGGTGTCAAGATGGTGTAGGCCGCTGCATTAAGTGTTGTCAATAGTGATGATGTACATAAGAGGTGATGTCGTTATCATACAAGGAAAATTCCCTCACGCAGGAGTGGTTCCAAGAGATGTTCCGCTACAGAAACTCTTAATCAAAAAGGACTCCTATCTGTATGACACAAACTCATGCATGATGATAATGAGCATACCGCCAACACGGCATAAAAGGGATCTCAATGCAAACATACATGGCAACAACATGAGTATCCCATCAACATGATGACAAAGGGATCTCAAACAAAACATGACCAATCATGACAACAAGTACATCCCACAAATGATTCTGCATCACATCAAGCAGGAATCATAAAAACAAGTAAGAAACAAGATCCCTCATCAAACATCAAACGAGGATTTGTGTAGCACAATGCATAGCAAAAGAAGTATATGAACACACTGCATATACCTCACATCCAGGGGTCGTCTGAAGAAAAGGATGTCAAACTGTTGAAGCTAGTTGTACCATCAAACTTGCGGCGTTGAATCTCATGGAATCACTGCTCACACGTCAAATGTTGGCATCTGCATTCCACTTACAAAGTGGCCGAAAAATGAAATGAGCCAATGGAAAATCTAAACAGACCATCATATTTGTGGCATCGAATAGTGAAAAATCGATTGTCAAATTTTTGAATTGTGAGAAAGTGGAAATTTGGGGCTTAAGGAATCTTTTAGATTCCCCTTAGATTCCTCAAGATTCTCTCCTCCGGATCCTCTATAAATCTGCTACTCAGATCAGGAAACTAACTACGCCATCGAGTTCGTGTCGCTGAAAGGTGTAAGATCGACATAAAATTTGTCCAATTTGGTCACTGCAAAAATTTCACTCTCTTGGAAATTTTGCTCCATCATGGTTCCACCTGCAAATAAATTAATTAAAAATTTCCATCTCGGTTTCTGTGCGTGCTCCTGGTTCCTCCATGCCTAGGCACACTGGGCGAATGCTGGGTTTATATTAAATTTATGGGCAGATATTCCTACGTGGGTTGGTTGGCATGTTGGCTAAACATGTCAAGTTGTTGAGGAAGGGTCAGGGGATCAAATCCCACCCCTCCCTGAATTAACATGCATTCTTTTGTGGGGAGGTCGGGTCCGCATTGGGCGGCTCGCCCCTTAACTCCCACAACCATTTGTTGGCGCTTTTTGTTTTGCATTTAATGGAGGCGCATTGGTATTAAGGTTTAGTTGTTGGTTTTGTTTGTTATACATGGGGCCGCCCAGTGGGCGCCGAGCACGTTCGATCCCCGCCAACGTCACATTAACTCACGGCATGTATTGAGTTTTGGGGTGTGGGTCGGTTCCATCGGAGGTGGCCCGCCCATCCCTGTTGAACATAGTGTCATGTTGTAATGTATGGGTGCGGTTGGAGGGCTCGGCGGGGCAATGGCCGTCGAGCCATATTTAATTTTAAAACGTTGTTTGGTTGTGGGAGGACCGGTGGGGGTCATGGCCCATCGGCTAATAAATTTTTTTATTTTAATGTCATTTGGGTCCGATGAGGGTGGCGAGGGTCATGGCCCGCCACCCAAAATTAATATATTTTTATTTTTAAATAACCAATATATTTTTTTGAATTTGTCTAATATAGAGGATATTAGACAATTTAACGATCCAACAAATTCGCCCGCTTTCGGGAGCCAGGTTTCATGCCTCACGATCGGTCAAATTGTAGGACACTTAAACATGGCCCACAATCCAACTTTGACCAAAACTTTGACTGGCTCGTTCTCCCTCATACGAGCTTGGATTGATGAACTGTTCACACCGATGCGATCAGGACGACGAGATCTACACTCTGGTCCTAGTTCGAAAGCATTCTGGTCACTTTGATTTTTGAGCTTTCATAAGCCCTCTTTGTCCTGTGTGTGTCTCTAGAACCACCTGATTCAAGAGTCCGGGCCAAGGTTGCCCAGACCCACCGACACTGAAAACATATGAAGATGTGAATGCATGGCGAAATTGAGTGTAAGTGAGAGTGAATGATCATGCATGCAATCAGCGAATGCAAGATTCAGTAAACAGGTAAACATGCATGTGTGTGAAATGAGTCGCTGAATCGACAATTGTTTGTGCAAAACAGTGGCATGCATGCGACAGTAGTGAGATGCAAACGAAAACTAAAATGGTGCTTGTACAAGCTAACATGCATGCAAATGACACAAGCGTTCACAAAAATCAAACTAACAACACTCAAACAAGCCAAAACACAGAAAGCGAAAGAAATGTTGGAAAAGACAAGTAAAGCGGACTTACCCGGAAATAGATGAGTTGGATATGCTGAAGACTCCTAGATGTGCTGTGGGATGTCAGAACTCCAAGATCGATGTGAAGAATGAGCTCTGAAGCGTCGAATAAATAAGTTTGAGGCTTATGACGCGCATGCCACAAATCTAGGAAAAAACGACAGTTGGAGGAAAGTTTCTAAAACGATCTTTGCATGTAACCTCCAGCTACTAAAAATAGATCCCTAAAATCTAAGGATGCTTTTTGCATGTTGATTTTTGCTATTTCGGCAAAAAGCATCCCATCCATATAAATCAAGTTTGCTGGGTCTTGGGTGGAACCAGTCAACCTGAAGGCACATGCAACAGCCTACTTGACTAAGAGAGGAATTTGCGCAATTTCTGGGAGGAGCTGGGCTGGCTATCTTAGAGGGATTGCGCAATTTCTGGGAGGAGCAGGGGATTGCTGCCCAGAATTGCACAATTTTTGGGCTGAGCTGCAGTGTTGGGCCAAATTTCACAATTTTCCCAAGGAAGATTGTCTGCATTATGCAATTTCTAAGGCCAGCACGCTGCCCAGCAAATTTGCACAATTTCTAGAGGGAAGGTTGGTTCCCCTCCAGAATTGCGCAATTTTCTGAGGGAGTTGCTCAGCCAGCAACTAGCCCAAGTCCGGAGTGGCAGCCTATGAGGGGAGTGAAGCAAATTGACATGCACAAGCTGGCAAGTTGTTGAAAAACCAATGAAGCCTATATACTTGAGTGTGCAAGACATACTGCTAGGATGGTTGGTAGGGAGGCTCCAAAACGAAGCTAAGGCAAAATTTTGGAGGGTGGTTGTAACCGCTACAACAAGATGTTACTGTATACATGTGGTACATATGGCACTGGTGTACGTGTGGTACATATGGTACTGGTGTACGTGTGGTACATATGGTACATGTTGTACATGTTGTGTTGTGTACATGCGACACTATGTATGTGTATTGTGTAGTTGTTGTATCATGGCACGCATACTCGTTGTGTTGTACTCTGTGTAGTACATGTATTTTGTTGTGTTGTACGCCAGGTGTAGGTACATGTATTGTGTGGCGTTGTACATCGAGTAAAGATGTATGTGTTGTGTTGTATATTGGGTATATGCGTATGCATTTTGAGGTGTTGCACGTTATGTACAAATGTATGTCTTGTGTTGTACATTGTGTATGAATATGTGTTGTGTTGTATATTGGGTGTCGATGTATGCGTGGTATGTTAGGTATAGGTGCTTGTGTTGCATGGTGTTGTATGTCGTGTGTGGTTGTATGTGTATGATGCACACTATGCGTATGTGCACATGGTTGAGGAGAAGGCAATGGGTGTTTGTCGGGTGTGGCAACCCATCCAGTGTGCGTACAGAATAAAAGAAGGCAGAAGTAAGGATTGATGAAGGATAAATATCGATATTTTATTTCATCTCTATTATACATGTGGGTTATGACTATGGTCTATGATGATTATATATGATCTCTGATTCTGGTTTATGATGGTTACATGTGATTTATGATGATGGTTGTGTTTTGAGCTAACCAGATTTGATATGTTTATACATGATGTTTCGATCAAACAGTTACTTTGACTTGTTGTGACAAGCAAACATGATTGCAAATGTACCTTATTGACCAGCTACCAATGAGGTATGATGTGAATTTATTTTCGTTTATTTTAAATCTAACGGAATTTATGTGCTTGGTACAGGAATGCACGAAAATGCCCGGTTGGGTAGTTGAAATCAACTACAATAATTAGCAGCAACAACGAAAGAAATTGGAACATGCAACAGTGCACTGGTAAAGCACTTCAAGAGCAAGGCCATTGTGGGAAACTGGTATCCAATAGTGTCCATTGATTGTCATGAGCATGTTATGACCGGTATGATGCATTGAGGCAGGTATATGCCTTGGTTTTTGTATCTTCCGATGTGAGGAAGCCTTGCCTAGGGATGGACTGCGTGTGATGAGGGTTTCAGTGGAACTTGGAAGGTGAATGACTGCACGGAAGGGTGACTGGATTCCCGAGGGACTGTGTAGCAGAGAAGGGAAGGTCACGGATGGATTTGTTTTGGTCATTACAATTGCCAAATGGAATCAAATGCACATTGGGAGTGTGCACTGGAACAATGAGTCGGTAATTGTTCGTTGAGAGGACAAGTGGCACGAGATTATAACATTAGACATGGGATGCAGATTTGACTTTGCAGTGGATTCTAGACTTCCTGGGAAGGAGGTGGATCCTAGTATTACTTTGAGAGTGGAGGTGTGAGCCTTTGGATTCCCTTGTTATGGATGTAGGCATCATATAGTTTTATTTGTTGGTTGAGAAAATGTGCATATGTGTATATGTGGTTATTGTAAATATCTTAATGAACTATGTTATAAAGCCCCAGTATGTGGTATGTTGTCATGTCGTGATGTTTTGATTTTGAGCAGGTCTTTCATTGTAAATACTGCAACGAGTTGTGTTATAAATCTCCATGGTCAGTATGTTTTGTTTTCAGCAAACATGTTGGTTATAGGTGTCACTGAACACCGAGGACGGTGTTCCCCCAAAGGGGAGGGTTTTATAACAGCCCTAGTGAAAATTCCATGTAAAAATATATAAATACCATGGATGATGGGACACGTATTCCAAGCTGAATGGTGGGGGAAACATCATAATGGGTGTTCATTTGGTTGTTTATGGCTAAGGAAATTGGCAAAGGCAATGGCTAAGGCTTTGGAAAGGGAAAAATGCATTTTTGCACATTTATTTATGAAAATGAAGGAATTTAGAAGAAAAGAAGGTGAAAAGTCACAAGTTGCATGTGAGGAGGAAAATGAAAGAGAATAATGGAAAATGAAGAAAATAGAGGCCTCATAATGCTTCTGAGGATCAATTGGAGGGCTCTTAGCTCAAGCTTGGTCAGTGTAACCTTTTGTCAGTTCAGTTTTGGAGCTCTCTCACTATTCTCTCTCTCTCTCATACTCTTGGAGTCTTAGAGTTTTCTGGTAGGTGTGGCACACTTGGATTCTTGGAGCAATAAGGCAAAGAAAGAGCAAGAAAGTGCAAAGGCATCAGCATTAGCAGCTACATTAGATTTGTTTGCATGTACCGAGTTGCATGTATGATTTCTTCACTAGTTTGGCATGCATGGCATATGCATGTGGTTTCTTGGTGGTGATATTTCATTGGCATGGAGGATTGCCCGGATCGACAATAGATTGCCTAGCCTTGCCATTTCCTAGATGGCCATGGTGATTATGGGTTTACTTTCATTGTGTTGTTTTGGTTGGCTCTCATGTTTCCTTAAGCTTGGGTTGAATTATTAGTCTTGGAAGCCCTGTAACAACTTGGGTTGAGTTACTAGTCCTGTAAGCCCTGGTTGGACAAACGCTCTGGAAGCCCTTGGTGGGTTGAGTTGCTAGTCCTAGAAGCTTTGGTTGGAAAAACGCTCTGGAAGCCCTGTATAAACTGTGGGTTGAGTTACTAGTTCTGGAAGCCTTGGTTGGATAAACACTCTAGAAGGCTTGGAAAGTGACCAATCTGATGATGGTTTTTGGTGATGTCTGACCATGAGGTGGAATCACTGTTTGATGGGTTGAGGTGGATGGCTTCTGGAAGCCCTAGATGAGTTTTGATTGATGTGTTCTATGAGATCCCACATTCATGCTTTGGAATATGGCACAGGTGCGAATGGCTAAAGAGAGATTTCGCTCAACCATTCTACGGTCGAGTGGAACGTGGTAGTCCCATCTCTGGTTGGTTCATTGCATTCATTAATGAGAAATCCATTCCCTTGATTTTCATATGTAAAGGTATCGTTGTATTTATGATTTGATGGCTAATATGTTTATTGTATTTTTGTTCCTATTATGCTGGTTATTTGCGCATTTTATGACAACAATTATGTATGGTTTTTACTTGTATGTGAATAGATAATGTGTCTATGACTTAATGGAGGATAATGCAACAAATGGCATGAGGGAACAATGGTTCATAGCGATTCTCAGATAAATATGAGATCGCTACACTTAATTATGTTATTTACACCTGTAAATTACATGTCAATGATTTGTTTGACGAAATACCTGTCATGGCTAGTAGGGTTCTGGTTATGGTCTTGTTCAATTTATTGCTTTTGCATCCTTGTTTCCTTGTATTCTTACCAATTTTAAGTGATCATTCCATTCTGGGCAGTGTCCTGGGCTCTGGGCCGAAAAAGGTGGTTCAAATCCCAGAATGCTAGCAAAACAAAGCGTTACTTTAGAGACTAGCTCACCTGGGTAGTGTCTGGGGAGCATTATAATGTGCCTTTCCAGTGTCTAGGGAGCGTTATAACTCACCTGGGTAGTGTCTGGGGAGCGTTACTCTACCCTAAGTTTCTCAAACAACAGTGGGACCTAGGGACAAACTGTCTGAGTGGCTGACTTGTCTCCTGAGGGTTGTGTGGATGATGTTGGATGACTGGGTGTTATATCCCGTCGATTCCATTTTTTTAAAGTCACCAAGGAGGTTGAATCTTATCATAGTGGTCTCTCGTCGCATGTTTACCCTGGTTGGCTTGTTGCTTGGGTAGATGTCGGAGGGGTTGTTACAATTAGTGGGAAGAGTAGATCATGGCGCGAGTTGAACACCTCAAGGGGCCCAAGCCAAGAAAACTATATACAACAATGTTGCAGCTAGAGAAAAAAACTATATACAACAATGTTGCAACTAAAGAAAAACCCTAATTACATCACATGGAGCTACAAACCATGTCATTTACCCTAAATTTTGTCTTCAAATAAAACTACACCATTGACTTTTATAAAAACTTATATTTAGCCTGAATTTTGTCTTCACATGAAAGTACTTAGTACACCATTGAGTTTTATAAGAAACTTATACTAACACAACCCGAAAGCCTAAACTTAGGAAGGTTGTGATTGCAATATACATACCACAATTCAAGTAACCTCGCAAGAATATTTGTCTACTTTGATGAAGATAGAAGGTAGATGGAGGATGGAAGCTATGAAAGGGAATAAATATATTAACAAAACGGCAATAGCCTAAAATGAAAATAGCATTGTTGCCACATATATAGTATTATATTATTAGCCCCTAAAGAAGGATATTGATGTAGTTCAATAATGGATAGAAAGAAAATAATTGAATTTTAAAAAAACTGTTGAACATTAGTACACTAATGTTGGTTGGAAAAATATGAGCATGACATGTATTCTGGAAATAAATTTATTGGAGAAGGGGGAGAAAGCCAAATACCAAGATGGACAACATACATCATGAGGCTTCATCACATCCTCAGTCTTCCAGCATATTGTTCAAGATTTTGGCAGACTTCACATTAATAATTGTAGCTATTTGCAAGCTTGGAAGATTATCATCATTTTGAAATGTGAGACATCAAGACACGTACTAAATAGTTATTTGCAAACCTGGAAGATTATCGTCATTTTGAAACATGAGACATTAACATGCATCCTATACGTTAGTGTCAATTTGACTCGTTGGATTATATTACAATAACTTCGGAGAATACAATAAAAGGAAATAGCTAATAAAATTTTATTTGCCAAAACGTGACCACGAATTTATCGTTGTTTCGAAATGTGAGACATCAAGACGCATACTAAATGGTTATTTGCAAACTTGGAAGATTATCGTCATTTTGAAACATGAGACATTAACGTGCATCCTAAGCGTTAGTGTCGATTTGACACATTGAATTATATTACAATAACTCCTAGCAATACAATAAAAGGCAATAGCTAAAAAAAATTATTTGCCAAGTAAATGTGACCACGAATTTAATTCGTGCTCAGGATATGATATCAATGTTACAATAACACTGGAAATTCCAAATGGTGTTTCTCCAGGTCTAAAATCAGGGGAGGGAGCTATTAAATGTAATGTGGAATCACCATGGCATCGTCCTTTCATATCCAATGACAGTTAGCCGGTCCAGTCTTCATCACTGTCATCACCATCCTGAATGGAATGGAAATAGTATTATCAGTATATATGACTAAGAATCTTAAAAGGACATAAAAATCGTTTCAAATCTTTATCAGAAATGGATGCGGTCTGTATAAGCCAATGTGGAGATAAGCAGTGAGTACATCAGTTGTAATCATCGGCCAACAAACTCTACAAGAAAAGTATCGTATAAACTAGTGCATAATGTCTTGCAGCTTTCCTTTCAATTTGTAGCAGGCAATAGTCAATATAGTACCGACTAGAAAGTAGCATGGATTCTCGAGCTGTCAAAGGAGCAAAAGATCAAACCAAGCCAAAAACGTTCTATCTATTAGAAAGCCATAGAATGATAATTATCATATACATTGGCAATTAAAGCCTATTGTAACCTCCTGCATGCTAATCACCTGCCTTCAATGTCTACAAATTGTCCAATATGATTTGTTGGTTTTCAAAAAGGGTCTAAAGCATGTATGGAGCTCACTGAGAATTATTCTTGGCATATCTACATCTACAATCAATCCATTTTGATATTGGATTTTGTCTGGTTGAACTAGAAATTGTCCAATATGATTGGTTGGTTCTCAAAAAGGGTCTAAAGCATGTATGGAGCTCACTGGGAACTATTCTTGGCATATCTACATCTACAATCAATCCATTTTGATATTGGATTTTGTCCGGTCGAAAAATCAGAAACGGATAGACTGGGAGCTCTAAAATATGTGAAACCTGTGCAACTTCTTCAAGCCCAACAGCTTATTTACTTTCGCGTGATGTTTGTCTTTGTGCCCAGCTCATGTTTGAATAGGATTTGCAAGTATTGTTGTAAGGTACGCTGTAAGAATTCTCTTTGGAACAATGTTGTACTTCAACCAAACGTTAATGTTTCTGCTCAAGATTCCCAGGTAACTATGTAAAAGATTATACAAAATGCATGTTTAAATAGTGTAATCCCCACCATTTATTACATTATTTTCTCATCAAAGCTTAAACATTGACACTGGATAAAGTGCCGCTTGTGGTTAATGACAAATTTTCTGACCACTTCTGGTCATTTGCAAGTGTATTTATATAATCAATACATAAGATTTTCATATTGCATTCAGCATCAACATTTTTATTCAAATATATGTAATTCTGGCCTTCATAAATAACTTATTTCCTTTCGAGAAATATTTATATGATCACAAAAATAAGACTTTCATATTGCATTCAATATCAAGTTTCAAAATTTTAAACATTCTTATTCAAATAAATGTAACTCTGGCCTTCATAAATAACTTATTTCCTTCCGGGAGTCAATGAAAATGTTGGGATGAGACAATGCGATGTCGTAACGAATATATTGGTAGTAACAAATGATAATAATAAGCACCTGGGTTATAACTCTTCATTATGCTTTTTCACTCATAACCCGTCAATGTATACATATATACCATTACAAGGTCCCTGTACAATCGTTCAATTATATAAATTTATACTGATCTTTTGTTATTTTTGTAATACCCTCTCGTTTGTGACACTGAATTGGCAAAAGTGTGAGAACCATTCCCCCACTCACATTTTTGACCACCTGTCTACATTCCATGAGCCATGAGCTATGAACCACAAATGTTCGCCTTTATGGAATGCCACAGCTAAATGCTGATATAACCTTCAGGACAATATGCCCTTTTTGTGCAAGCAAGTACAGCTACATGAGGACCTTTTAAAATAAATATCTTCTCTGCCACAATTGCCCGGGTCCATTTGTTGCAAAGAATATTATTTTCACACCACACAGTGTAGATGACCACAAAGAGAATAACATACCGCACAGTAGGAGCTGCAAATTAAGGCATCCTCCTTTCCTTGTAATTTCAAGGAGGCAGTTTTGGGGATGAAGATCATGTTAATTTCTAATACCATGTTCAAAATTTTGTTTCTTACAGCTATATTATCCCCAGATAATATTCTTATTCAGAAAATTAATTTTCTGCTTTAAAACAAATTTTGAAAACTATAAAACAGAAATATTCTGGTATTCTTAACTCAAGAAATTTTTGTAGTGGAATTGTTCAGAAAATCAGTCACAAAACACCCACACAAAACACAGTAAAATCTTCCACCAAATTTATTTTCATTAAATTCTTCTCAGAAAAATTAAGGGCTCCCTTACTAGGGGAATTGGCCCCCAGAAATACATAAAATTACAGCAAAAATAACTTGGAAAATTTTCTGAAATTTCCCAACAACAACAACAACAACCCCTCTCCCACATGTCCCACACTCCATAACCTTCTTAGCCCCTTCCCATGTGCGGCAAGCTGTTGTTTCTGTGCCTTCGTAAATTTCTATGGCACTCTTGCACGTTCCTTCAGCCTCAACTCATACAAGTCTGCTGGAATCTCTCCAAGTGATTGTGTCTTCATCCTTTCCCTTGGGCTCATTTTATAATTTCAAGTTGAGCAAAATCTCTAACCCTCAATTCCCAAAGTGATAGATGGCTAGAATTAAATCCTAACCCACTTAGAGCAATGACTGAGATTTGAAATAAGTCACTTAAACAATTAAATATTTATCTTTAGAAATTGGCTTAGTTAGCCAACATAAATTAATTAAATTAATTAACATGTTTTTCTTAAGTTAGACTTTAGAAAGAAATCATATTAGTTGCTCCTCTTAAACAACCACCTAAAGAGAACTTCTCCTGCATGCTAAACACAAGCCTATGCAAAAGACCACCTGAAGCTACAAAATCAACACTCCCTCCTAGCAAGGAAGGGATTTTCCACCACCCCCAGCTTGTCCCTGTAGAACTTGGACACTGGATTCTCCGAAAGCTTGGTGCAATTTTGATTGTCATAGTGAAAGAAGCTACAAAATCAACACCCTCTCCTAGCAAGGAAGGGATTTTCCACCACCCCCATCTTGTCCCTGTAGAACATGAACCTCCCCTTCACTAGAGGCTTGCTGAGAATATCTGCTACTTGCTCATCACGGCACCTCTCTGGACCCTATCTTTGATGAAGTACCTAATGCTTATGTGCTTGGACCTATCATGAAACACTGGATTCTCTGAAAGCTTGGTGCAACTTTTTTTATCATAGTGAATCATAGTAGGCCCCATCCCAAAACCAAATAAACTTTAAAACATTTTGCGAAGCCATATGGCCTCACAACTCGCTAGACTCGCAACCATGTACTCGACCTCTACTGAGCTAAGTGTCAGAGTGCTACCTCCTGTTAAACCATGAGATCATAGTTGATCCCAAAGAAAAACAACAACCTGAAGTACTCTTCCTGTTCACTGCACTACTAGCCCAAACTAATCTGTGTAACCCTGCAACTACACTCCAACTCTGACATACCTAAGTCCATACTCCATTGTACCTCTCAAGTACTTGAGCACATGTTTCACTACCACCTAATGAACCCTCCTCAACCCCACCATAAACTGGCTCAAGGTGTTCACAACAACAAAAAATATTTCGCCTCAGTGTTGAAAACATTGGCGAAAAATCATGAAAATCACCAACATTGCGATTTTTTCAAGCCATCGAAAAATCGCCTGGAAAAAAACACGGTTTTTTGCATTTTGAAAAAATTGCACCATGACCCAAAAAATTGTCAAGCGCATGGGGCTGGGTTTCAAAAGAAATTTTGGTTTTTTTTAAAGTTATTTTTCTTTGTTGTTGTTGGAGACAGGGAAGAGCTTTGTGGTGATTTTCAAGGAGGGATCGAGGATCAAACAACCATTATCATCACCAACAAAAAGAAAATTGTGGATCAAATATTCAAGATCATTTGCCAAATCAATCATACGGACTTCATTTCTTCCATTCACAGGTATGTTCTTGAATACCCCCATGTTAATGATTTTTTCCATAGATTTAGGCATATGCTTGTCTACCAACATTTTCCTTCTTTTTGTTTTGTCATTTGCTATTATTTTCATGCCCATTAACCAATGTAAGAGGTTTTCTCCATATTTGGAGAGCAAACTTGAATTTTGTTTTTAACTTTCTTATGCACCCTCTTATTGTCATTTTTCATTGCAAATAATATAATTTAAGTTTGTAAAAATTTGATTTTTTTAAATGAGGAAGTTATTTTTTGTGTAATGGGGGTTTAATGTCATCTTTTTGTCTTTTTGGTGTTGTACGACTAAATTTTGAAGTTGTCCATTAAACACTTCCACTACAAATATTCCAAAGTCCTTGGACCCATTTTGGCAGTATGGAGAACCTGATGGTGGGACAAATCGGAAAATACTAAGTTGCAAATTGTGTGGGGCCAAGATGACAGGAGGGGTTTCCCGATTGACATACCATCTGGCTAGACTCCCCGAACATGTTGTTGGGCATTGTGATAAATCTAGCCTAGAGCATATGAGAGCTGCATACGATTCAATTGAGGCAAAAAACAGAAAGAATGAAGAGGCAGCTGCAAACAAGGCCGAACGTGAAAGTACATATTTAGCGCTATTTGCCTCTAAGACTAACCTTGAGGCTAGTGGGAGGGGCTCCACAACTTCACCCACTAATGTTACTGGGAGGTCATCATTTTTTGTTCCACAAACCAGACGTGGAGCACAACCTTCAATAAAGTCGATTAAAAAAAAGAAGCAAGAAGCATACAGAGTTATGGGGAGGTGTCTTTACTAGAGTGACTAACCTCTCAGCATCACCCAAAACAATCCATTTTGGCAGGCAATGTGTGATGCTATTGTTGTTGTGGGCCTAGGGTATAAAAATGTTACATATGAGGAGTTGTGGGGGTCAATCCTTCCAGCAAAAAGGGAGGACATCAACTCTAGATTGACGGAGTTGAAGCAGTCATGTCTTTGGATGCACAACAATGTCTGAAGGTTGGAAAGATAGGAAGAGTAGGACCCTTCTAAATTTCTTGGTACATTGTCCTAAAGGTACCATGTTTATTAAATTAGTGGATGCATCAGCACATATAAAAGATACGTCATTGATATGTGATTTGTTAGATGGGTTTGTCCAAGAGATTGGTGTGCAGAATGTGGTGCAAGTCATAACAGATAATGCAGCTAATTATGTGACTGTTGGTAGGATGCTTATGGACAAGCACCGCTCATTGTTCTGGACTCCATGTGCAACACATTGTATCGATTTGGTGCTTGAGGATATGGGGAAACTCTCCTTCATCAAGGAGGTGATTGATATGGCCATGAGCATCCCCCAGTTCACATATTGATATAACCATGCTTTAGTTATTAGCCTCATGAGTAGATACACTAGAAACAAGGAGTTGTGACATCTTGCAATCACATGTTTTTGCCACCAACTTCATTACTATTCAATCTTTGCTTCAATGTCAGTTTGAGTTGAAGCAAATGTTTGTTTCTGATGAGTGGCGTGATTGTAGATACAATAGGAGACAAGATGGGAGAGCCATTGCAAAATTGTACATTGACTCCTTTTGGCAAGGAGTAGAAGAAGTGTGCTCAGTTAGTGAACCTGTAGTAAAGGTTTTGAGATTGGTAGATAGCAATAAGCCTACAATGGCTTATTTGTATGAGGCCATGGATAGGGCCAAAGAGACTATTCGTGCTTATTATGCGGACAAGGGTTCTGTTAGGTTTAATAAACAGATAATGTTATGGGATGTGATTGATAGTCGGTGGACAGGGATGCTTCATCGACCCATTCATGCAACAACACTTTTCCTCAACCCCGCATTTTCCTACAAATGCAACTTTGATTTTGATTGCGAGGTGATGGAAGGGCTCCATACCTATATTCATAGGATGGTACTTGATCCCGAGCTTTGTAGCAAAATCAATTGCGAGATAGAGATGTATCAAGATGGTGTTGGACTATTTGGCTTTGATGATGCTATTTGTGAAAGGACCATCTTCATGCCACGTAAGTGACAAGTCATGACTCATTAGAATTTACTAATTTAGAATTCTAGATTTTTTAAATTCAATTATTTTTATTTGAAAGTTTAATTATGTTTTAACTTTTCTTTATTTTGTTGTAGATGTTTGGTGGTGAAGTTATGGTGCAAGGGCACCAAATTTGAAAAAAATGGCCATCAGAATCCTCAGTCAGACTTGTAGCGCTTCAGGGTGTGAGCGCAATTGGAGTGTATTTGAGAAAATACACTCAAAGAAGCGCAATAGGTTATAACTTTGAACTTCAACTAAGCAATTACATTTATTGTAATTTATGACCCTCAAGTGTCAAGACTCATTAATTTTTTTATGATATTGTTCCAGGTTGAATTTCTCACGCCTTAATGACTTTATGTATGTGTTGATTTTTGTCGCATCGAATGTGCTCTAGCCTCGAGATTTTGCAGAGAGGCTAAGACACATGCATTCTCCAAGACCCATAAATCATTTGGTAAAATTCCACCTAGAGATGGTTTAATTAAAATAATTAATCATTTTTAATGTATTCCTAAGTCTAAACTTAAGAAATGTGATTAATTAAAGGGTATTAATTAAATTTGGTGCGAATCTTCTAAAAGAAGACGAGGATCAACTCCCAGTTAATCTTAGCCTTTGATTATGTTTTAATCTTGGTTGTTGGTGCTCCAATGAGAGATTATAAGAAGGAGCTTGATGGGCACTTGGAGAACAGACCGAGATAGTAAGATCTAGAGATTCAATTCTCAATAGTAGCAACGCTAAGTTGTCGAAGAGAGATCAAGTGATCTTCTTGTAGTGAGGAGCAGGGATGGTAGACTGGAGGGAATTTTTCCAGTTCCGGTGAGTGCAAGGCAGCGAAGACATCGAGAGCTCCAGAGAGGCAGCAAAATGCTTCAGAGGGAGTCTGAAATTTTGCTGGGGAGCAGTCGAGATCCAGTGCCAAAAGTCGAGGTGTGAGTCCAGGAGGCCCGTGAGCTGTGATGCAGAGACTACATAAGCCCATGTAGAGATTGCGCAAAGATAGCATAGGGCAGCTCACCTAGAGCCCGAACCAGTGGAGATCTCTCCAATGACAGTGAGATATTTTCTCACTGCCTCTTTGCTAGTTTATTCTCTATATCGAATAGCCAATTTGGGCATCCAATGATTTGTACTCAGATTACTACTGCATAATAATCAAACCCTCAATTGTTGCACTGGTTTTCCCAAGTTGGGCTTTTCCAGGGACGTTTGTCCAAAAACAACGGTGTAATTGTGTGTGTTTATTTCTCTCCTGTGCAGTATTTTTTTTTCCGTAGTATTGTATTTGTGAAGGCTGCAGTGTATTAGTTTCGATATTTACCGTAGGATGTAGTAAATAATTTGTTCAAGTTATCTAACAAATAGAAGAAACTTAATCAGTTGTTGCAGTAGGGATTCGGGTCACCGAATTTTCACATGGTATCAAAACACAGTTTGTAAGCCAGAGAACTCAGAGCAAAAAGGAAGGAGGTTCGAATTTTTGCATAGGCAGCAATTCGAAACCCCAAGGTCGGCATAATTCCTTGGCCAGAAGGGTCAGTTTTTCGTGGAAATTTTACTTCTCTGAGTGAGTCGATAGAGAATAAAATTTTCTAGATTGAAGAGTACCAGAGGCAGAGGGAGTAGCAGTAGTTTCCTTGCAGTGCAGATCTTCAACTGGGGTGCAGATTTTGCAGTAGTTTGCTAGTGGAAATAGCGTCAGGAGGAAGGAAGAGCACACACTAGGGGAATTCTTTCCTCAGGGGACTTCTAGACAAGAAGTTTGAATTTTCCTAGCAGAGCAGTAGTTGTGTGCAGAATTTCTCACTCCAGAAGGGAGTAAGAATAGTTGGGAAGCAGTTGCGCAGAGGAGAAGAGGAGAAATTCGACATTTTCAGAGAGATGGCATCAGTTGGGTTGAGAGATCAAGATCGGTTGGACAGAGCCTCCAACTATGTGATCTAGAAGGCTAGAATTTCCTGCCTTCTAGATGAGCATGATCTCAAAATTTATATCAATGGTGTGGTAGTTGTACTCACCAATGCAGATCCACTTGAGAAATACAAGAAGGAGATGGTGAAAGCAAAGCAGTTGATTCTCGATGGAGTTCAAGATCACATAGATTCTCAAATAGCTAACAAAGATACTACCCAGCAGATGTGGGAAGCCTTTGCTACACTGTACGAAGGATCTTCCAAGCAGTGGAAGATGTATATTGAGGAGAAGCTAACATGCACAAGGATGCAGAAGGGGGAGCGTATAGACCCCTTCCTTACTAGGCTTCAAGATGTTCGGGATCAACTGGCTTCAGTAGGGACAGCACCCCAACCTACAGAGTTTGTATGATTAGCTCTGAATAGCATTTCCGAAGAATGGCAAGTTTTTGTCCAGAGTATCCTGGGCAGAGAAAAACTGCTAGATTGGGAACGTGTGTGGATTGATCTGCAGCAGGAGGAGATGAGGCGAGATCTAGTGAAGGGCACCATCAGTGGTGCTAGCAGCTGCAGTGCGACGAAGCAAATAAAGGAGGAACACGTGGCCCTCGCATCTAAGGGGCAACAGGAGCAGCACAAAAGAAAGGACATTTCGAAGATCAAGTGCTTCAAGTGTGGTGAGCTTGGCCACTACATCACTCAATGTCCTCTCAGAAAGGACAAGGAGGAGAAGCGAGATCAGCAAGTTGCATTCGCTGAGATCGACAAGTTGTCCTCCAGATTGGAGGAAGAGTTTGCCATGATTGTCGAGATGCCTCTAGGGGTGAGGTGGGGTGATCTGGAACTATAGTCCCAAAGAGCTACAGGATGGGTGGGATTCTTAAGGAGGCCCACCTCATGAATCAATACCTTGCTACGAGAGCCCAAAACATGTAGTAGCAGAATGGATCAGTGGCAGTTGGTGTAAGCAAGTGCCACAGTGACAGATGCAGTAGCTAGTAGCAGGTCAGACGCTAGACAGTGCAATGCAGAGTTAGCAGTAGTGCAGATAGCACAGAGCAGAGTTAGCAGCAGCGCAGAGGCTTCAGTGACAGTGCAAAGGCTAGCAACAGTCAAAACTCAGACGACAAATGCATCATACTAACCACAGTTGGTTCAGTATTTTGGATGCTTTTCTGTTGCAATTGCAGCAGCAGCAGTTGGAGAAGGTTGCAGTGCAAATGCAGTGTTGGCAGCAGTTCAGCAGGCCAGCAGCAGCACAGATGCAGCAACCAGAGTTGCATAGTAGTTGATGGGCAACAGAGCCAGAGATCAGCAGCGCAATAGGAGATGGTGCAAAGGCAAAGTGATGCTTCAATGGGTTGCATCACTAGAGCACATTCTTCACTAAGAGGGAGTGTTGATTTCTGTAGCATCAAATGTGCTCTAGGCTCGAAATTTTACAGAGAGGCTACGACACATGCATTCTCCAAGACCCGAAAATCGCTTGGGAAAATTCCACGTAGAGATGGTTTAATTAAAATAATTAATCATTTTTAATGTATTCCTAAGTCTAAACTTAGGAAATGTGATTAATTAAAGGGTATTAATTAAATCTGGTGTGGATCTTCTAAAAGAAGACGAGGATCAACTCCCAGTTAATCTTAGCCTTTGATTATGTTTTAATCTTGGTCATTGGTGCTCCAACGAGAGATTATAAGGAGCTTGATGGGCACTTGGAGAGCAAACCGGAATAGTAAGATCTAGAGATCGAATTCTCAAGAGTAGTAGCGTCAAGTTGCCGGAGAGAGATCAAGTGATCTTCTCGTAGTGAGGGGCAAGGACAGTAGACCGGAGGGAATTTTTCCAGTTCCGGTGAGTGCAAGGCAATGAAGGCATCGAGAGGTCTACAGAGGCAGCGCAGTGCTTCAAAGGGAGTCTAAAATTTTTTGGGAGAGCAGTCGAGATTCAGTGCCAGAAGTCAGGGTGTGAGTCCAGGAGGCCAGGGAGTCAAGTTTCCAGTGGGCAGAAGATCAAAAGGAAGGGTCATGCAATCCCTTGAGCTGTGATGCAGAGACTACGTGAGCCCACATAGAGATTGCGCAGAGATAGCGTAGGACAGCTCATCCAAAGCACGGATCAGTGTCGGATCTCTAGTGATAGTGTGAGATATTTTCTCACTACCTCTTTGCTAGTTTATTCTCTGTAACGGATAGCCAGTTTGGGCATCCAATGATTTGTACTCAAATTACTACTGCATAATAATCAAACCCTCAACAGCTGCACCAGTTTTCCCAAGTTGGGTTTTTCCAGGGACGTTTGTCCAAAAACAACGGTGTAATTGTGTGTGTTTATTTCTCTCCTATGCAGTATTTTGTTTGCAGTATTGTATTTGTGAAGGTTGCAGTGTATTAGTTTCAATATTTACCGTAGATGCAATGAATAGTTTGTTCAAGTTATTTAACAAATAGAAGAAACTTAATCAATTGTTGCAGTAGGGATTCGGGTCACCGAATTTTCACAGTATGTCCATTACAATCTCCGACTACAAGTGAAGCAAATAGAGAAACCACTGGATGTGGATGCCATTTCCTTAAACAATATTGATGTATTGTCGAAGCGGAGGGTGGAGTCTGAGGTTCCCATCATGGAGGAGTCACCTACATTGTTAGAGGACAAACCATTAGTAGTACAAGGGCAACAAGAGAAGGACGAGGAGCAACACTCGAAGGAGTAGTAGGAGGAGGAGCGGGGGAGGGGGAGGAGAATGTGGCAGCGTCAACACCATCTTTTACGGATATAAGAGAGCACAATTCCATACCCATCAGTCATCGTTTGACATTAGGTGCAGGGCCAGGGCCTTCTACTACTAGGGGTAGGCCTAGAAAACAGCCCATCATCTTTTCCGGGAGAGGGCAGTGATCTCAAATAGCTAGTTGCTAGCTTTGTTTATTTTTCCATTATACATATAACTCATGATGATGAGATACATTTATATATGTGGTTATTTTGTATTGGTTCTCCACATGAATCCTTGATTGGAAAATTATCAAGGATCAATAGGATTTAGTATCGCCTTTGATGCATCATTTTCATTTGACATCCACTACATCATATATATCATTGTTGTCTTCATATTTATGTGCCAATGTGTTCATTTCATGTTGTTGTTGCTTTATATATTTAAAAATATGAAAAAAATGAATATATTTTGCATATTTTAATGTTTTCCGCAGTTAGTTGATTTTTGTCGAAAAGATGTTTTCAAGACCCTCGCTAATGTTTTGTCGATGCCGACTTTTTCAAAATTGTCTAGCCTAGCATTGAGTAGATATATCAAGGACCCTATCAGCTGCCTATACAAAGTAGGACCCATCAACTCACTCTCAGAAGCATTAAGATTCCTCAAGTTGGTAATCATAGGTGTCGACATTGGCCTACAATCCTCCATCACAAATCTCTTCAGGATATCAATTGCTTGCTTGTCTTGCCCAAGGAATATCTCTCTTAATTGTTGCCACACCTCCAATCCCATAAAGTAGTGAATCATCCCTATGTCCTTCATCTCAAACTCCAAAGCAAGGTCGTCCTTACACATCACTATGAGCCTCTCAAATCACGTCAGAAGAGATCATCCACATAGAGCACCAAGATGAGTGGATTGTGATCAACAAGTACATAGTACAAGTTGAAATCCACCTCACTCTTGGTGAAGCCCAAGCCAAGCAAGTATCCATCAATCCTTGAGTACCATGCTCGACATGTTGAATGGTGTTGTCATCAATGCCAACATCGTTCCATGAACACTCTTAATATTTTGCTAGATAGCATTAGTTGGAAGCTCCAAGGGCAAGAAGCCCTAAAAGCCTTGCCTTTGAAGACAAAAATGACCATGAAGATCAAGGTTTTTGAAGTCAGGATCATTGTCATATGGTGCTCCTAATCGTGTTGATTCCATCGGTATATGACACACCTCGTGGCTCCTTATGGTTTGCAAAATATGCCTTTCGGAAGGCCAAAGCCCTAACTTATGGGCAAAAACCCCAAAGGGAGATGATGTGGCACGCAATTATAGATTGGTCTAAGGCACGTTAAATAAGGAAGTCAAATTTAATATCATCTCTCCATGGTCATAGGAAAAAATAAATTTTCATTAATTATGAGGGAAATTTTGAAAATTTAAATATATGCCTACCCTCCAAGGCAAGATGCCCTAAACTTTTGACTCCAATTTTAAAATTCAAACTTTTGAAATACAACCTTTCCCGCCTAATGTTTATCAAGTTGGCTGCCCCAAATTAGTGTCCATCCAAATCTATATAAAGGCACCTTGGTTCCCTTATGAGGACATGAATCCAACGCAAATCTAAAGCAATCTAGCTCTGAAATATAGTTTCAGCCCTGTGGAGAAGAGACCTATCTTAAGAGAGACACGAACTATTCTGTTGATCTTTGTAACAGCGTTGAACTTGGATGAGAGTTTATGGTTATGGTTTTTGGTTTTTGGGATTTGTTGGATTCTATCAAGGTTTGTTTTGCAAGTGAATTCGCATTGGATTAAAGAACTAAATCTCGCTCCAAACATGCTTTGAAATATTGTGATCATCCTAAGGCAGTGAATAGAACATTACTATGTCAGATATCATTTTTTGGGACTCAACTGCGTTAAGTAAGTCATTCATCTATGACCATTTCCATGAGAGATAGTCGTAACTGACTAATTTCTCATGATTTTTTAATAGTCCACTTAGCACACATTGCATCAGGTGATGCTCATAGGGGTGAAGAAATGGGATTGAAACTAGTGAAATGAATCACATAGCGCCAATTATCACTTCCGAGGCTTTCACCCGGTAACCAGGACTTCCCGGGAGGTCACCCATCCCAAATCGCCTGTAGCTCAAGCGCACTTAAGTATAGAGTTTTCCCCACAATCAAGCCCTGAGAAGTCCTGGTTACCAGGTGCAAGCCCCAGAAGTGATGATTGACACTATGTGATTCATTTCACTAGTTTCAATCCCACTTCTTCACCCCTGTGAGCATCACCCGATGCAATGAGTGCTAAGTGGACTATTCAAAAATCATGAGAAATTAGTCAGTTACGACTGCCTCTCATGGAAATGGTCATAGATGAATGACTTACTTAACGCAGTTGAACCCGAGAAAATGATATCTAATATAATGCACTACGAAAACCCCTCAATACTTAAACATTACTATGCCTGTGGTCATCTCTTAGCTTGATCTTACTAGGCTACTACAGTAATTTTGGGCACACGCATTCTTGGTTGCCTATGGTATGGCTTGACCCTTGGTTAGAGAAGACTTTTGGGCATTTAACTGAGCAGTCTGAACTAGATCTAAGACAGAGACAGTGTGAACCTTTTCAATAAATGTGACTCCTGTTATGCGGCCTTATTACCTCTAAATGTCTCGGACTGTGGGCTTGAAATTTTTGTGGTATGTATCTCATTGATCTGGGTTGTTAACTTATCAAGAAACTCGCAAGGAGTTTGGCTATTCAAAGCACTGTTGAAAATATTGGTATCGGCAAAATATTGGCGAGGGTCCAGAAAACATCTTATCGACAATATTAGTGAAAATATTGGCAAAATATCGGCAAATATCGACGAAAATATTGGCAAAATATCGGCAAATATCGACGAACATAAAAAAATGCATAATATATTCATTTTTTTCAGATTTTTAAACATATAAAGCAATAACAACATGATATAAATACATTGGCACATAAATATGAAGAAAGCGTTGATATATATGATGTAGTGGATGTAAAATAAAAATGATACATCAAAGGCGATACCAAATGTTGTTGATCCCTGATAATTGTCCAATCAAGGACTCAAATGTGGAGAACCAATACAAAATAACATCACATATATAAAAGTATCTCATCATCATGAGTTATATGTAGCAAAACAAATAAAACTAGCAGCTATCTATCTGAGATTAGTGCCCTCTCCCTAGCAACTATCTTTCTGTCTTTTTCATCAATTGCTTCAAGAGCTTTTTGTATAAGCTCTGCACTAGAAACCATACAAAGCCCAACATCATGTCCAAGGAGTCTAGCCAAATGGTATTTCAATCGTGTAAACCCTCCTATCATCTTGGTCCCACACAATTTGCATGATAGATATGCCCGATTTGTCCCACCATCAGGCTCCCCATACTCCCAAAATGGGTCCAAGGCTTTTGGCATATTTGTAGTGAACTAATTCAAACCTAGGGCACCAAAAAACAAAAAATTGGCAACAAAATGTTGGTAGGCAAAGAGGCAGGCAAGCATAACCCTAAATCTATGAAAAAAATCATTAACATTGGGATTTTTAAGAACATACATGTTAATGGAAGAATGAAGTTTGTCTTACTGATCTTTAATCTTTGATCCACAAAAAAGTTTAGCTGGTGGTGATAATCGATGTTTGATCCTCAATCCCTCCTTGAAAACCACCACAAAGCTCTTCCCCTTCCTTCTCCAAGACTAAGAAACCAAAATGAGAAAATAAAACTACCAAAATCGTTTTTCTAGCCATGGCCTAGCTTGCCCGGTGATATTTGAGGTCATAGTGCAGAAAATATCACGGTATTTCCGAATATCACCGATATTTCAGCGATATTATCAACACTGATTCAAAGCATCTTTGACAGCAGTTACACCTACAGTCACAAGCGAAGGTCTAAGCCAAGTATTTCATCAAAAGCAGTGGCTTGATACTTAACAATCCTCTGTGCAAAATCCTGAGACTGGTACGACCTCCTCAGTATAATTTTCGGCCCTATACCTATTATAAACCTATGACATCTACAGCATATAAGAGCACTAAGATTGTTCATCTTCAGCAGTCAAGTCAAAGGCATATTGTCAAGGATTTCAGTATAAAGAAGTCTGCTCTGTTGCAGCAGTAAGGGTTTCATCATCATGACTTCTGCAGCAGTATGTCCTTGCAGTAAGCTGTTGATTGGTTCTGAAATTGTCTCAGAATTGTATATTGCTGCCAGCTCTGCTTATCACAACCTTGTTAAAGTATTGGTTGTTGTCATTGCATTTATTTGGAGTACAGTTGATTGTATTGAGCTTGTGACAAATAGCCAGAGCAATGGTTTATTGCCTATAGCAAAGAACTGAGTTTTGATGCTGTAGCCTTTTGTCTAGCTGCAGTGTGATTAATATGGCAGTATGAGTCATGACTCATGTTAGTTTCTGCACATGACACATATATAGGCATGTGTACTCACTGCTAGAGTGTGTTGTTGTGTGTCGTACAGTTGAGAGGACAAAGTTGATGCGTTCTTCATATGATGATGCCCTTGTATTGAGTAGAATTGTCTAGAAAATAGAACATAACTGCTGATGTCTTAGACAGTGGAGCTAGAATATTGTGACTTGGTTGCTCCTACAGTATGATTATGTGTCGAAATGCCCCAAATCAGAGATTGTGAATGAATGTGTTGGCTAATGCTGTTATATGCTATTGATAGGATCTGAAGGGTTCTTGTTCCTATGATGTTGATGACTGAAAAATGTTGCTCAATATATGAATACTGCTGCACATATGACAGAGATGACCATGAGGGCGTTGTACTAGTGTTTGTGCTACAAAAATATAGTGCTATGGTTCATTGAGCAGCATTGATGTGATGAGCAGAGAAACAGTGGCTAATTGTTGATGTAAAAGAAGATGCTGCTAGGCTGTCCTTGTATGTCTGTTTGACTAAGCTCTTGAGCTGGTATGTCACAGGAAGCACAATGATGCCATCTATACTAGATTTCATGACAACTGCTAAGGTTTGACATGTGAATAAGTGGTTTGGTGAGCAAAGAGAGCTTGCTTACATTACTGCTCGAGTATATGACGCTGAGCTAGGGTTTGTAGTACAGAGGTTTCATGTTGACATTCTGATTGACAAGAGTGTAATGCTGAGTTAGGGAAATTGCGGTAAATTGTAAGCAGGAGATCCAGTGGTTGACTGTATTGATATATAGAAAGGCTTGATGGTCTAATAAGCAGAACTATTTGTTGACCAGAGATTTGTTGCAAAGGCTAGTATGCATGACGATGACCATTGAGAGATGCTGAGCAGTGATTGAGCAGAAGCAAATCTTGTTGAGCAGAGATTGGATGCAGCTATGGTTTTGGTATTTGTATTGATTTTAAGCTTGTATTGCAGAGGAATGGCTGGTCTATTGATATGCAGAAAGAGCATGATGTATTGAGTAGTAAAGGCATTGGCTTTGTATCGCAAAGATCAGATTGACAGTTGAAACAGAGTTTTGGTATTTGATCATTAAGCAGAAGTTGTGTCACAATTTGTTTTGTATTGATTTTGAGCATAGATGGATCCACTCTGAAAATTGTGAAACTTGGTCCGTCGGCTGATTAGCATGGTAGGGTGGTGCTAGGGTGGGTTGAAGCCTGCACAGGGCATTGGAGCATTGTTCCAGTTGCAACTGGTAAACAAGGTGTTGGAGCATCCTTCATGTTGGAGCCTGTAAACTGGGGCGTTGGAGCGTCTTGACTCCTTCCAGTTGGAGTTGGTAAATCAAGGCGTCAGAGTGTCCTTCAAGTTGGAACCTATAAACCAGGGGGTTGGAGCCTCCTTCAATTGAAGCTGAGAACTTGGAAGTTGGAGCTTCCTAATTGATGTAAATCTTTGAAGACAAATATTAAGAAGCATTCAATGGTTTTTCTCCCGGAAGGATTTCCACCTAAAAATTTGTTGTCTATTGTCTTGATGTTTGTGCATTGTTGAATGGTGTTGTTTACTGTTCATGTGATGTTGAGTTATGTTGATCTAATGTTAATGATGTTAAAATATGCAACTGCGGTCAAATTCCACCTTGGACAGCTCATATGATGGAGATGATGATGGCATTGAATTCCTCTTTTCGAGAGGACCAAAATCGACCTAAAGATCACCTCATTTGGACAAGCAGAAGTTGGATTTTGAATTTATGTACCCACACATGCACATTTGGATAGGTCGGCCTCAACATCAAATGGACATTGTTGGACACCCATGGAAGCCTATAAATACAAGTGACCTAGAGCTCATTTGGACATCACCAACCAAGCATCTTCTTCTCTTCTCATTGATTGGTTCGCACAGGTCTAAGGCAAGGTCGACAAAAGAAGTTTGCAAAGGTCTAAGATTTCAAGGTCCGAGGCTCGCAGCTGATCTAGGCTATAGTCACAGGCTTGTCACAGAGCAGTTTCGGCTATAGTCGCTGGCACAC
The DNA here is from genome assembly GCA_031772625.1 of Pinus tabuliformis. Lineage (NCBI taxonomy): Eukaryota > Viridiplantae > Streptophyta > Pinopsida > Pinales > Pinaceae > Pinus > Pinus tabuliformis. The sequence continues at coordinate 1,459,502,774 of CM062804.1, forward strand.
AAGCGTCAAGGGAGCGGTTGGGATCATATAGTCGCTCTCACAGCCCCTCAAGCATGTGACTGGGAGTTTGACTGAAGTTTACCATTGATGGAAGTTATCTACAGTTGACCGAAGACTGGAGAAGTTGTCTCTAATATAATCTGAAATTGGAAACTTGTTTCTGAATGTTATTGGGGTGTATTGTTAATTATATTGTATTGGGCTCATTGTACTCTTTGCTGAACATTTTATGACAATCTAATAAAAAAAGAATTTCGAAGGGTTTTCCCCCTAGTGGGGTTTTTCCCTGGTCTTTGACCAAATTTGTTGTCTCTTGTTGATGTGTTGATTGTTTCCTTTATCATTGCATTTATTGTTCTATCTTCAATTACTATTGATGAATGAAAAGACTAATTTTAATTGGAAACATTGCTAATTGAAGTGTGGAATTGGGCTAAAGTAATTGATACAGCATAGAACAATCTAAAAATTAACATGGTTTCAGAGCTAAGGTGAAGGACAAGCCCAAAAGGAGACAAGATTTGAAGCAATCATCTTTGGAAAGTTGAAAGAGTTGATCTAGTCAAAGTCAAGATGACTTCCTTCTTCAAAAGTGATGAGAAGTTGGGTGATTCATCAAATTTTGTTGCATGGAAAGTCAAGTTGGATATCATCGCTGATAACAATGATGTTTTGGACTTCATTCAATTAAAAGTACCTGAGCCTCTAAAGGATGCTTTCGTTGCTATCAAAAACAAGCAAAAGAAAGGTGAGTTAAAAGCAAAGCAAATTATAGTTGATGGTTTACAAGATAATTTACGTGCATATGTTGGAAACTTGAGAAGGGCTAAAGACATGTATGATAAGATAGCTAGCATGTATGAGGTCAACAATTTGAATGAAATCATCCCCTTGAAAGATCAACTCAAAGCCAGCAAGATCAACGAAGGAGAGTCTATGCAATCCTACATAATGAGGATATCTCATCTTAAAGATCAATTGCAAAGAGTTGGAGAATCTGTGTCTGATAAGGAATTGGTGATCGTGACTCTAAGAGGTCTCCCTCCTATTTGGGAAACCTTCATCACTGCCATAAGCAACAACAATGTCCTCCCGTCATTTGATGAAATTGTTGGAAAGCTCACTCAAGAAGAGTCAAGGATGATATCAAGAGGAAGAATCCAAAAGCATGAAGAAGGAGAGCCTGTTGCATTCATCACTCATGATAAGAAGAAGAAGAAAGGGAAAGGAGGTCCATCAAGAAAGCCTCCTCCTCGAAATCCAAGTAGAAGAAAGGAATGCTACAATTTCATAAGAAAGGCTACTATGCTTGAGAGTGCCCCGAGAAGAATAATGGACCATGTTACAATACTAGAAGCAACAAATGATCAAAGAAGTAGAGATGACAGAAGAAATGACCGCAATGGAAGAGATGAAAGAAGAAGAAGAGATGCTCCAAGTGACCATGAAGAAGATCGTCGTTCTCAAAAGAAGTCAAAATTCTCTAGGTATGAAAGTAATGTTGCAAATCAATCTGAATATATTCTTATTTATGCCCTTACTAGTTCATCTCCTCCGGATTCGTGGGATGGTTGGTTGGTTGATAATGGGGCTACTCATCACTTCTCTAGTTATAAGGAAGTTCTCTCTAATTTGGTAGAGAGGGATTCAAATTTGAAAATCATTCTTGGAGACAACTCCACTCATCCCGTTAAAGGTTTTGGGCAGTGTGGAAAAAGTCTGCAAAAAATCCCGATTTAATCCTAAAAACGCGATTTTTTGAACTAAACGATTTAATCCCCCGACTTTTTGGCGACTTTTTCACAAAAGAAAAAATCGCGATTTTTTCCTTATAATCCCGATTTAATAGGGAGTCGACCCAAAAAGTCTTCCTCCCTTCCCAAGGCGCGGATAAAGAAGCCCCAAAGGTGAAAAAACTGTAAATTGAAGCTTCCATCCATGCATTTTGAAGTTATTGCATTGTATTGTTTGTCATACTTGTTGCGAGCATAGCAGTCTCATTTGTAATCTGTTAGTTTTGAGGTTAAGATATGTTTTTGTTTTCCAAGGAAAAACAAATCTTTATACTTCATATTTCTAGTTAGAAAGCAAAGTATACATTGGCTAAGCCTCTGGGCTTTCAGTGATCCAGACTCTAACAGCCATTGCCCCTTCAAAAGATTACAAAAGTACCAAAAGGATAGGCATACAACAGTCTTCCGTAGAAAGAACCCCACACCATCAAAAACATTGTTATAGCTTCCAGGAGAAACAACAAAGAGGAGGCCATGAAGATCAAATAGCAACAACCTATCCAGAAAAAACAAAACCAGTGCCTCAAAAAAGAAACCATTTTCAGACAGGAACAAAGTACCTATGAAATCTTGTGATAGCAAAGATCCTTCCTGCAATGAGAGCACGTTTTGAAAGGGAATCTTCTTTAGTGGTGAATTCCCTGTAAATGTGGGGAAAGGTTATGTATCAGAAGTGGATTTTACCTCCAAGAGTTTTTGATTAATAGATGCCAAGGCTAGGTTAATAATCTGACATTTACTGTTTTCTCAAAAATAAGCAGCTTGGATTCACCAAGCGTTAATTTTCACATCTACTGTGATACTCACTGTTAATTTTCATTAGACCTACCACCTGACACCTTATTACCCAAGCAATTACAATCTACTGAATAAATGCATGACTTATTTCTTAATACAATTAACGGAAACAAAAATTAAAAGGGGAAGAGGATCTCAGTGACTGATTACTTGATGACTTTTAGATGACTCATGATATACATTTATTATATTTTTTGTTGATATTTTGACTCTTGAGAGTTGAGACTCGGACAGGACTCAAAATTCAGGAGTTGATTCACTATTTTGATATGTGATGTAGCATTAGACTTCATATACATATTATATATTAGCTTTCTTTACATGTTTATGTGGAAATGCATTTATTTGATGTTGTGGATACTCTAGATGTTAAAAAAAAATTTAAAAATGAATAATTTTGTGTTTTTTTAATTTTGCCGACTTTTTCAAAAAACTCCCGACTTTGACGAGTTTTTCAACTTTTGGACCCTTGCCGAATTAATCCCGACTTCGACTTTTTCCACATTGGTTTTGGGTCCGTCAAATTTCATTTGAATTCTAGGGAATCTATTTTGCTGCATGATGTGATGTATGTGCCTGGGTTGAAGAAGAATTTGGTATCAATATCCGCTTTGGAAGACAAAGGGATGAGGGTTGCCTTCATCAAGGGAAAAGTTCTTTCTTAGCCTGTTGGATCACCTATGAGAAATGCATTCACATTGGGATCGAGATATGAAGGACTCTACAAGGTCATTAGGAAACCATTACTAGCATTGGTTCATAATACTAATCATCTAAGTGAATTATGGCACCGAAGGTTGGCTCATCTACATTATGATGCTCTTCTGAAATTGGAGAAATTGGTCTTAGGGATTCCAAAGGTTCAAGCTCAACATGATGGAGTATGTCCAGGATGTGCTAGTGGAAAGATGACAAGGGGATCATTCCCCTCTAATGAGAACAAGACCACTGACATCCTCCATCTCATTCATTTTGATATATGTGGTCTGATGCCCGTGCACTCTATTAGTGGTTATCTCTACTACATCACATTCATTGATGACTTTTCAAGGAAGACATGGATATACTATTTGAAGCATAAGGATGAAGCCTTTGAAACATTCAAGGAGTTCAAAGCATTGGTTGAAAATCAAACAGGGAAGAAGATCAAAATATTCAGGTTCGATAATGGTGGAGAATATATGTCAAATGAGTTCATTGACTTTTGCAAGAAGGAAACAATTGTGCCATATACTCCCGAACAAAATGGTCTAGCTGAAAGGAAGAACAGGTCTATAGTAGAAGCTACCCGAGCAATGCTCCATGATCAAAAGTTGCCTAAGTTCCTTTGGGCCAAAGCTTCACATGTTGTCGTATATGTTCAAAACAGGGTGCCTCATCAAGCTTTGGAAAACAAGACCCTCGAAGAAGTATTTACAAGTGTCAAGCCTGACATTGGTCATCTTTGCATATTTGGATGTCCCGTATATTTCCATGTGCCAAAGGACAAAAGGAACAAATTGGAAGCTACAAGAAGAAAAGGTACATTTGTTGGATATTGTGAAAATTCTAAAGCATTTAGAATATATATTCTTGGTCAAAGAAAGGTTGAAATTAGCAGGGATGTTACATTCGATGAAGATGTTGCCCTTGGAAAAGCAAAGGGACCTTCCTTTGCCTCCTCCTCCTGAAACAGGTTCCCGTTCAAAGATCACTTAGAGAAAGGAAGCAGCCATGCAAGTACCAGGGATATGTTGTAGCCATAAGCACTATGATTCAAGCTGAACCTTCCACATTCGAAGAAGTCGTAAAAGAACAAGTTTGGAAAGATGTTATGGCCAAAGAATATTAATCAATTATGAACAATGATGTATGGGATGTTGTGCTGAGAGTCTGAGACCAAAGGGGAAAGCCATGGTAACTTTGAAGTGGCTATTCAAGATCAAGCATGGGGTTGATGGTAGAATTGAAAAATACAAGACGAGATTTGTGGCTCGAGGATTCTCACAGAAAGAGGGAGAAGATTATGGCAATATATTTGCACCTGTGGCTCGATATACAACCATTCTTTCGATAGTTTCCCTGGCCGCAAGTCAAGGATGGACCCTTCATCAAATGGACGTAAAGACTGCATTCCTCCAAGGCATGTTACAAGAAGTGTATTTTGAGCAACCACAGGGATTTGAAGTAGAGGATCGAAAGACATATGTTGTAGATTGAAGAAGGCATTGTATGGTTTGAAGCAAGCCCCAAGAGCGTGGTACGCCCACATAGACAGTTATTTGATGATGTTGGGGTTCACAAAAAGCAATGTCGATCCCAACGTCTACTTCAACGTAGTCCAACATATGTCGTTGATTTTGGTTTTATGTGTTGACGATCTATTCTTGACAAGTAGTGAGCCTCTAATGTTCGAGTGTAAGAAGGAGCTAGTCTCTAAATTCAAGATGAAGGACCTTGGACTCATGCACTAATTTCTAGGCCTTGAGGTGTGGCAAAGGCCCGGTGAGATCTTCCTTTCACAAGGAAAATATGTTGTGAAGCTATTGGAAAGATTTGGAATGATAGAATGCAAGTCCATGACCACACCGATGGAAATGAACTTCAAGAAGTTATGTGGAGAAGTTGTCAGACCCAATTTGGCGAATCCATCCGAGTATAGACAGTTGATTGGGGCTTTGATGTTCCTTGTGAACACCCGTCTAACATATGCTATGCAGTGAACACGTTGAGTTAATTCATGACCGAGCCTCTCCATGCACATTGGACCACTGTCAAACACATTTTGAGACATTTGCATGGGACAATCACACTAGGTTTGAGATTTTTGTCGAAGAAGTTCGACTTCATGGATACGTTGATGCTGATTGGGCGAGAAATGTTATCGACGGGAATAGTACGTCTGGATGTTGTTTTAGTCTTGGATCTGCCATGATATCTTGGATGAGCAAAAAGCAGAAGTCCGTAACATTGAGTACTTCCGAGGTAGAATATATTGCCGCTAGCATGGCTATCTGCGAAGCAGTTTGGTTGAGGAAGCTCTTTGGAGAGCTATTTGAGCAAGTCCTAGACACTACAGTGATATATTACAACAACAAGAGTGGGATTCGTCTAGCAAAGAATCTCGTATTTCCCGACAAGTCCAAGCATGTAGAGATCCGATATCACTTCATTCGAGACATGGTGCAGAGAGGAGTTGTTAGACTCCGTCACATATCGACAGATGAGCAGATTGCAGATATTCTCACCAAGGCTTTACTGAAAGGAAAGTTCTTGGTCTTCAGAGAGAAACTTGGACTGATGAATGTACCCCTTTCTGATAAGGGGCATCGCTAATCAAGGACACTGAGCCAACTCTTCCCCCCTATTTGAGCTCCCAGGGTGAGGAATTGAGATAGAGAGCTCCTGGGGTTGAGGGATCTCTGGACAATAGGGTTTCACCCCTATTTGTTACCCATAGGGTTGGAGTAGTAGCTCACCCTATCTTGGTCTTTGCAGAGTATACCCTAGTTGGCATCATACCCAAAAGCTAGGCTTGTTGGGATTGTCCTCCCCATCTGGCCAACGGGTTGAGGAGGCTTGGAGGCGTGTGATCCTTACCTCTTGGTAAGTCGGGTATCTCATCCAAGCTAGGATTATGATGCAGGTGTTCTACCAAATGACTCTTAAGGGTCATTGCTAGGAAGATCAATAGGCAATAGGATGGGTTAGGTAGTAGCTCCCCTACATCACTTATTGCTCGATATGGGGTCATAGTAGTATCTCACCCATGAGATTTTCGGGTAGTAGCCTGCTGACAGATTTTTCGGGTAGTAGCCCGCTGATAGATTTTTCGGGTAGTTGCCCGCTAACAGATTTTTCGAGCAGCAGCTCGATGAATAGACAATGGTATCTTTTGCTCCCCAATGACTCTTTTTCTTTAGATTTGGGAATGTTTCAGTAGATAGAGTTGAGCAGAGATGGGACATACAACGACAGGATGACATATTGATAGATGGATGGATTTCGACAGGTGGAATCTTCCCTAATTGAGAAGGAGTGTTAAAATATGAAACAGCGATCAAACTCCACCTTGGATAGCTCATATGATGGCATTGAATTCCTCCTTTCAAGAGGACCAAAATCGACCTAAAGATCACCTCATTTGGACAAGCAGAAGTTGGATTTTGAATTTATGTACCCACACATGCACATTTGGACAGGTTGGCCTCAACATCAAATGGACATTGTTGGACACCCATGGAAGCCTATAAATACAAGTGACCTAGAGCTCATTTGGACATCACCAACCAATCATCTTCTTCTCTTCTCATTGATTGGTTCGCACAGGTCTGAGGCAAGGTCGACAAAAGAAGTTTGTGAAGGTCTGAGATTTCAGGTTCTGAGGCTTGCAGAGTCGCAGCTAATCTAGGGTTTCTTAGCTATAGTTGCAGGCTTGTCACATAGAAGTTTCAGCTATAGTCGTTGGCACACAGGCATCAAGGGAGCGGCTGGGATCCTATAGTCACTCTCACAACCCCTCATGCATGCGACTAGGAGTTTGACTAAAGTTGACCATTGACCGAAGTTATCTACAGCTGACCGAAGACTGGAGAAGTTGTCTCTAATATAATCTGACACTGGAAACTTGTTTCTGAATGTTATTGGGTTGTATTGTTGATGATATTGTATTGGGCTCATTGTACTCTCTGCTGAACATTTTATGACAATCTAATAGAAGAATAATTTCAAAGGGTTTTCCCCCTAGTGGGGTTTTTCCCTAGTCTTTGACCAAATCTAGTGTCTCTTGTTGATGTGTTGATTGTCTCCTTTGTCATTGCATTTATTGTTCTATCTTCAATTACTATTGATGAATGAAAAGACTAATTGTAATTGGAAACATTGCTAATTGAAGTGTGGAATTGGGCTAAAGTAATTGATACAACATAGAACAATCTAAAAATTAACAAATGATAATTAATGCCCTGTGAAGTTAAAAATACTAATTGAAGAGAAATATTGATTCACCCCCCTCTCAGTATTTCCAATACAAGATATCTACTTAAGTCCATATAGTGTCTTCTTTAACCTGCATACATGGAACTCCCTCCCATGCACTTCAAATCCTTGAGGTTGCTCAACATACACCTCTTCCTTAATTATCTCGTTTAGAAAAGCAACCTTCACATCCATTTGATGTATCCTCCACTCCATCTTTAAAGCAATGGAAATCATTGCCCTAATTGATGTGTATCTAGTGATAAGAGCAAAAGAATCATCATAGTCTACTCCCTCCTTTTCGAAGAACCCTCTCCCCATGAATCTCGCCTTATACTTCTTGACACTACCATCAACTGCATGTTTGGTCTTGTAGATCCATCGAGAAGTGACCAATGACTTCCCCTTAGGCCTCGGTACAATCTCCTAGGCATCATTCTTTATGATGGATTTTTACTCCTCAACCATGGCATCCCTCCAAAACTATCGGTCTACTACCTCCTCAAAAGTAGAAGGCTCAGACTCACCGATGTTTCCATCAAGGCCATGTAGCTAGAAAATATCTTCAATGGTCTACTCTCCCTGAAAGTGCTTCTAGGATCCTCCACATACTCCTCAACATCTCTCAATGTTTGCTCAGCCCATCTCAACCTCCTCCTGACAGAGCTCAAAGGAATATCTTGATCCTCCTTCTGATCAAAAAATTGTGTCCATGTTGTTGGTGTTGTTGGTCCCTCCTCAATCTTCGGAGCCTCTCGCTCATGATCCTTTGCCATTACTGGATCTAACCCATGTGACCTCCTAAAGGTCCTACCCTCCTCAAATTTGACATCCCTGCGAACAACTATCTTTCTCTGTGCTAGAATGTAGACCTTGTACTATGTAGGCCTTTAAAGTCTCGTTGTATTCAACAAAGATGCCCTTTTTTGTTGAGAGCTCTAGCTTAGTCCTCTTCTTAGATGGTATGTGGACATAAATTGGACTGCGGAAGATGTGAAAATGGTGCACCTCTAGTTTCACTCCTGTGAAAACCTCCTCGAGACTCTTATCCTCCAAAACTTTTTGTGAACTCCCAATCTGCAAATACACAGTCGTGTTACATGCCTCTACCAACAAGAACACAAAGAGATCTTGATCATGGATCATAGCCTTGGCTACCCTGATGATAGCCCTATTATTCCTCAATACCATTCCATTCTCCTATAGATTACATGGTACTGTCAACTCATTTTTCATTCCTGCCTCCTTGTAGAAATTCTTGAACTCATTGAATGTATACCCATTGTCTAATCTAAGAACTTTGATTTTCTTCCTTATCTGGTTCTCCACAAGAGACTGAAGCTCTTGAAACCAACTAAAGACCTCATCCTTAGACTTCAAGAAGTATATCCAAGTCCTCTTGGAGAAATCATCTATGAATATTGTTACTATTCAAACCCCGTATAATAAGGATCATGAAGAAGAATAGATCAAAGATAGGATGAGGGGTGATCCTAGAAGCCTATTCACAAGAGAGGCTCAAGATGGTGGCTTGCTTGCCTTGGGAGGCAAGATGGAAGGCTCTCAAGGAAGGGCTTAAGGAGAATTTTAAGGGATAGGTTTTGAGTATGTTTCTTTAATTAAGAGATCCCTAGGCCCTAAAATTCTTGAGGAAACTTGGGTTCCAAGTGATCTTTGAAGAATTAACCTTAATAATGTATAGAACCACAAAGGACCAAGTGGACCTAAGGTTAGTTCAAGGGGATAGGATTTAGAAACCAATGATATGTTTGACCTAATTAGGGAGGAGAAAGGGATCAAAGAATGAATTTTCAATGAACGGCAATGCAAGGCAATGCAATGATCCCAATGAGGCTACTAGCCTAAGGGAAAACAAGGGCAAGAATTGGTCTTCAAGTTAGGGCTTGCAATATCTCAAGATCCCACCATCGGAATCTCATGAAATTTGGAGGGCTTCTTAAGGACACACTAGAGTAGTTGTGCACCAAAAATTCAAAGTATTTGGATGGCTACTTTGTGAGATAATTGATGCCCTAGGTGACCTATGTAGGCTAGGCCTAGAAAAGAGAGGAAGGTGAAAGAAATTAGCTTTAAAGTGATCACCAGAGGAGGACCAGTTCTTTGTCCTTTGGGAGAGATGGAGTCCTAGAAGATTTAGAGTTTAGATTGATTTTCACTTGTCAAGGAGGCCTAACAGACAACTTCATTGGGCATTAGGGCTTAATGGAAGTAGCTTCAAGGTCATTTATACTTTGTTCAACAATATTTGGTGATTTATCAAGACAAGGATGTCTCTAGGAACATTGATTCATTCAAACGTGGCCCAATCATGATACAACACTATTTAGAGATTCAATTTCCAGAATTTTGTTCCAAGAAAAGAAGCAAATTAACCCTAGAATAGCGAAAATCCTAATATCATGAATGTAGCAACATAAGAATCAAAATAGCATTAAAATGGTACTTACATGTAAGAAGACTATATGCAATCACCAAGATATGCGGATCATAGAAGCTTACAAAAGAATAACCAAACATCGAAATTCATCCTTTCATCCAAAAAGTCTCATCCTCAAAATATAGCGAAAAAGTCACAAAAAGATATGATCCAATCCAAGTGATGATGCTAAAATGAAATCACATCACATGTATTTATACATGTTCGAATGAGTTCGATTTTCCTAATGAGGCCTAATTGAGCCCCTAAAATAAAATAATGTACAAGATAACTAACTTTTGGTGACAAACCCACCAAACTAGTTCAAATTCAAAAGAATAAGCCTCTCAAGGGGTCGAATGATCAATAATGCATGTCGTTGGGCCTTCAATGAGGCCTAATGAAGTCCATAGGTGCCAAAATGTGAACTAGGACTCCCAAAAGCAGTGGACAAGGGGGTGGACCCTTGTTCTCCAAGTAGTAAACCTGTGGTGCTCCCAAGTGGATGTGGGGGCACACAAGTGTCCTCATGGGTCTCCAAACAAATCGAAGATGCCTATAGACCATCTGCAAGGGCTCGGATGATGGTATAAGTGATGCCACATCACCATACAAGTCCTAGGTCATCTGCCAAGTGCATAATGTAACTGTGGGGCCGGTTGGGCATGGTGAACCAGGTGCATCTTCCTCGTCCAATAGGTGAACCATAAGCGATCTCTAAATGACTCTGGGGATCCATGTGATGGTACCTGTTGCTGTGGAGGCCCATGGCTCTCTACAAACACCCTACATGTGCCAATGTAGTCGTCAGGAAGGTTAGGATCATGTATAGGAAGACCAAACCCAAAATAGAGACCATCTATAATCTTGCATAAGATCCAATACGTCCCCGTACCTTCCAGTATGTCATGTCATTAAAGAAATCAAGTAAAAGCGTTTACAAACCATGGAAAACAAGTGGGCACTTCATAATGGCATGTCCTTCCATAGTGGGCTTTGGCATGTGCTAGTGTTTCCAAGCTCCAAGGAGGGTTACCCAATCATCCTATTAGGTGGTTTTTGCTTCTAAAGGAGGTGATATGTCATGGTACATCCTTCAAATGGTGGTGGCATGTGATACAATGATGGAACGGAGAAGGGGGTGAAGGGGAACAACCTGAGTCACATGCCATGGCACAAGGGTAGCTAAAAAAAGGGAAGCCCACACTTGGGTAAATAATGTGTAGGAGGGAGCAATCGTAGTACATGAGTTACCCCAACCTTGCTTTTTCCACCCTTCTTCGAATGCCTTTTTCCTTTTATGATTTTCTTTGGTTAACCGCTCGGGGCTCAGAGGAATAAGAGCATGATGTGCAAAGTATAGCACTGGATACCCCCTTTTAAGGTGGGGTAGTTCGTCGCCCACCAGAGGTTGGGACAATCATGGGTTCTTGAACAATAAAGGAGACTCATCTAGGGCCTCTAGGAACCAAGGTGATGGCCATGATAGGGGGAAGAGCTCATGTAGTGGTTTTTTCCCACGTGCTAAATGCGTTTGACCTGGGCCATATTTTGCATTTTGTGGTACAATTTCCTGTTGAATGTGGCCAATTATTCTTTTTCTTTTCTTCTTAGTTGCATCAACCTCTAGGGCATCATTCCAGGCCCGACCCAAGATGTGGACAAGGGGAGGGGGTGGCTGAGCCTATGTGCACCCAGTAGAGGAATGTGGACCCAGGTGGGAGAAGTGATGAAAGGGGTTATAATGAGTGTAAGGGGAGTGATATATGTGAGTCGGGGAGCAGGACCACGCATCCAAAATTGGGGTTTCCCATGTAATACCATCCTAGAAGCCCGAAGGCCAGTAAAAGAGATCCCACAGGACTAGGGTTCAAAGTTAACATCCCAAAAGATACCTAAGGGACAAGAGCACAGACCTAGTCCACTCTTTCCGTTGAATCCCCCCATTAGTCCATGCCCAAGAGTTTCCATGATAAGTAAACTAAAATACTCAATTACAAAATGATAGGGCATACTTTTAGGTTCGAGAGGCCCACCTTCAAACATATGATCATGACAGATGGGCGAGGAACCACATGGCTGGCTCACGTGACGAAGAAATGGCACAACGAGCCAGTTGGTGGCTGCAAGGGGTTGTTGGTTGCAGTTGAGGACCATCATGGAGAAACATTTTCTTCTAGGGATATCACCCACAAAATGGTGGGTAACATCTGGCTCCAACTAGGACATGATCTCTCGGAAAAGTGGGAAAAACTACTCGAATGGGAGGTCATGAGAACACCAGCAATTTCTTGGTCACCATAGACTTGTTACTTGCACATATCAAAGACTAAACCCACCCATGATCACCCATGCTTAGTGTCAAGCTGTAAAATCAACAGAAAAATAAAATATGCAAATTTTAAGCTAAATGTAGCTAATCTGCTATGAGAAATATCATATGACTTTAGTTCTAATGTGAAAATCAGCACGCAATGCATCCTACCCTAACATGCATATGATATAGTGTCAAGTGTTAAGTGTAATCATAGATCCAATGCAATCAACATGTTAATTGATCAATGGAGAAACATGTGCTTCTATGATTATTCATGCAATAGATCCAAAAACACAAATATGAGGAATAGCATGAGGGATTGTGAGGGTGGGAGATGGAAAAATAAGAGACCCATATGCCATGGAAAAGAATCCCGAAAGAAGGGAAAGACACCAACCAAGATGATTTAATTTACTCCTCTAACCAAAAGATGGAAATGTCAATGACCAGGTACATAAATCTTTGATGAAGAACTATCTTGGGCCTATCATCCTCGGGGTAAGGAGTGGATGTTTCAGACACATTTAAGATGATAATATCTTGGTCATTGGGAAAACAAGAGGCAAAGTCATCATCATATTTGGGGAAAAACCATGATTCCTGGTTTTTCATAGGGGAAACCAGTTCTTCTTCAAAACTAGGGGAATGAACCTTATCACGAACATCCATCTCCGAGATAGGGACATAAGGGGGAATGCTCAAACATGAACAAAAAACCCTTTGTCGGTGGTATGGCTAAGGGAAGAATTTTCCTCAATCTCTTTTACATTAGAATCATCAAGATTACCCATAATTTTGGAAGACTCTTCCTTGATTGGATCATCTTGGAACATAAAGAAGAGACCCTTCCAATCATTAGGAGGGGCTTCATAAGGGCCAACATTGTCATTTGGAAGAGGTGGACCATTTCCATCTTCCTTCGGCTTATTTTTATGGATTTGGAATTGTTGTTCCTGTTTCCCATAGGCAGTCCTTGGCTGCAAAAACTACGCCAGGAAACCAACTCAACCAGCCTTTAGGTTCAAGCTGGCCCTTGAACTAGAGGGGGCTCCCTCAATTGTTACGAGGCTTTGTTTAACGTTGTTCACCTATCACTGAACAACAGCCTTTGAAGCACAATGGCCAGATTTATGGTTTTAATTGGGGATGGTTGGCGATCAATGATAATCCCTAATCATGATTAAAGGCCTCTCTCACAGGGTCCCTTCTGAAAGTGTTAGCTTCTAGCCTGACAAAATGACTTAGCTTTTTCAAGAATTATGGTAGAAGAATGTAAGGGGATTCCTAATAATTGAGTAGTCAGACTGATTACTTAACAACTAGGGAAATTTAGATGCATGTAGAAGATTTCTACAGCCCAACAAAAACATATTCAAAGGTAACAAAAGGCCAAAGTGAAACCGATTCCAAGAGGAGCTATTTCAGACAGATAGTATGATAAGCTAATTTCTTTTAATGGCTATCAGAAAACATAAAGCAAAAATCAGCCAAAGAGGAGTTATCTTGGACAAACAGTCTAATAAGCTGAAAAAGATCTCTTTCTAAAGGTTATGGCTTTGCAGGGAATTTCAGAGAGATTACGACTTAATCTACCTTTACCCAGACCTTCCTACAATTGCTTTGAACATATGTAGAAACAAGTTGTGAAAACATTAGAAAGACATACGAGAAACACAAAATTCTGTCATACCTGGAGCTGGAAGGCTTTCATTAGAATTCTACAAGAGAAACTATTACATAGTTTAGGAGCATTGGCATCAAAACCCAACCCATGTTTATTACAAATGATGAAATATATAGAACAATATCTACCTAAGCAGTTACAATGCTTTTAGGAATAAATCCTAAATAATGAATCTCAAAATAGCTGCAATAAATCTGAAGCTAACAGATTTCTGATCTTATGCCTCAAATTTGTCTTTAAATCTGCTTTTAAATCAGAAAATAATTTTTATTATGCTGATCCTCTGACTCGGAAGTTGCAATAATCTGCCTACTGATTTATCTCCTAGAAATCTTAGACCTCTGGTGCTAGGTGTCCTTTGACTAATGATTCATCCCTTTGAATCTGGGATTTGACAACTGCTTGCTGATATTCCTCCTTGAAATCTGGATCTATTCCACTGCTACTGATCCTCTGCCTTTAAATATGAAACAGATGATATTCCTTTCCTGAAAATCTGAAATTGTTATGTAGTCGTCTCCTGAAATTCTGTTAACTTTTCAACAAACATAGTGAACTCTACTACCTGTGTTTTCCAGGTGCTTTGAAAGGTTTGGTTATTTCCTAATAAATCCAAAACTTCTAACCTATCCTCGATCTTTCACAATAGGAACATTCAAGACCTAGGTTCTATGAGAAGCTTGGACATGACATGGGCTTAAGACAGTAGTAGTTGTTTGACTTAAATCTTGATTCATAGACACATTTTGCATTTGCCAACCTTGCCTACTACTCTGGCTTAAACTCTGATCCAGATCACTTGATGTGCTAAAATTTATTTCAGAACCACTTAGAGTGGAGAACCAACTATATCAATTATGCCACCCATCATTTCAATTCTTGAAATGTTCATTCCACCTTCCAAAAATTGAATTCCATGCTCACGGCCTAGTGCTGTCAATCTCAACCGTGCCTAGATATCTATGGATAGCATCCTCCATACACTAGATGACGTTACAGGAATGCTTGGTTATGTTTATTTTGATTGCCAAAACAGGGGATGGCACTATATATTTCAGAATATAATCTCATCCAACAATCCCTGAACTAGTGCACTCCCTTTTTGCTGCTAACATGTTACAGGAGAGATTTAAAATATCAAATCTCAACACCTCTTAGAAAGGAACACCTCCACTTCTTGTCTAATTAGAACTTCTGTTGCATTCTTGCCATCACGAAATCTGGATATATACCCTTGAGAGAACCGATGAAATTTCCCAAATCACTCAGAATTTGCTAGTAATTCCCGCGTGAAACCCAATTGGGATCATTCTGCAAAAAACTCACGTTCCGGATTTTTTATATTTGACTTAAATTGCCCAGAAATGGAACCCAAAATTCACTGTCTAGAGAGCACTGCGAAATTTTAATGAGACACAGTAAAAATTCCTTTTTGTTCATAAATAAGACTCTTTAATCATCGAATCCATTTTTCTTTGCCTTGCGCTGATGGCTTGATACTATATTCCTTTCATCATGATGGAAATAGGATCCTGCATGGGCACTTTGTCGGTTTTGATGAATTATACGATTTTGGGTCAGAACCATATCTTAGAGCCTTTTGTTCTGAGTTTGAAACTATTTCATGTAGTGGAACCTCAAGTGGTGATGGATGCTTGTTATTATTAGCCAGCCGAGTTCGGGCATAGTCCAAAGAATAAACCACAAGGAGAGAAGATGCATTAGCTGCACGATCAGAATCCAAGTTTCCAGCAAATGAAATGGTTGATCTTCAAAACTCAGCCTCCCTTCCTGAACACGTTTGAGCAAACAGACCATATGCCAACGCAGTGACTGAAACCATAAGTGGATTTCGGGGGGGGTCCTTGCTAGTAAGTGGTTTTCAGGGGGGGTGCGAACTGCTTCAATTTCTACCACGTGGCCAAAATTTGTTTTGAAAAAACAACTAATTTTGGACCCCCCCAGCTGTTAAAGTTCGAATGACCCTGGGGGGTCCGAAATAGAATGGAGACCGTTGATTTGTTTTTTACAATCTCCGCCATTTAAAACTGCCCAGACGTTACCCTATTCACTGACTTTGACTTGCCCAAGATATTTGAACTTTGATACGCTAATTTAAATCTGCCTCCACCAATTGCGTTTTTGAGATCTCTTCATAATGCTCAAATGCTTCTTTATCTTTGGGAAGTAAATGTGCATATATGTTATCAAGGTCAATGACTCTGAGATTTGGGCTTCTTATGAATGTTTGGTTTGACTTAGGCTCAAATTTTAAATTTTTTTATAATATAATTTTAATTTAAACTAAATATTTCCATAAAAATATATAATTATATTTTTATAAAAATAATATATTTTAAATTAAAATTAATATATATAAAAAAATAAACCATTCCCAGAAGGAAAGTGGCAATTTCTCACTGAAATTTTTTAAATTTTCAGTGTGCCAAATATGTTACAACAGGGATAGCATGGGGTCTTCATTTTTATAATCATACCCAATTCCCCAATCAACAGCCCAAAAATCACTCATAGATTCTTCATTCATTTGATGATCATGATTTCCTTTAGAATCATCTCGTTCTTCATTATATATTTGATTTTGGCCGAGCTGTAATTCATTTTCTTCTTTGTCAAGTAGGGAGGATCTTTCCTCCATTCTTTCTCGAAGAATGCTTTCTAAGGTCTTTACTACGTGATTTTGGCAGTATGCTTCAAGGAGAAGGTCATCAGTAGGCTCTTGTTATATTCACATTTCATGTTATGGAGCCTTTCCGATTGCTCACAATAGAGGGGGGAAATATATTTGGTGTTATATGTAGCCATCAATTGCTTGCAAGACTCTTCATATTCCATCATCCTATCTTGCAACACTTGAAAGCTCTCGAGATCCAGATCTTCTTCATCACCCTTGGAGGACATGACCTTTGGTTCATGAGTTTCTTTTTCGACACAATCCTCAAGGTGTGCATCAACTACTTGATCTTGATGATTTGGAGAAGGATCGGGATACTCTTCCTCAAGCATAAAACCATATTCAATAACTTCCTCCCCTCGAAGGGCGATGTCCAACATTCGGCATACGTCTTCATGAGATTGGAAACTTGACCCTTCATGCAACAAGAAGTGCACGACCAACATTAAAAAAGAATGAATGCTTTTAGGTTCACATGACTCAAGTCAATCGATAGTGGGGGCAATGGATAGGACAAGTAATTCCATTTGGTCACAAGGTTGAATTATATTTTGCTTCGAAAGATACCTCATGAACTTTACAATGTGATTGGCTGTGGAATGTGGATCCTGATCGAATATTGGCTTATTTATCACGCATTCCGATGAGGGATACTGTGGAATCCCTATCATTTTTATGGCAAGAAAATATGTGGTCAACATGTTGTTGGGCCCTTAATAACATGGGAGTCGCCAGGGTGAATGAAGTTGCATTGACAAATGCTTGCTTCACCCTACAAGCATTGACTTTAGAGATCAATGAAGAACTAGGACTTTGTTGTTCCAATGGAGTCACCAAGAATGATATATCAATATGTATGGAGAACAAGACACACGTCTCATTTCCCCGGCAACGGCACCAAAATTTTACCTCTGAAACTAGCAAGGGTCCTAAAGGGGAATCCTAGAAGGACAATTGCTAGGTCAAAGGCAACAATGGAGCAATAGCCCATTGTCACCTTAGTTAAAGCTCCCTACTCTTTATGGACTTTCACCAATGAGAAGAGACCTAGTATAATAAGGATCATGAAGAAGAATAGATCAAAGATAGGATGAGGGGTGATCCTAGAAGCATATTCACAAGAGAGGCTCAAGAGGCAAGATGGAAGGCTCTCAAGGAAGGGCTTAAAGAAAATTTCAAGGTATAGGTTTTAAGTATGTTTCTTTAATCAAGAGATCCCTAGGCCCTAAAATTCTTGTGGAAACTTGGGTTCCAAGTGATCTTTGAAGAATTAACCTTAATAATGTATGGGACCACAGAGGACCAAGTGGACCCGAGGTTAGCTCAAGGGGATAGGATTTAGCAACCAATGATATGTTTGACCTAATTAGAGAGGAGAAAGCGATCAAAGAATGAATTTTCAATTAAAGGCCATGCATGGATCCCAATGAGGCTACTAGCCTAAGGGAAACCAAGGGCAAGAATTGGTCTTCGAGCTAGGGCTTGGGATATCTCAAGATCCCACCATCAGAATCTCATGAAATTTGGAGGGCTTCTTAAGGACAGACCAACGCAGTTGTGGACCAAAAATCGAAGTATTTGGATGCTAGATTGTGAGATAATTGATGCCCTAGGTGACCTATGTGGGCTACGCCTAGAAAAGAGGGGAAGGTGAAAGAAATTAGCTTTAAAGTGATCACCAAAGGAGGACCAGGGTTTTGTCCTTTGGGAGAGATGGAGTCATGGAAGATTTAGGGCTTGGATTGATTTCCACTTGTCAAGGAGGCATAAAAGACAACTTCGTTGGGCATTAGGGCTTAATGGAAGTAGCTTCAAGGTCATTTATACTTCGTTCAACAATATTTGGTGACTTATCAAAACAAGGATGTCTCTAGGAACATTCATTCATTCAAACATGGCCCAATCACGATACAACACTATTTAGAGATTCAATTTCCACAATTTTGTTCCAAGAAAAGCAACAAATTAACCCTAGAATAACGAAAATCCCAGTATCATGAATGTAGCAACATAAAGAATCAAAATAGCATTAAAATGGTACTTACATGTAAGAAGAATATATCCAATCACCAAGGTATGCCAATCATAGAAGCTCCAAGACAAAGAAGAATAACCAAACATCGAAATTCATCCATTCATCTAGAAAGTCTCATCTAAAAAGATAGCGAAAATCTCAGAAGAAAATATGATCCAATCCAAGTGATGATGTAAAATGAAATCACATTACTTGTATTTATACATGTTCGAATCTAAGTTGCACAAAACAGGGAAACGGGTACGAGTTTCCAAAACGGGCATGGGTACGAAACGTGACCCCCCCCCAAATTTTGGAAATGGGGAAACGCATATATATATATATATATATATTAGGACATTTAAGAAATATGTGCAATCATAAAGCATATATGACACATTCTAATTTATTACATTATGCTTAAATTGTCAATGCATAAACTTTAAGTCTCTAAATTTACATCACATTTACTCATGAATGATCACATAATGAAAATAGCAATATCCAAAATCAGCCTTGAGAAATTTTTAATTCTTGTCTCGTGCTTGATTGGGAGTCTCCTCCTACATAGTCGAACGACCTTATTGCTCTTGATTAAATACAAGTTCCATACCCTAGTATCCTACGTGCTCTTGATTATTGGGAGTCTCCCATGCATAGAGGGCTTGGTTCTCTTGATTAAATACAAGTTCCATACCCTAGTACATGACAAAATCCAATGGAAACATTGCAATCCCCCCAATACTGAAATCCTGAAAAACAGATAAGTCTGCTAGATTTTGAGTGAGATCTAAAATTCTACTTTCTCCATATGAAATCCAATAAGGGCGAAACCACGCTCAAACATCCTGAGTCATTTCATGGTAATGTTAAAAATTTAAGTAAAAGGATGAAAATGAAAAATAAAGGAGAATGTCACTTTTACTTTAAGAATTTAACATTACCATGAACTACATATCAACACTAGGGCCATAGGCTTGAACATTAGGCTGCCCCACTCAAAAAAATCCTCTTTTTTAGGCATCTAGAAGATATTTTAGTCACCCAATAAAAAATTAGAAGTGAAAAAATAAAAATAAAAAATATAAGAAAAAGTCAATTTAGAAGAGGAAACTCCGTCGCACGACCTGGAAACGCATTTCCGGCTGTATTGGCCACGTTCCCTCCTCGAGAAACCGGCCAGTACAGCCGGAAACGCGTTTCCAGGTCGTACGATGCGAGTTTCCTCGTTTCCGTTTCGTTTCCAGCCAGAAACGGACCCTTCTCCAACGTTTCCTGCAGCTTAGGTTCGAATGAGTTCGATTTTCCTAATGAGGCCTAATTGAGCCCCTAATATAAAATAATGTACAAGATAACTAACTTTTGGTGACAAGCCCACCAAACTAGCTCAAAATCAAAAGAATAAGTCTCTCAAGGGGTCGAATGATCAATAATGCATGTCGTTGGGCCTTCGAGGAGGCCTAATGAAGTCCATAGGTGCCAAAATGTGAAATAGGACTCCCAAAAGCAGTGGACAAGGGGGTGGACCCTTGTTATCTAGGTAGTAAACCTGTGGTGCTCCCAAGTGGGCATGGGGGCACACAAGTGTCCTCATGGGTCTCCAAACAAATCGAAGATGCATGTAGACCATCTACAAGGGCTCGGATGATGGTATAAGTGATGCCACATCACGATACAAGTCCTAAATCATCTACCAAGTGCATAATGTAACTGTGGGGTCAGCTAGGCATGGCGAACCAAGTGCATCTTCCTCGTCCAATAGGTGAACCATAAGTGATCTCTGAATGACTCTGGGTATCCATGTGATGGTACCTGCTGTTGTGCAGGCCCATGGCTTTCTACAAACACCCTGCATGTGCCAATGTAGCCCTCAAGAGGGTTGGGACCCCGTATAGGGAGACCAATCCCAAAATGGAGACCATCTACAATCCTGCCTAAGATCCAATGCGTCCTCGTACATTCCAGTATATCAAATCATTAAAGCAATCAAGTAAAAGTGTTTACAAATCATGGAAAACAAGTGGGCACTTCATAATGACATGCCCTTCCATTGTGGGCTTTGGCATGTGCAGGTGTCTCCAAGCTCCAAGGAGGGTTAATCAATCATCCTATTAGGTGGTTCCTGCTTCTAAAGGGGGTGATATGTTCATGGTACATCCTTCAAATGGTGGTGGCATGTGATACAATGATAGAATGGAGAAGGGGGTGAAGCGGAACAACCTGGGTAACATGCCATGGCACAAGGGTAGCTAATAAAAGGGAAGCGCACACTTGGGTAAATAATGTGTAGGAGGGAGTAATTGTGGTACATGAGTTACCCTGACCTTGCTTTTTCCACCCTTCTTCGAATGCCTTTTGCCTTTTATGATTTTCTTTGGTTAACCGCCCGAGGCTCAAAGGAATAAGAGCATGATGGGCAAAGTATAGCAATGGATACCCCCTTTTAAGGTGGGGTAGTTCATCGGCCACCAGGGGTTGGGACAATCATGGGTTCCTGAACGATAAAGGAGACTCCTCTAGGGCTTCTAGGAACTAGGGTGATGGCCATGGAAGGGGAAGAGCTCATGTAACAGCTTTTGCCTACGTGCTAAATGTGTTTGATCCGGCCATATTTTGCATTTTGTGGTACAATTTCTTGTTGAATGTGGCCAACTATTCTTTTTCTTTTCTTCTTAACTGCATCAACCTCTGGGCCATCGTTCCAGGCCTGACCCAAGATGTGGGCAAGAGGGTGGTTGATCCTCTATGGACCCAATAGAGGAATATGGACCCAGGTGGGAGAAGTGAAGAAAGGGGTTATAATGAGTGTAAGGGGAGTGATATACGTGAGTCGAGGAGCAGGACCACACATCCAAAATCAAGGTTTCCCATGTAATACCATCCTAGAAGCCTGAAGGCCAGTAAAAGAAATCCCACGGGTCTAGGGTTCAAGGTTAACATCCCAAAAGATACCTAAGGGGTAAAAGCACAAACCTGGTCCACTCTTTCCGCCGAATCCCCCCATTAGTCCATGCCCAAAAGTTTCCATGATAAGTAAACTAAAATACTCAATTACCAAACGATAAGGTATACGTTTAGGTTTGGGAGGCCCACCTTCAAAAATATGATCATGATAGATGGGCGAGAGACCACATGGTTGGCTCATGGCGGAGAAATGGCTCAACGAGCTAGTTGGTGACTGCAAGTGGTTGTTGGCTGTTGGTTGAGGACCATCGTGGAGAAAAATTTTCTCCTAGGGATATCACCCACAAAACAGTGGGTAACAAATATCACATAATAACAATACGATCACATACTCCACTGACATATGACCACACACATTTGAATGTATCAAATCCAACACGTCAAGAGCATCAAACCCTCGATGTACCTAATTGTTGGTGGCATTGAATATTGAACTCTTCTGTCATGACCCTAGTAAAAAATACCCATCATTCAAACAAAAACTTGATTTGACATTTTAAGCTTTTTCTATCTTATTTTAATGCTTAGAGGGTGATATTGATGATGAAAATCCCAATATAGGTAATGGTTTTCATGATATGTAGGTACTTATTGTAGCATCATTCTTTTTGGATTATAGAAGCCATCTAGAACCTCTTTGTTGATGTATCTTTATTTCAAAGATGGATTGCACTAAGTGCTATTTTGGTTATATGCACCCTTACGTGCTATATACATAAGAATTTTTGCATGTGTGTATAATGGTTTGGATTCATATGGATGCACATGAATATTTATATATTTTTTTCAAAACTTGAATAATTTGTATTTTTTAGTTGAGCAATTTGTTGGTCTGGTTTTTTTCCAATTCTCTGTTTTGGGGTCTGGTTCTAATAACATTGGTTCATTATCCGTTGTTCATTTTCAGTTTAAACTTTTGAGTCTTGACTTTACACCTTAAACTTTTGAGTCTTTGACTCATCACTCTTTACAATTTGAGTTTGAGTAATTTTGATTTACTATTCGGGTCTTTAGACATTAGTATCTACTAATTTGCTTATTATTAATCAAATTCTAAAATAATGAATGGTGAATTTAAGTCAATGTATATAATATTTTACAATTTGTACTTCATTGAATCATTGATGATGTATGATTCAATGTATTTCATTATTGAATTTGAATATGAATCATCTTTACTATTTTTGAGTTTGAGTAATTTCCATTTACTATTCTGATCTTTAGACATTAGTATCTACTAATTTGCTTATTATTAATCAAATTCTAAAATAATGAATGGTGAATTTAAATCAATGTATATAATATTTTACAATTTGTATTTCATTGAATCATTGATGATGTATGAATCAATGTATTTCATTATTGAATTTGAATATGAATCATGTTTACACATGCACACTCACACACATACACATCGATGTCCCCCCATCCCCCCTAAATTTCCCTAAAATTTGGTGGTGCTCCCACACATCCGAAACTTGGTGGAACAATGATTACATATATTGCCCATTATCTTTGTCTCTATTGATAATTTGATATTATTATGCTATGATTTTGAACAAATTAAAAAAGAGTCATTAATATCAGAATGTTGATGTTTGTAGCTCGAGCAGGTACTCCTACACAAGCATAAATGTCTAGGCATGCAGAAGTCACCCAAGATCTCCTTAGACACTTACTAGTGTGAGCAATTGCATTTGTAACTTAGACTAAGCTTTAAATTAGGAGAAGCACATAATTATTATGTTGGCTAATTGAGCTAAAGAAACATTAGGATCTTGCAAAATAATATTCAAAAATATCCAACCACCACTTTGCCCTAAAAGGAGATAACTGTCACAACTCTACAATGTTGATTTTTGAAGCATCATGAGGTATTCCCGTCAACTTGGAAAAATTCAAAAATAAAAAATTATTTTTTGGAGCATCAAGTCGGCCCAACCAAATGAAACGGTGTATCCCTTGGGTAATTTCATCCCCATTCGACTAGTATATTTAGATGATATGACATTTCATTTTCAACCTAAGTTGCACAATATGGGGAAATGGGTACGAGTTTCTGCAATGTGATGTCCTCAACGGATTGACAACCAATGGACTTAGTAGCCTATTTGTCCCCATAGGCTATAGTCCTTAAAAAAAGGGGATAAAACCCCAAAACCCCCATTGTGGGCGAGTTTTGGGTAAGTTGGGCAAAAAGCCCAAATTTGGGGGTTTTGAGTAAGACACACTCAACCACTTAAGAGAATGAAACCCCTCAAGGAAGTCTATAAATAAAGGAGACTTGGATTCATTTTGGAGCATCAAGTGTGGATCATTTCTTTACATTTTGAGCATTAGCTCTAAGGGTTTTAAGACCCCATTCTTTCTTGTCAATTTCAGTGGTGAAAGATTCCACCCTAGTTGACATCTCTTCTATCTTCTCTCTATTTGGTACAAAGATTCTATCTGGGCAGCGAACTTTTGTGGTGACATTTTTTGTTTGGGCAGTGATCTATGTTTTGGCAACCAATGTTGTGGTAATAATCTCTATTGAGCAACGATCTCTGTGGAGGCAACAACACTGGTAATACTCTCTGGCAGCAAGGTCCCTAATTTTGTATAACATCAGATTGGTGGGATTCAGTTACTATCTAGCACAGAAGCATTGTCTAAGGTAGCGAGGAAGGCAATGTCTTTGAGAGCGTCAATAACTTAATCGCGCGGGTTTTTGTGCTTATCTGTCGTACCCAGTTCTTGAAAGCACGTCATAGTGGAATTTTGAAGGACACTTGGTCAATCTGAACCCTAGTTCCATGCAACAACATCTACCCGAAGTGACCAACAAAGGTAGGGATCAAGTTCGCAATATGGGTTTGCAGTGTTGAAGGTTATGGTTGACAGCCACTGTTCAGAAGGTTTCAAGACAGCTCAACAATTTGAAGCATGGGCAGACTTAAACAAGCTAGACCTTGTCTCTACAGTCTCAATTTTTACCTCACAGGTCGAAGCTCCAGACGTGACGAGTCTAGGGCTTGAAAATTACCAGTACCTGCTCCAATTAATTCCTGTATACTCTACGATATGGCATTTGAGCTTCATGGAAATTATAAAGGTTCCATTGTTTGTTCAAGTCAAAGATTCATCAACTTGAACTAATGCTTTCAAAATGCATTTCGCAAGCTTTGGTTTTACATGGTATTCTCATGTCAAGCCATAATAATTTGTGAGGTTAAAATTGGTACTAGCTTACCTAACTTAAGGAAATTATAAAGGCACTCGTTATCCACCAAAATGTGTAACCCCATAGCAGGAAAACTTTCTTGTACATTTGACAGTCAGTCGTATAGCCAGCCAGCCTATAGACCCTGACAATTGTTATTCGATGATGATATGCCATGTGGCTCCACCATTTGTATCATCCACATAGCTCTCGCCATCCGGCATTAGCACTTAGATGAAGGTAGGTTGCTATTCAAAAGGTACTTTGATCATCTTGCAATCGAGTGCTTGTTTGTTTTGGGCATTTAGTATGGATTAAGGGGTGATCTAGAAGATTGATCGTTCCTTACTGTAAATTTGTTCTCTCACCTTATCAGGGGGTAATCTTTAGCCCTAGTCCAGTGAGACCTCCCTTGAGACCTTAGGGTTATACGAGGAGCACTACCTTGAAAACCTGAATTGAGATAGCGTGTTCATTATCCCTTACATCATACTTAACATTTTCCATGTTACATTACAAGCCCTATATACCACCTCCATTCTTCGTGTCTAACTTCTCGTTGGTTCATTGGAATTTGGCACCCTCATGTCCACACTCCTTGAGTTGGGCCGAAAAATATTGCCCTGGAGGTGGATGTAGGTAAAAGAGTGAAAAAGCATATCATGGCCATAACAAAAGAAAAAGAAGAAAATCAAAATGCAAAAGATGGTCGGGACATAAGTTAGCACACGGGAAAAAGCCTAGCATGAGCTCTACCCTCCTCATTAACCATCACTCAGTTCTTGAGCACATGATGCTCCTTTACATCAAAAGGAACATTTGCATGTCCCAACCTTGATGAGCAATGAACCGTCTCACCTTAAGGGGTAATATAAAATGCTACACCATAAAAAGAAAGCTCTAACCCTTGAGCAATGCACCATAATACAAAACATTATCAAGAAAAAATAAAAGACCCACTATAGGGGTCGAAAAAGCAAGCCAAGCAGGGTAACTCATGCCTCCACGATTGCTCTCTCCTTTACATTCATACACTTAAGATGTGGACTCCCCACCAGCTAATCCCCTTGACCATGGCACTTGGCCATGGAGCCTTTTCCCCACCACTGCCATGCATTTACACTAACACCTATTGATTGAGGGATTGACCTCGGAAATCCTACTTCCCCTTGACAGTTGGAAGCACCTAATAGAGTTGACCATTAGCCATCTATATCAAGGTAGAGAACACCGTACGGGACTTGGTCTAGTCAGATATCAAAAGGTGATCCAAGTTTGAAGTATTATTATGCCCTTAACATCCATGTTTCGTCCACTTAGATGCTCATTTGATCTTAGTCTCTAATGGATGGTTGCTTTCACTTGAGTTCAAGTTGGTTTTGTCAGGTGGTCCACAGTAGCCCAAGCCTTGAGTGCACCCACTCCACAGGTACCCACGCCTTTTCAGAGAGAGAGAGATGACTTAGCAAATGCAATGTTGAGACTCAAGAGCATTAGGCCTCATAATGACTTGAGCAGATGTTCCATGTCCCAAAGCACCCTCGGGAACTAAGATGTTGCTCTACTTTGACCAAGCATAAAGGATTCTTGATGATGGCACTACTAAACCCAACATGCCCCAAAGCAGGCCTTGACACTACTGGGCATGACATCAACATTTAATAGGCTACAGCTCACACATGAGGCCATTTGTGGCTTGTTTTAGCATTGAGCTAGTGGGTTGGCATGTAACACAAGGTCTATTTCATGTCAAACTTGTTTTAGGGGCTTCATTAGTTAAAATTCATTGAGGTAGACCTCATATAAATAAAGGTCACCTCAATTTTATTTCTAACCATTACTTGTGGAGAATTCGACCTCCTAAGAGGATTTCAACCTAGCTTTAAATGTCGTATATTCTTGTGGAAATGTGATATATTGTGGAGATTTTGCTTTTGGAGACTAGCTCGTGTTGTGGAGACATCATTTTGGGATAATAAAGAACTTGTTCATGCATTTCTTGTAAGTACTCTTATTGTTGATTATCTTTGAATGGTTATTGCATGGAATGGTTGTTGTTAGGGTTTCTATGTGCTAGTTTTATTGAATATCTTTCTATGAAATCTTGGCAAAGTATTGCATGTATTAACCTAAAGAATGTATAGCAATCCCTTGAATGAATCTTCATGTTAAGCTCTCTTCATGACTTTATCCCCTCATAAAGTGATAGCTAAGGTTTTGAAAACTAGGGTTTTTCTTGCCCTTACTCCATACTAGGGTTTGATATTTCTATTAGTAGGTCTCCCTTAGACTCAATCACCCAAGGATCAAGCTCTAGCCATCCACATAAGTGATCACACCATACAAAAACATTTTTCAACCTCTTTCTCTCTCTCCCTTACATTTCGACATTTCAAGGCAATCCGTTAGGCTAGGGCTAGGGACAAATTCAACTAAGAGTGCATTGGCCTGTAGGAGGGTTATACACGTGGTTTGAACCTCATTGCATCACAATCTACCTTTCCCACGGTAAATTCTTCCTTTTTAGGGCAAACGTCACAAGCCCTAGGTAATTTTTCCCTAGGTAATTTTTCCCCAAGATAAACCCCAACCTAACCCTAGGCTTCAACTTAGGGCTTCTTGAAGGCTTGTTTCTCCAATTGTTGATCATATCTATCTTTAACAAGCCTTTTCTTGGCCTTATGCACCTTGGTAAGCCTTTGTCCTTTCCTATTCATTAAACCCTAGGTCATAAGTGCCCTAGATAGGCCTCCTGGAATGCACATTTTGCCTTGTCTTTGTTGGGTTGAGCCTTGTCCTTAAGTTGTGTGTCATTCTTGAGCCTATCCTTTGTCACCTCCAAGCCATAGACTTTGAATACCTATTAGGTGACCAATATAGGGAAGCCTCCCATGTGGTGAAAGTCCACTAAAGAGCAGGAGGTAGCGCGGTGTGGTGACAGTGGACCTCCACCTTATAGTGATGTCCCTTGGTCTGGCTCTTGTCTTGTGAGAGAGCTCACAAGACCTGCTAGATTTTGAGGCAACAGTTTCGTTGTTTGTACAAGTCAGATGTAAGATTATGGGCCATGTTTATATATTCTAAGTACAAACTACATCATTACAAGTAAAACTGGCCAGTTGAACTGGATTTAGAGGTTCCTAGTCAAAACTGGCCTCCCAAACTAGAATTGACCAGTTTTTGTCTGAAACAATCAGAACCAGCAAATTCAATGCAAGACCAGTCATAACCAACCAGTTTGACTGGTTTTTTACCAGTGTTCCTTTCCCTAAAAATCCAAAAATTAAATTAAAAACACTACAATGGTACAACCTAACTTTGATATATTTAACGATGCCCCCCTTCTATCATGAACAAACTTTGGGACTTGCAGCCATTTCCACTGCCACATGATATGGACATTGGTGTTGGAACTTCGAGGACATCAAATCAAGATGCTGAACATACCCATGCAGAGAATCAAGAGGGTCTAGATTCAGATAATTATGAAGTTCTGACTTGATTCTAGATTATATGATTATTTCTGGACTCGGCGGGCCATTAAGAGCCTCAGTGTTAATGTATTTGGTTCAAATGTGTATCGTTTTTGGTGCCATTTTCCTATATTCACCCTTACAATGCTATATAAGTGGAAAATTTTACATATTTGGTACATGAAAATATATCCTGTTAATCAAAATTTGAATATTTTATGTATTTTTTGGTCAACCAGTTTTTGCCCTTTTTTTAACCAGTTGTGCTTCAGTTCCAGATTTATAGGTCGATCAAGCCTATCACTTTAAATTAAACATTCACTGCTGCTGTAGTAATAGAATTTACTCACCTTCTCTACTCTACTTTTTGTATTCTTTTATGATCATATCAAATTTAGATATATTTCTCGCAGGTGATGCATCAAGCACTACCTCATTGATTATACTTTACATGCTCACTTTCTTTTGGTCCCACTGACTGTTATTAGTCTAAAGACTTCAATTAAGGATTTATTTCATTTCTTTAAGAGAACTGACGTATTAGGAAATCTTGACATTTTTCTTTGAAAATTGACTATAATTTTTCTTGATATTTCATCTGAAAAAGGCATTATTTTCAAGCATAAATCATAGTTCTCCACTTTAGCAAATTGGAAATACCAATGATAGAATAACAGAAATCAACATTTACCTCTGGTTCACTCGAGGTTTTCTCTTCATCAGAACTATCCAGCTTTATTGGAGACTGCATTATGCATTAATGAGCAGAAAGCAATTGTCAAAATGCATAGTTCACCTTTCTATATCACTGACTCTTCCATAATATTATTAAGCAAATACTAGAAATAATCATATCTAATAGACCATGGAGGAATGAATACTTCTTCTTGATACAACTCCCTGACATACAAAAACCAAACTCCTAGAGTTTGTCAATCTATCATGTACACTGTGTGCACTGTAAACAGAAAACATCTGGAGATAGCACAGACCTTAATTTGTTTTCCTTTACTTGTACTTTCTCCTCTTCCTACATACACATGAACCAACAAAAGATTAAAACAGAAAAGCAGTTAGTCAATGGTTTTGTTTCAGGACAGGCAAAAGAATTGCTCAGCGCAAAATTTATCACATTGCTCTAGAGTCTAGATAAAGATAACTGGAATGACTGAAACACTAAGGAACCTAAGAAATAGTAACAGGTTATTTTCTAAGGATTTAAATATTATGCAATGTAGGTAAGTATTCAATAAAAACATGTAATTTACTATTAAAACTGGTGATATTTTTTGGCAAATATTATAAAAACAATTTAATTAAAATGGTAATTTTTAAATATTATCAATTTATCGTATATATATATATAAAACAGGCAAATTTTTAACCAAATGGGAGAATATTTTTTTTTGAATAATGTCCAAAAAACAGCCAATCAGCAAAATTTTGCCCCTAAGAAATTCCCTGAACAATAAATTGGAAGCAGAAATTTTCTTGACTTGGGAATAATGCACCCTTTACATCATAGATGCTTTAAGTTCTACAAGTTCAATATTATTGACTTCAAATTCAGAATTAAGGTTGAGGTAAAAAATAAGCAATTATTGTAGTGAGGAAACAGATGAAATTAAGCTTTTGCTGACACGTAAGGCAAATTGAGTATTGTTGACCACACTTTGTCAACAGTCCAAGGTAGCAGAATGCGAAGACATAAAGAAAATTTTTCAAAAGTTCAAAGTCATCAGCCAGCACATTTTATCATTGTAAACCCAATTTCTGCAAGTTATATTGTAAATGATATTACCGTTTATTTATATAACAACACCTAGGTAAGTGGATTTCATCCTATGAAATTTTTTAACCTCCCCGAATTATGTGTATTTTTAAACACGAATAATCGAAACCCAAAAGCTAGGGTGGAATCTCTTGACAAGGTTTTAGGTGAGTCCTAGTGTTATATCAATGTTTGTAAAAGTGTATTTGGGAAAAATTTAAGCACATTTGGCTAAATTATTTTGTTACAAACCACTTGATCTATACTAAAATCTATTGTAATTGGGTAATGTCATAAGGGTCTATGTGCAAAAGTGTGTTCCCCCTTTGAGGGTTGAATTAATTGTAATATCCTAATGTAAAAAATATTTTAATGCATGGTCCCTCATACTTAGACACCATGGCTAAAATATTTGAAGGTGAAAAAAAATATCAATCCCCTCTAGTGTCAATTAATTAATTTTTTTGACTAAAGTAAATAAAAATCTTAAGCCAAAAAATTAATTAATTTTGAGTCAAAAAAATAATTGTAGAGAAATTAATTTCTCTCCAAGTGGAAAATAATCAAAAATTTGTAGGTCAAAGAAAAGTCAATTTCTAGAACTCCCCCACCAAGGAAAAAATGGATATTTTAAAAAATTTGAGCCCTTCCTTGGTGGTTAAGTCAAAGTCAAATTTTTGAGGAAATTAATCAAAAATATTAATTTCTGGATTAAAATAAAAGTGAGTTTTAAGAAAAAATTGATTTTTTCCTCAAAATTAAAAATTCAATGGTGGAGATTAAAAGATTATCAAGCTATTTTCAACGGTCAAGATTATATTGACAAGGATCACGCCAACTAGCCGTTATTTTCCACTTGGAAGGGTTTTTTTATATAAAGAAGCTATTGAGCTTCTATTTTCAATCTTTGAATGATATAAATTCTTAACACTGGTATTGAGTTGTTGCTCTGCTGAGAACATTTTGTATCATAATAGAAAGACTTTGGAGTTCAATTCATGGTGTTTTTCTTCCTGTAATGTGTTAGTTATGTGTGATCCTATTTTGAGCTAAATATTGATTAATAATTGTTATTTCATTTGCCGGTGATAAGAACATTTTATTGATATATTCTATCTTAGATGATTTGATTCACTATATGATCTAACATTTTCTTGAGAATATAATAGAGATTTACAAGTACGCTAGCCCTTGGGCTCCAAGTTCACATATTGCGGGGATTCGGAAAAGGTTGACTATGTTTGGGCTTTGAGATTTCTTTATGGTATTTGATTTTGTAGATATCTTTGGGGCTTGGGCATTTTTTTTATTTATTTGTGCAGGTGGATTTCAAGCTGATCAAAAAAATTTTGTTGGGGCTTTGGAGCAGATCTAGGCCTAGGAAGGCAAGATCTAACCTCCATTCATCCTCCAAGCCTAGTGTCCAACAATTTGGCAATGAGTTTTTGGCATTTTGGTATTTTTGTAGGTTTCTAGAAATTTTTGAAGCCCTTGTCCTAGTCGTCCAGCCTTTTTGGCCTAGTCGTGAGGCCTGGTGGCCTCTTGGAGCCCTCGGCCTCCTTTTATATAAAGAAGTTATTGAACTTCTATTTTCAATCTTTGAATGACGTAAATTCTTAACACTGGTATTGAGTTGTTGCTCTGCTGAGAACATTTTCTATCATAATAGAAAGACTTTGGAGTTTAGTTCATGGTGTTTTTCTTCCTACAGTATGTGTTAGTTATGTGTGATCCTATTTTGAGCTAAATATTGATTGATAATTGTTATTTCATTTGCCGGTGATAAGAACATTTTATTGATATATTCTATCTTAGATGATTTGATTCACTATATGATCTAACAATTTTCTTCAAAATATAATAGAGATTTACAAGTATGCTAGCCCTTGGGCTCCAAGTTCACATATTGTGGGGATTCGGGAAAGGTTGACTATGTTTGGGCTTTGAGATTTCTTTATGGTATTAGATTTTGTGGGAGGGTTTCAGCCAATATTTATTATTTATCAAAAAATTATTCTCCAAAAAGTTTAAATTTTGCAAATATTGTATATTTGTAAATTATTTCTAACCTATTTGTTTTGCAGCAATTGGGGTTTTATTATTTTTTGGGGTTTTATTTTTTGTAGATATCTTTGGGGTTTGGGCATTTTTTTTATTTATTTGTGCAGGTGTATTTCAAGCTGATAAAAAGATTTTTGTTGGGGCTTTGGAGCAGATCTAGGCCTAGGAAGGCAAGATCTAACCTCCATTCATCCTCCAAGCCCAGTGTCCAGCAATTTGGCAATGAGTTTTTGGCATTTTGGTATTTTTGTAGGTTTCTAGAAATTTTTTAGCCCTTGGCCTAGTCGTCCAGCCTTTTTGGCCTAGTCGTGAGGTGTGGTGGCCTCTTGGAGCCCTCGGCCTCCTTTTCTCTCTTGGTCGCAACCCTTTTATAGCTAGTTGAGGCCTCTTAAGGCCCTCGAACCCCCTCTAAAGGAGTCGTCCACCCTTTTTAGGGCCTCAGCCCCTTTCTCCTCCCTTGTTGTGGCCTCTAGGAGGCCATCCTCCCTCTCAGCCTCCCTCTAGGCCCTTGCCGCAACCCCTAAGGGGCTCTAACCTTGGTCTCCAGCCCTTCTAGGGCTTGATCTTCCCCTGTGTCATCCTCTAAGGGCTTGACATCAACCTTAAAGGGATTGTTTTCCCTTGTTGTGGCCTCACTTCCACTTTTCTCTTGGCCTCTGCCCTTATTTTGCCCTTCTAGCCCCTCATTTGTCATTTCTAGCCCTAGTCTTGGGGTTTTCTAGCCTTCTAGCCCTTGCCCTAGCCTTGTATTCAGTCATCTATGATTTTTGCATTATTTTTGTAGGTTAACACTGTGGTTTTGCCACAATATTAGAGCTAATTTGGTGATTGCAGGTACCCAAGCCCATTGGAGGTCCAACTAGGCCTCTAGGCCTCTTGGTTTACCTCTCTTCCCTTCATCATTTTCTCTGTTTTGCTACAGCCATTTATGCAATCATATAAACAAAACAAAAATCATCAAAATTGACCAAGAATCATCTAATAATCACTCAACTTGATTAGCTAATCATTAGAGCTATTGTGGCATTAATAATTTGGCACCTTATTGGACTGAATCACTAATTTTCTGAATTATTTCAAGTCTGATATATGTTTTTCTCAGGTCTGATCTACGCATAAAAAGTTTGATCCATAGTTTTCAAGCAGTCCTATAATCAAGTGAATATCATTGGAAGTTGAAAGCATAGATTTTCTAGCTTATCTATAGCATCTAGCATCATTTCCTGAATACTGATATAAAATGGCAGACCTCTGAAAACAAAGTTGCAGCAGTGATAAATTGCATATAAGTCTCTAAAATTGGTTAATCAATTTTTATAATTCATAATCATTCGTGTTTGAAGTGATTTGGGCTGAATTTTGGTCATTGGCATCTAGTTTTGCCCTTTCATTCACACATAAGTGCTCTAATCAAGTTGATAAGTGTTTAATTGGCTCTCTAAGTGACATTGTAATTAATGATCTTGTCTCTCATTACTAGTAACATTGTTGATTGATCATTGTTGAGTTGATTATCTCTTGAGGATCAAGTTTAATCATAGTTGACATTGTTATTTAGCTCTAATCTTGTCATTGAGCAATTCTCTACCTTTCACATTTTCTGGCACCGTTAAGTTTAAGCACTTTTTCTCTTGAGGTTGAGATTGTCTATTGTTCAAGTATTTCATTGTTCATAATTAAAGATCATTATCATTGTGTACTTAAGTGATCTCACCTTAAGAGCACTTACCAATCTCTTGCACTTGCATTCTAGGATTAGTATCTTGCATTAATTAATTTACTTCCATGCTTAAGCTTGGTCGATAGAGAATAGGACTATCTTTCTCATCTAGCTTGAGGAGCCTAGCACTTCTTTAGTGGTTAACACAATGACCTTGCAGTTGTCAAAGCCACAGTCTCTGCAACACTGGAGGCATCGGGTGGTTAGAACCTAAGGGGAGGTATCATTAACCAAGCCTTTGCTTGCTTCCCCTTGGCTTCT
Organism: Pinus tabuliformis; assembly: GCA_031772625.1. Taxonomy (NCBI): domain Eukaryota; kingdom Viridiplantae; phylum Streptophyta; class Pinopsida; order Pinales; family Pinaceae; genus Pinus; species Pinus tabuliformis. The sequence continues at coordinate 1,459,536,920 of CM062804.1, forward strand.
CTCTCACAACCTACTCTAGAGATTAGCTTCAAAACAGTTAAGTGAAAAGATACACTTAGAAGAGGCATCTAACTAAAATAAACCAAGATTTTGCATCTCACCTATATTGTAGGATTTGCATCTCATTTAGGATAGTGAAGCGTCCTTAAACAACAATTGTTCATCCATTGACTTAGTAAATAATTTGACTTAAGCAAGTAATTGACTCCATTTAAGGCATTTGTCTTTCAAGTCAAATCCAATCTAATACTCAACTTGCTAATTCAACCAAGTCGCTAAGCCATTCAGTTTTATCTCCCGGGCTTGTTGGTTGCCAACGAGTCTCCCATCTTCACATCTCATAGGGACTACCACCCATAGTTTATTGTAGGGAGATAGCGGATCGAATCTTTTGTCCTTCGCATTCACGATGTCCTTTTCTTCACATCATTTTGGTTCTTCATCCTTCATCTTTCATCCTTTTCGTTTAACCTGTCAAAACCACATTTTTCTAGCGTCGTTGTCAGGGACAAAGTTTATAGTTTATCTTGTTCTCAACAAATTAACGACATTTTTCCTAATCTTCTAATCATTTTCATCTTCTTAACCCGTCAAACACCACATTTTCTAGTGCTTTGACATCTCACTAATTTTCTCATCACCTTGTTCACCTTTCTATTTTCACCTTAACACCTGGGCATTTGGGTTAGTTTCCTGTTTGGGTGGCAACTTCACTTATTCATCCATTCACAAGAGCTTATACAAGAAGAAATCCTAGTAGCTTGGTTAACTTCACTCCCAATTCTGAAGAGGCTCTAAGAGCTCAGTTAAACAAATTACATTCTAATAAGCATTTAATCTTTCTCAAACAGGAAGCCCTCCCTGATATCCACTTGCTTTTCCCTAATCCCGTTTGTCAGGACATCATCGATTTTTACGGGCCTTGCAACTTTGCCAATGTCCAAGGGTATCCTCATAATCTTCTAGATGCTAGTGTGGATAGGATCCCTATGTTTCAAGGGAATAATGGAATCACTGTTGATGCTCATATCAAGAAGTTCACATCTTTCCTTCTTAGACATGCTCACGCCACTGCCTACAATCATGAAGATGTTAGAATGAAGCTCTTTGTCCTTTCATCGGAAGATGATGCATTGTAGTAGTACTTAGACAAGCCTGATAACTCTTTTGATTCTCTACAATCTCTCATCAATGCATTTAAGAGTAAATACGGGTACAAGAAGGAAGGAAAATATATTTTCAAAGCTATCAATAGCATAAAAAAGAATGAGAATGAAACGGTTGAGGAATTTAATCAAAGATTCAATGGCATTATCAAAGAAATGACATAGGGTTATAAGCCTCTAGACAAATCCCTATTAGAACAATATCTTAAGGCCTTTTATGTTGATACATTGTATAAGATAAGACATGCAAAACCGACTGATTTAGCCACTCCTCAAGATGTTGTCGAAGAGTTAGAAAAGGATAAGAAAGCATTTGGTATGTCAGAAATTCCTGGTTTTCAAAGAGGTCCGGTCAAAAATAAAGGTTGAAAAATAAAGGAGGTAGAGCATGACCCAATCAAGGAACTAACTCAAATGATTAACAAAATGAGGGTTGAGCATACTAGAGAAATAAGCATCATGCAATCTAGGCTAATTCAAATGGAACGAAATCAAATTCAGAATATTCAGCGTAGAAATAATAATAATAATAAAGGTAATAACAATCCATGGCCATGAAGGAATCCTCTTAATGATCAAAGGCCTCCCACTCTTCTCAATTTCATTAATATCGTTGATCATCCTATTCCATTTTGCAGACCTAGAGAAGGTTTTCATGAAGAAAGTGCATGTGCCATTGCTAGAAAACTCCTGGATAAAAGAACTAGTGAACAAATAAATTATGTAAATCAAAGTTCTTCTAAGGAAGGTCGTCGCACAAACATGATCTCTTCATCTTTCGCCATCGACAACTTCAGTGATGAAAAAGATCTTATCACACAAATGTATGTTGAAACTCCATCTCGGGAGCAAATTCTACAAATTGCTAGAAGCAAAGGTTATACTTATCAAAAGAAAGGAAAGGATCAAAATCAGAATAAACAGGTTGCATCTAAAAGCTATCAATCAGGATTGAAAATTGATTGGGTTGCGTGGATAAACAGTGTTAAGATTTTTGTCCCAGTGCTAAAACTTTTAAATATTCCTTCTCAAAGAACAGTGTTCTTTAAAGTGTTAAATTTTCTAAGTCTATCTGTTAGAAAATTAATCTGTATTCTGCTGGTTTATTTCTTCTACTTGTTTAATTCTAACAAGTTATTTAATACATTTAAATATCGAAATAAACACAATACAGTCACAATATCTATAGATCATCAACTGAAGGAAAATAAGCACACAAGTGACACTGTTATTTTTGGACCAATGTTCCAAGAAAAACCTAATGTGCGAAAACCGGTGCAGCTATTCAGAGGGTTTTATTATTATGCAGTTTATCTGAGTACAACTGGGTGCCTAAACCGGCTCACCCGACAAAGAAAAATATATGGCAACAACACCTCTATATCCGGAAACAGGTATTCATAAAACCTGTCCCACGAAACCCTCTCCGGCACAACTGAAGCTCAGCGCTAGCCCTTCTAGCCACTATGTCAGCCCCAGGACCCTCTATGTCAGCCCTCTGAGGCACTGCACAACCTTTGGGAGCCTCTATGTCACTCCCTCTGCGCTCTGCGTGGATGACGCAGTCTCTCTGGGCTCTGTGTTGCCTCTACTAGGCTCTGCGTAGCTTGGACTAGCTGTTGTTGTCGCTCTTCGACTTTTGTGCTGACCTCCAAGTATTGTCCCTGCCTCTCTGCCTCGTAATCACTGCCCCTCGCTGTTGATCACTGATTCAACTTTGCTTAGCAACCCCACTGTAGCAAAATGAATGACTGATTACTCTCATGTATTCTCCAACTGACACTCAAGCCTCCTCTTATACTTTTCTCATTGGTCCTTCAACGACCGAGATTAAATCTCTAAGCAACAGCTAAGATTATATTTGGCTTGATCCATGACTTTTGGAACATTCTAACCCAGTTTTATATTAATACCCATTAATATTTTATTTTTCCTAAGTTTAGACTTAGGAACTCCATTAAAAATATTAATCATTTTAATATCTCCTAAACCAGTTAGAATCTGCCCAAACCCTTTCTAGGTCTTGGAGATCTCATGTGCTTTAGCCTCTCCATCAATTTTCATGGCTAGAGCACATCTGATGCTACACCAAATCAACACTCCCTCTTAGCGAGGACTGTGCTCCAGTAATACTCCACAATAAGTATCACCCTAATTATCCAGCACCGGTTCCTGTGTTGATGCTAGGCCTCCCTGCCCAACATCCTTTGCACTGTTGCATCCTGTACTGCTACCCATGGCCCTGCCACTACCACTGTTGCACCCATACGGAAGCTCCCTCTGCATCCGTGTTGTTGCTGGTCCATACTCCCAGCATTGCATTTACACTGCAACCCCCTCTCATCATGTTGCATCATGCTACTGCACTACAACTCAGTTACTGAGAAGTAAGTAACTGATACACCCAACTTCTGACATCCCTGTTAGGCTAGAAACACTCCCGATGCTGAAGCTCCCTGTGCCGCTAACAATTGCTCCCTCTACTGACCTCTGCGCTGCTGCAACAACTCTCTGCATCTCGCACCGTTGCACACCTCTCTGTGCCATCCTGCACTGGTGCAACACTCTCATGCCTCTCGCACTGTTGCAGCCTACTAGCCTCGCGCTGCCTGGGGACTTCTGCACTGTAGCACTCTCTGTCGCTTCATCCGCATCCATCTCTACCGACATCCACCAGTCCTGCTACTCCTCTTCGGGGCTCCCGTAACAAGGTATAATCCAAGAGGTTGGGTACCTCAAGGATCCTTCCCCTCATCACCTATAGATCTGTCTGACTACAGCTCGATGTCTCCCCACTTCTTCTCAAGTGGCACATGAGCACTCATGGCACAATCGTCATCCTCCTTGACTTCTTTCTCCGCCTTCGCTGGCGCAGCCTTGGACTCAGAAGCCTCTCCCTTGTTCTTCTTTCTCGGACACTGATTCACAAAATGACCCAGCTCGCCACAATGGAAGCACTTGACCTTGGAGAGGTCCTTCTTCTTCCTCTTCTCCTGCTTTCTCGCAAATGCTAGAGCCGCATCCTCTTCTTCCTCTTTCTTGATTCTGACCCCTTTTCCGCTACTTCCCGCCTTGGTCAGTCGTCTGATCTCTTCTTGACGAAGAGCCACCCACAGTTCCTCCCAATTGGAAGGCTTGTCCTAAACAAATACCTCCCAATCCTCTGAGACTGCATTCAGTGCGGTCCTCACCATCAATTCCTCATCCGGCGTGACCCCTATGGAAGTTAGCTGATCACGGATCTCCTTCAATCAACCAAGGGAGACATCTATCTACTCTCCCCTCTGCATCTCGTATGCCCTTAGCTGATTCTCCAAGAGCATCTTCCTCTGCACAAAATTATGCTGGTACAATGTCTTCAAGGTGTCCCACATCTCCTTTGTCATTTCCTTCTCGGCAATATGCGGTACCACACGATCCTTGACCCCATCAAGGATGATGCACTTAGCCTTAACCATTGCCTCCTCGTACCTTTCATTAGTTGTCGGGTCAACTGGAATAGCTATCACTCTCGAGACGAAGCCCTTGATGCGATCTCTATCTAGAATGGACAACATCCTGGCCTTCCAGACCACAAAGTTGGATGCTCCGTCTAGCCTATCCTGATCTCTCAACCCATTCACGGCCATCTTGTTGCTCTTCTTTTGACTCCTCTCCCTCCTGGAAGTCCTCTATTCGACTCCTGTTGAGTCTCTCTACTTCCTGTCTGGAAGTTCTTTTCTGGACTCCCTCTGAGTCCCGATTTCCCTCCTGGAAATCCTTCTGCCAACGTCAAGTTGCCCCACTCCGATCGTCTGTGCAACTGCAACACTAATCCGAATTCCTTGGCTAGAAATCCACCTCGAAAGCAACTCCCTCCACCTTGGTCTTGCCCTGTTAGGTATTGTTTTGACCACAACACCCCACCAGCTCCGCTCCGCAAACTACCCACAGCCTCCTATGCCCCAAAAACTGAAGGATTGAGCCTCTTGGCTCTGCGCAATCCCGGCACTGGCAAAACAGCTCCCTCAGCCAACTGCGTCAGCGCTCCTGGCCTCTGTGTGGCTTTGCGTGAGCCTGTTTTTGCCTCCCTCAGCCTCTGTGTTGGCCTCTCTCTGGCCCAAACTGATGATGAAATCCCTCTACATCACTACTTCCTCTATCGCCTTCTGCACAGATCAGTTCTGTCACTCGGGAAAGCTGAATCTACAGCAAATGCTCTGCTAAGTCGATGCTTTCAGTTTTCCTGTGATTTGCAACCACGCTCTGATACCATGTTGAATTTTCTAAGTCAATCCATTAGAAAATTAATCTATATTCTACTAGTTTATTCTTCTACTTGTTTAATTCTAACAAGTTATTTAATACATTTAAATATCGAAATAAACACAATAAAGTCACAGCATCTACAGATCATCAACTAAAGGAAAACAAGCACACAAGTGACACTGTTATTTTTGGACCAATGTCCCCGAAAAACCTAATGCGGGAAAACCAGTGCAGCTATTCAGAGGGTTTTATTATTATGCAACTTATCTTAGTACAACTAGATGCCTAAACTAGCTCAACCGACAAAGAAAAATATACGGCAGCAATACCTCTATATTCGGAAACAGGTATTCATAAAACTTCGAAACCCCCTCCGACACAATTGAAGATCAGCGTTGGCCCTTCTGGCCACTGCGTCAGCCTCCGCTGACCTGGGTCAGCCCCAGGACCCTCTGTGTCATCCCTCAGAGGCACTGCGCAACCTCTGGGAGCCTCTGTGTCACTCCCTTTGCCCTCTGCGTGGATGACGCAGTCTCTCTAGGCTCTGCATTGCCTCTACTAGGCTCTGTGTAGCCTGGACTGGCTGCCACTCTCGCTCTTCAGCTTCTGTGCTGGTCTCCCAGTATTGTCCCTGCCTCTCTGCCTCATACTCACTACCCCTCGTTGCTGCTCTCGCTCTTCAGCTTATGTGCTGGTCTCCCAGTATTGTCCCTACCTCTCTGCCTCGTACTCACTTCCCCTCGCTGCTGATCACTAATTTAACTTTTCTTAGCAACCCCGCTCTAGCAAAATGAATGACTGATCACTCTAGTGTATTCTCCAACTGACCCTCAAGCCTCATCTTATACTTTTCTCGTTGGTCCTTCAATGGCCGAGATTAAATCTCTAAGCAACGGCTAAGATTATATTTGGCTTGATCCATGACTTTTGGAACATTCTAACCCAGTTTTATATTAATACCATTAATATTTTATTTTTCCTAAGTTTAGACTTAGGAACTCCATTAAAAATATTAATTATTTTAATATCTCCTAAACCGGTTAGAATCTGCCCAAACCCTTTCTAGGTCTTGGAGATCTCATGTGCTTTAGCCTCTCCACCAATTTTCATGGCTAGAGCACATCCGATGCTACCCCAAATCAACATAAAGCTCTAGTCATGTCTCAAAAGGATACGACTGATACGCATCCAAAAGACAAAGAAATTAAGTTAAAGGATCTAAATTGTCACATGACTAATGAAGATAATCAGCCTTTTTTCCTTACTTCAAAAGTTAATGATTGCTTGCTTCATAATTGTATCTTGGATTCAGGTGCCTCAACTAATGGCATGACTAAGAAATTTATGGATCAACTGAATCTGAGAATCTCAAGGCCTTATCACAACATTTGTTCTATGGATTCAAATAAAATTGATGTCCTTGGTGTAGTTAAGAACTTACAGGTTGTCTTGGAAAATTATCCATACAAGATTATCACCGTGGACATAGCAATCATTGATGTGCCAGATGTATGGGGAATGCTTTTATCTCGAAAGTTTGCAGCTGATTTAGGTGGATGCATTCAGTTGGATCTATCATATGCCATTGTTCCCGCAGCAGCAGGTGGTATGGTCAAATTATAATGAGAGATTGAAAAAAGGTACCATGTTGAAAATCCAAAAAGGCCTGAGCATGATGAGGAAATTAAACCACAGGGTCATCCTTAAGAACATAATGCAGTGGTCATTGAGTTCTTCTGGCCTGTATATCATTTTTCTTCATTCATCTTCCAAGCAAGAAAAGGCTTGATTTTGACAGCAATATGCAACGCAGTGATGAAAGTTCACATCAGCCAAAAAGGGTCAAGATTCAACAGGGAATATCTGATAAGCAACCTATTGACTTACCTGAAAGCAAAGAGGTGTTCCAGATTGTGCCACAAGGATGACATCTGATGCCATAGGGCATCTTTTGTATTGTATTTCTAACCCTATACTCCTAGTTAAGATTTCATTTATGTCATTAGTTAGTTTTCTTTCCTACATTTAATTTTATGTCTTTACGTTTTAATATGTTATTCTATTCCAGCAGATGTTCCATATATACATGATGATTTGAATTTTGAATGGATATATATTTGATGGACTTTTGTTTTCTTGGATACAGGATTCTAGATTCTCACATTCCTTCAACAAAACGTGTCCCCAAGTAGAGCCAGATGTTGACCACACTTTGTCAACAGTCCAAGGAAGCAAAACACGAAGACACGAAGAAATTTTTTCAAAGTTGAAAGTCATCCGCCAGCATATTTTATCATTGTAAACCCAATTTCTACAAGTTATATTATAAATGATGCCAGTATGACCATTTATTTATGTAACACCACCTAGGTAAGCCTTTGATTTTGGCAACAGATTTCATCCTAGGAAGTTTTTTAACCTCCCTGAATTATGTGTTTCTAAACACGGATAATCGGTAGAGTTTTTCTTCTAGCTTAAACCCCAAAGCTAGGGTGGAATCCCTTGACAAGGGCTTAGGTGAGTCCTAGAGTTATATAGAGTCTTTATAAAAATGTGTTTGGGAATAATTTAAGCACATTTGGCTAAATTATTTTATTTCAAACCACTTGCTCTATACTAGATCGTATTGTGTCGTAGAATTGGGTGATGCCACAAGGGTCTATGTGTAAAGGCGTGTTCCCCTTTGAGGGTTGAATTAATTGTAATATCCTGATGTCAAAATATTTTAATGCATAGTCCCTCATACTTAGACACCGTAACTAAAATATTTGAGGGTGGAAAAAATTATTAATCCCCTCTAGTGTCAATCAGTTAATTTTTCTGGCTAAATTAAATAAAAATCTAAGTCATAAAATTAATTAATTTTGAGTCAAAAAAATAATTATAAAGATTAATTTCTCTCCAAATGGAAAATAATAAAAAATTCGTGGGCCAAAGAAAAGTCAATTTCTAAAGGTCCTCCACAAAGGAAAAAATGGATATTTTAGGAAAATTTGAGCCCTCAGACCTTGGTGGTTAAGTCAAAAGTCAAATTTTTGAGGAAATTAATCCAAATATTAATTTTTAGATTAAATAAAAATGGGTTTTAAGAAAAATTCAAATTTTTCCTCAAAATTAAAAATTTAACAATAGAGATTAAACGATGATCAAGCTATTTTCAACGATCGAGATTATTTTGACAAGGATCAAGCCAACTCGTCGTTATTTTCCGCTTGGAGAGGTTTCTCTATATAAAGGAGCTATTGAATTTTTATTCTCTATCTTTGGATTATGTAAATTCTTAAACATTGGTATTGAGTTGCAGATCTGCTAGGAACATTTTGTATCATAATAAAAAACTTTGGGGTTCAGTTCATGATGTTTTTATTCCGTTGATCTGTGGTATGTGTTAGCTACGTGTGATCATATTTTGAGCTAAATATTGATTAATAATTATTATTTCATTTGTCGGTGATAAGTGTTGAAGAAAGTATAACTAGGTTCGGTATTTACAAATGTAATTTTGATCTTTGTACTTGTCAAGAGAAAGAAATATTATTTTTGTAAATTAAATGAATGAGTTTCTTGCTCATTTCTTAGGTCTAGAAAAGTCAAATAGTCAAAGTCATATGTAAGGAGCTCTTCTTGAGCCTTCATGTAATATATATGGGTCAATTGAACGTCTAAGAACAGCCCTCCAAGACCAGCACAATCCTTTTGAAGACAAGCAAGCAAAACGATGAAAAACACAGTCACGTCGGCCAGCAAAAATGAATTTAAAGTCATGTCGGTTCACTTGGTAATGTCGGCTTATTATGGAGGCACAACACCTATAAATAGGCGGCTATAGTCACCACAAAAAACCAGAACTTCACATAGCATAACTTCGGATCACAGGACTTCGGATCACTCTGAAATTTCGGTGACACATAATCTCGAGCAAGCACAGTGACAGGATCTCGGTGGCAAGCACAGTGATACATAATCTTGGGTCTCTCTGTAATGTTTTGTGGGAAAAAGGACTTCGGATACCTCTGTTATCCTCGGTGATGATCATAGTAAAATATATCAGTCTCATGACCATGATCTCTTCTAGTTTTCAATGACTACTGTCTCGAAAGTTACAGTCTCGGCATGCATATAAAGAACCTCAGTCATACTCTGTCTCAGTTTGTATATATACGCAGTCACAGTCTTGATGTATCTACAATGGAGAGGATCATACAATCTCGGCATAACATCAAGACATAGTCATGATCTAAGTATAGTCACAACTATGATCTCAGATCTTTGTAGCAGTGCAGTAAGATGATACAATAATGATGGTGCAGTTGAGATGATGTGAAGATGGAGTAATGGTGCAGAAATAATGATCTCACTGTCATAATGAGTATCCCAGTAGAATCACAATAATGTTCTTTATGATGACAGCAACAAGGAAGATCTCGGTAATGCAGTGATGATGAACTCAACAACGACGAAGAATAGGATTGGTGTATTGGTCTTGGAGTGGCATAGTAAGTCAAGGGTCATGGTCTTGGTGTTCGTCAATTGAAATCTCTATAAGAAGAATTATGTGCGGGTTTTCCTCTCCAAGAGGGAGAGGTTTTGGCCCTCGCAGATTACCAACATCCTGTGTTCTTGTCTCTTTGTTTTTGGTAGCTATTTATGAAATAAGAAATACACATTCTAATAATGTCAAGGAGAAGATTGTGTTAATAAGAAAATTAAAAATGCCTCACAAATAGTTATGAAGTCAAGAAGAATCTCATTAACTTCATGTGCCCTAGATTCTTCAACATGGTATCAGAGGTATGGTTGCAATCTAAGGAAGGACAGAAAAGAGACATACAAAGATCTGTCTTCAAGGACATCAAAGCAAGTTGGAAGGTTTGAAGGAGCAAGTCTACAACAGTACATGGAATATCAACTCCATTGATTACAATCATGCACTCAACTCATGTTCAGTTTGATGGAATATATCAGTACCATTCTTGGGATCCTTGCTTCTTGATCACTGAACCTTCTCTATGTAATAAATTACAGTCTTGGCATTTATGGCAGAATTGATCCAAGGAGTGCCTCTCACAATCCATATTATACCACTATAGTCACTACAAGAAGGTAGTTTCGGTGATAAGACAGTCTCTCTATACAGTGCCTCTCTACACAAAGACATCATTCTCTCGACATAGTGTCATAAAAAAATAGTTGTCACAGTCTCTGATCTCAAACAGCATGATGCTCAGATCAGATCATAAGCCTCTCTATATCACTATCATGGTTTGGATAATGCTCAATGTAGGTGTTTGCTGATGCACTCCAAGGAATACTGAGTGTGATAAAGTCCACTTGTGGGATAGCAGCATCACTAGCATGTCAACGATGTGCTCAAATACCTCAAAGATGAATTGGGGGTCAAGATGATCCCAAGATCATAAAGCAGTCACGATGATGTCAAGATCACAAATGTCATGATGTTAGAAGGTCTCCAAAGAAGTTTTGGTAAAAGGATACTAGTGGTTCATGATGGGAAGCTCAAGCAAAAGAACCATCAAGGTGAAGATCTCCTCTTCACATTAAGTATCTTTCATGTTTTTGGTTTAATAAATTTGTTTTGCAAGGAAATAAAAATATTGGAGGATAGTCATAGTCCTCATGAAAAAGGTCCTTGCATAAAATAAGGAAGATTGTCATAATCCTCATAGAAAAGAGAAATCGTTGATGTCTATGGAAAGGTCTCTGAAGGTCAAACGATACTTGAATGTATCAAGAGACTCATAGGAATCATATGAAGTCACTCAAAGGTCCTCACATGCTAAAAGAGGAGACATAAAGAGAGATATATGAAATTCTAGAAGATATATCCTCTGAAATTATAGCAAAGAAGGTCACATCACTTAGACCTACACAAAAGCTTGGCCGTCAAGCAAAGCAAGACAGAATAAGTATAGCTAACACTCAATGCTATAGAAAGATTTTGGAAGCTCATATCACTGAAAGATGGAGGAAGCTGAAGAAAAAGGGCCAAGGAAAGAGGGAGTAACAAATGTCTCCTATGAGTAAGATGTTATCCCTCACAAAAGGGTTCTATCATAAGCTCCTAAATCTTGTGTTATAGATATGACCAAGATAATAAAATGCATCATGGCATCATGGAAGCATTAGAAACAAGAGCTCGTGACATCACCATGGGAATCATGAAAGACAAAACCCATGGCAGACAAACATGAAGAATATAGCTCTTGGGAACCTCAGTGGACATTGAGGAAACGGAAGGAGTCATTTGGGGCAAGGCGCATCATACATCAAGTCAAAAAGAAAACATCTGCCAGTTGGGGATATACAAGATCCTCAAAATTCTCTAATGGAATCCTCATCGAAGGGTTCACTAATCTAGAGAGAAAGCAAGTGTTGCAACAAGAATTCCAACTCATGGAATCCATGAGATAATGATGTGATGACATGAAGAAGATCAAGGGATTGAAGTTCTCTTCAATCAAGGAAGCTGCTGGAAGAAGCCTCAATGACCCGAAGGTAAAATAAGGTATATATGCTTGTGTTTAATATTTAATGACATGTCATATGGTTGCAGGTAACATGGATCATTACTTATATCTTGAGAAGCATGATCAAGAGAAAAAGGATCTCCTCCTCTGAAAGGATGCAGGAAGGCATAAATCACACTAGATGAAATCAACATAGTATTTCCTCATATGAAGTATGAAGTGGTTGACTAGAAGTAAGAAACTCTGATTGAAAGCATCTGAGAAGGAAATGTGTGAGGAAGGAATAGATCGTGAGATATGCAACCCTAATGAAGGCAATCAACATCCAAAGACCAAGAAGACTTGACTAGGAAATCTCCTGGAAAGATATGAAGACTCTGATGGAAAAGATGAAGACCCTTGACAATGGATATCTTTGGGAGATGTGTCAACATGAATGCAGGATGTTGATACCTACAGGAAGATGTCATGATGAAGAGCCATCTAGTAAGGTATGATTTAATTTAATGTTATGTTTTGATTTCTTGAATAATATTTGGATGAGTGCATGCAGGGCTACTGGAACAAGAATTGTAAGTACAAGTACAACTGGCATTCATGTGGTGGATGGAAATTCCTAAAAGAAGCATGATGGGAAAGAAGTAACTACATGACGAAGGTTCCAGATATGTATCAAGAAGGCCACTTTCCACAAAGAAAGGAATGAGATGACTAACTAAGGAGGAAAGTGATCGATGACTATTGCCCTACAAGAAAGAAGCTCAACTAACTTTCATGGCATCAAGGAGAAAAGTTGATCAAGTAGCTGAAGGATCCACGAAGAAGAAGTTGTTGATGTATGGAAGAGTCCCTAACTAAAAGGGAGCTCTGACTGGTCCCTGATCAAGAGGGAGCTTGGATTAGATCACCCCTGATTACAAAGGGGTGACAATTGTGTTTTTCTATTTCATGTGTCATGCACTAGACCAGGACTAACAGTCGTAAGTCTAGGTGCAGGCCATGAATGGAAATGTAGATACATGATAGACCCAACATTCTTGTCTTGACCTGGGAAGAAAGAATGGAGGATTGGGTAATCACCTGGCATCCTATACTCTTTGAGGATGTGTAGGGCATCTAAGATCTAAGTCACAAGGTTCGGCGAACCTGAAGCTTCAGGTTCGAAATTCGCCGAACCCGTAAAAAAAATTTGAGGTTCGTTCAGGTTCGGCGAACCTGAAGGTCGAACCTCAAGCCGAATTCGAACCTAATCGAACTCCATCGAACCTGTCGAACCGAATCGAACTTAATCGGACCTAAACGAACCGAATCGCGTACTTGAACGAATTTTTGAGGTTCGATGGTTTTCTGGACGGTTTTAGAAGAAAAACAGTGGGCCGCATACCGCTTTTTAGCAGTTCTGGCCCGTAACCCCTACTGCACGTTATTCACTGACTCAAAGGAGGACAAATCGCAGCACATCTCACAAGTTTGAATCGTCACTGCCTTGGGAGTAGGAAGGTTCTGATGAGGCCAGGAGGAAGGCGATCACAAAGAGAAACGCAGCTCCTTCCGCCTTTGAATTTCTTGCCTCCTAGGCATTCCTCCTGATTGGGTTGTTCAGTCATCGAACACCGAGAAAAAACGATGAATCGGATACGCCAACATCGATAGGGTCCTCCCTTCTGTCTCCTTTCCTTATTAAAATAACACTTCTTCCCCCACAGGCAAGTGGCGAGATAACGAGCACAACACGAAAACAAACTATAAATAAGGTTTTCCTAAGCAAGGAAAGCCGATGGAAAATACAATTACGTGCGCTGGTTCACGAGTACAACATAACAACTATTTAAAATATAATATTTCCAAGCATCGAAAGCCCACGGAAAGTAAAATATATTTTCCAAGAAATTCATCTCAGCTTCAAAACGATACTTTCTTGTTGGAAAAAGCAGCGGAAATTATAATTAATTGTACGGGGAAATTAGTTTTAAAATGAAATTTTATTATTTTAAAGGTATTAATAATATCATATATTATAAATAAGTTAATGATTAATTTAAATTATAAATATTTAACTCATCACTTTTATTAATGGAAAATAATTAATTGGTGGTCTGTAAATAGGTTTTGGTAGTCTCAGGAGACGGCCTTTTTGCCAGATATTTTTTGGTCTCTGAGTATAACTTGTTTCTTTACTTCCTGAATTAACCAAATAAAAACAATTTTAAAACATATTCTAAACTTATTATTAATAAATTATTAATTTTTTTTAATTTTTTAAAATATTAATATTACAATAAATAATTAATTATTATTATTATCATTTTTTAAATTATAAATCACAAAAATATAATGTAATATACAAGAAAAAAACCACTAAAATAGAATCTAATATACTGCAGATTATTATAAGATAGAGTAATCAATTTTGAAAGTAAAGATTAAATAGTTATCGTAACACTTATATATACGTTGTGGAAACGAAAAAAAAAAGATTTGCATTTTTTCATAATAATAGTGTTTATCATACGGTAATGAATGAGGAGAAGGTTTTTTATTTCATTGTTGTAAATTTAAAGGAAGTGACCGTCAAGGAGAATAATAAAAAATATTATTTTTTATGGTTATGTCAGAAATGTTAAATTTTTTTAATATTTAATATAAATAATAAAATTAAAAATTATTATTTATTTTTTTATTTAAAAAAACAATATATAAAAGATTACTAGTATTTGACATTCATTTAAATTTTGAAGACTGAAAATTATGTCATTTCTTTTTGCAAACTACTATTGTCACATTGTGTATGTTTACATTTAACTAGATGTTAGAATGATTACATTATTCATGTATGTTTACTAATAAGAATTTGTGTTCATGTGTTATGGATCGATTTTGAATTTTCTATTATTTTGTCATATATAGATATATATATATATAAATATATATATATTGAAAAATATGTATAGTTGAACCTAATGCCGAACCTCATTCGAACCTGATCGAAAAATTCGAATTCGAATCGAACTTAATCATTGTCGAACTCGAACTCAAACTCGAACCGTGTGACATAGTCTAAGATAAGAGTAGGCAAGAGGACCGATATTCTTTGAGCGCTGAGAACCCAAGATAAGAATAGTCCTAGAAGGTCATACTCAGTGAACACCCGGGTGGGTATTATGTACCTTGAGAGACAATGACGAAGGTGTCTATAGTCATTGGTCTCGCCAGCATTGTAGCTCATGGTCTTGTGAAGAGATGGAGTTGTTAGTCAAGGCCTTGCACTGTGACAATGTTGGTTGATATGATGCTATACAGATGGGTTACCAATCTGATTCTTCTTATGAGAAATTCTTCAGATTGAGAATGACCAAGTACCATTATAAAAACCTCCCTAGTTAAGAGGGAGTGTTGAAGAAAGTATAACTAGGTTCGATATTTACGAATGTAACTTTGATCTTTGTACTTGTCAAGAGAAAGAAATATTATTTTTGTAAATTAAATGAGTTTCTTGCTCATTTCATAGGTCTAGAAAAGTCAGATCAAAGTCATATGTAAGGAGCTCTTCTTGAGCCTTCATGTAATATATATGGGTCAACCGAATGTCTAAGAACAACCCTCCAAGACCAACACAATCCTCTTGAAGACAAGCAAGCAAAACGATGAAAAACACAATCACGTCAACCAGCAAAAATGAATTAAAAGTCATGTTGGTTCACTTGGTAATGTCAGCTTATTATGAAGGTATAACACCTATAAATAGGCGGCTATAGTCACCACAAAAAATCAGAACTTCACATCACAGAACTTCGGATCACTTTGAAATTTCGGTGACACATAATCTCGAGCAAGCACAGTTATAGGATCTTGGTGGCAAGCACAGTGATACATAATGTCAAGTCTCTCTGTAATGTTTTGTGGGAAAAAGAACTTCGGATACCTTTGTTATCCTCGGTGATGATCACAGAAAAAAAAAATCAGTCTCATGACCATGATCTCTTCTAGTTTTCAATGACTACTGTCTCAAAAGTTACAGTGTCAGCATGCATGTAAAGAACCTCAATCATACTCTGTCTCAATTTGTATATATGTGCAATCACAGTCTTGATGTATCTACAATGGAGAGGATCATATAGTCTCAGCATAACATCAAGACACAGTCATGATCTAAGTATAGTCACAACTATGATCTCAGATCTCTATAGCAGTGCAGTGAGATGATACACTAATGATGGTGCAGTTGAGACGATGTGAAGATGGAGTAATGGTGCAGAAACAATGATCTCATTGTCATAATAAGTATCTCAGTAGAAGCGCAATAATGTTCTTTGTGATGACAAAAACAAGGAAGATCTTGCTAATGCATTGATGATGAACTCAGCAACAACGAAGAAGAGGATTGGTGTATTGATCTTGGAGTGGCATAGTAAGTCAAGGGTCATGGTCTTGGTGTTCGTCAATTGGAATCTCTATAACAAGAATTATTGTTGATTTAGGTATGTTCTATGCTAGAGCAATTTATTTAAATTTTCACAGTTAGCAATCACATCAGCATTAAGATAAACTGCAGATAGAACATAAATATAAATCGCAAAAGACAAGCCAAGACAAGAGGACACAAGATGTGGCGGGAGCCAGGGACAAACCCCACAATGTGTGGGGAAACACTTTGATCAAATCTTCTTTTATCTTCAAAGTTCAGCAGAGAAAGAGAGAGAGAGAGAGATAGTACATTTACAACAGAAGTCAACAATTTGACTTGTCTAGATCTAAGCATAGATCATCTCCTATAATGATGAGATCAATTGAAGACATTCTACTTCAACTGATACCTATCATCGTGCTGCATCTGGTCCTCTAGTTGCACCACTGCATACTACACCATGGTGCTGCCCATGTCCATGATCTTATCCATCATAATGCTGCTCAAACTAATGAGCATCATGTTGCTGCCCCTGCTAATGTACCCATGCACATAATCTCATAGTGTTGCTCACCATGTTACTGCCTCTGCCTTCTCGTTGCTTCATCATGCATCAATTTGCCTCTGTTGATATCAGCCTTAGCTGCTTGCTCATGCATCATGCTACTCATACTACTGCCCATTATGCAGCTCATCATGCTGCTCATAACACTGTTCCGTTGCTTCATTATCGAGGTCATATACATATCAGCCTTAGCTGCTTGCTATGGCTTGCAGCGTAGCAAAGCAGCTAGGCTATAGTTCCACGCAATCTCATTATGCACAGCATATTGGTATTCCTCCAATACCATGACTACGTTTACTTCTTCATCACTGCGGCTTGATGACAATGGTTCATTAATGACTACCTGACTAGTGTGTATATAACCATGAATACCCAGCGTATATACATGTCTAGCGTATATATATATAACCTATATATTGCAGCGTATATACTGCCCAATGGTACTGCAGCGTATATACTCCAATGTTTTCTGCGCAGAGTATATACTGTCCAACGGTACTACAGCGTATATACTCCAGCGTTTATATTACAGCAAGGTATATTAAATGACTGCGTGACATTCATTCCCATATGTGTATTATAACTGCGTGGTATGACTGCGTTCCCATATGCGTATTATATCTGCATGGTATTATATGACTGCGTGGTATATTGTATCACTGCCCAGCGTATATATTTCTATGAATGCCCAGCGCCAGCGTATATATATATATAATGCCCAATGTATATATTTCTATGAATGCCCAGCATCAACGTATATAGATAATGCCCAGTGTATATATTTCTATGAATGCCCAGCGTCAACGTATATATATATATAATACCCAGTGTATATATAATGCCCAGCGTATATATTTCTATGAGTGCCCAACGTATCCACCTGCGTTGTGCATAAATATATTCATTGAGTTGTTGTGTGTAATCCATGTAATATCTATTGCCATAGCTGCGTACCATTGATAGCATGGTATATTGTATGACTGCCCAGCGTATATATTTCTATGAGTGCCCAGCGTATCCTCCTGCAATGCATTGACCGTGAATCATGAACAGCGTTATGTGCGGCTCTTCAGGAGCAGATTAGGGCAACATATCAATGCGGCTTCCATGGCTCCCTTCTACTACGTCTTCCATCTACTGTGGTTGTGTATATGGCATCATGTTTTACTATGTATGTTGTGCGTTAGAATTAGGGCATCATAGGCCAACGTACATTTTCATGGTGTCTCTCTCTTGCTCCAAAAAAACCCAAGCGTGGAGAGGAGATCACATGAGGAATGTGTCTTCAAATAACATCGAATCCTCTTCTATTTACACTAAAACATATATGATGAATAGACATGACGTTTGGGCTTCCTGAGCCTACGTAAGAGCTGGTCGGCTAGATAATAAAACCATAATCTAAATAAATTCATATCTCCATAAATACATATCGGAATCGGATGATCTTTGGATCAATCCTACACCTCTTGACGAGAGGGATCCAATAAAAATATCAGCTGCCATAAATAAGCTGACCCACATGGAGTTTGGCCCTAGTTGCCAATTTAACACTCCCTCTCAACTAGGGAGAACTCCATCCGCTGATCCATAATTCTGATTGTACTATCTCTGCCATCAGTGCCCTGCATTGCTCGACCCAGCTCTGCTCTGCTCTGCTAGCTCTACTCTGCTCTGCTAGCTTTGTTCTGCTTTGTTCAACTCTGTTGTCTCTGCTGGCTCTGCTCTGCTCTGCTCAACTCTACTGAACTATGAAGAAGAAGAATCGATCGAGAATGTCTCATACCATTCTCCACTGACCCGAAGTCAGTCTCAAAGTGCGTACCACTGGTCCCAAACCAGTCTCAACCGACCCGAAGTCAACTTCATAGTAGGTACCACTCCTACCACTGGTCCCAGACCAGTATTGCAGTCTCAGAGAGTGTACCACTAGTCCCAGACCAGTCTCAACCGACCCGAAGTCAGCGTCATAGTATGTACCACTCTCACTGGTCCCAGACCAGTACTGCACTGACACAAAGTCAGTCTCAGAGTATGTACCACTGATCCCAGACCAGTCTCAACTGACCCGAAGTTAATGTCACAGTATGGTACAACTCCTACCACTGGTCCCAGACCAGTATCATTGATCCCATATCAATGGAGGTCATCCTAGCGTAGGGAGTACGGTAGATACAACGATGCATCCATCAGTACTAATATGGTCCCTAACTTCATTTCCCTGCTCATTGATCAAATGAGAGGTACTTCCCATGAGTCCCAGACTGCATGGGTAGGATGCCTCGACAGGAGAACTAATCAATCCTGTCCTCATAGGAGAACACATCAATCATGCTATAATTACCATGGAGAACACATCAATCCTGGCCGCCATGGAGAACACATCAATCCAGGCCTTACAAGAGAACACATCAATCCTGCTACAATCGCCATGGAGAACACATCAATCCTGCTACAATCGCCATAGAGAACACATCAATCCAGGCCTCATAGGAGAACTAATCATCCTGCTACACAGGAGAGCGAATCATCCTGTTCCACAAGAGAGCAAATCATCTTGTCCCACAAGAGAGCGAATCATCTTGTTCCAGTGCGCACCACCAGGGAAGGGTGAGTCACCCTATGGTCGTATGTTGCTCCAGTAAGAACCGCAAGCCCCCCAGAGCTCCCAGAGCTCAATGTATGCAACATGCAAGACCCTTTTACAAAGGTCTCTCGACGACTCCAAGTCATACAGGAAAATCACAAATTTGATCTTTCCTCGGGGCTCTGACAAAGTGTATCGACCTGTACATCATATTAATGCGATGAAGCCTCCTTGCTAATCGACTTGCCATATCACAGATAATGTAGTATCTGATGTCTATCCGCTAGAGCAATTGTCGAATACGGGATTCCTCAATAATCGAATCCCACCTTTGGTTGTTACAGAGAATCACAATGGTATTTCATCATGTGTACAACTCACTGATGAGCTTCCCCAACCAGGCAGCTTCATACGAGATCATACTCGTAGATATGTATCTGGTCTCGACGGTACTTATAACAACCGATTTCTGCTTCCTTATCATCCATGATATCGACGCAGAATCCAAAGAGAACCAGCACTGAGAAGTGCTCTAGTGATTCTCCACAATGCTTGTCGAGTCAGTATTCGAATAATCATGCAGTTTTCATATTTCCAGTAGTGTATCTCAATCCATGAGAGATTGTGCCCGAAGATATCTCAGAGGATTCTTGGCACCAATCCAGTGAGGCTCAACCAAATATGAGCTCACCATGCTAACTGCAAAACATATGTCTGGACGGAAGTTCACCAAGAACATCAACGTGATGGAGTTTATGAAACTCAGAGGCATTTCCCAAATTTGGTCCGACATCACTACCATATAGTTTCTGAAAGTTAATATCTTTGAGGTAGTCACAAGCTTGCAATTTATCATTCCACATACGGAATCCAACTCCCTCTGTCTCCTACAAATGAGAGGGTCTGCACCTGTCAGACATAGGTGCCGCTATGAGAGGTCTATCATCCACAACCTTCAAGAAATGGTTTGGATCGAATTCACTCCTAGTGAATCTCAGCTTCATCAGACAGTTGTTGATCCTCTCATACTATGCCCAGGGTGATTTGCTTCAAGCCATAGAGGGCTTTCTTCCACCTGTCTACATGAGATTCCCTGATCATGAATCTCAAAACTCCACGGGTTGTTTCAAACCTGTGGACCTGCTACTTGAGGGGAATGGTCCCCTTGTAAGATTTTCCTTCTGTACATTTCAAACATGTAGTTTCATGCTCTTTTTGAATTCAGGCTTCCCTGTCACCATCTAACTCACAGACCTCCGGTGCTATGTGTCAATGGACATGGTCCTACTCGTGGACTTCCTACAACCCTGAAAGCATCTTAGAAAAATCTATTTTCAAATATGTACCTTCCCATTGACGAATGCCACCTTGAAACCTTTGACTTCCATTTCTGAGATGGACACCAGGTTCTTTTTGCGATCAGGTACATAAAAGAGATCCTGGGATTCATTGCTTTCTTTGAAGAGACGGTCGTGTCCTTGATGACCTGCTTCTGTGCCATTCGGACACTCCTTCGCATAAGGGCCGAACTTATTGTAGCCAAGGCATCTGCCTTTCCTTCCATCCTTAGATCCGAACTTCCCAATGAATTGATCTTTAGGTATGCCATCAGAAGTTCTGTTGTGCCATTCTGATAATATGCTCTACTTCGACTTCACCTTAAGTGAATTGTGAGGAACCCATTGATCCTTCTGTCTTGTCCCAACGGTCTTGGGTGATTGCTCTTTCACTCTTGCTTGGGCACTGTCTTCACCTCAGCTCTGATACCATGTTGATTTAGGTATGTTCTATGCTAGAGAAATTTATTTAAATTTTCACAATTAGCAATCACATTAGCATTAAGATACAATTGTTCATCCAGTGACTTGGTAAATACTATGTCTTAAGCAAGTATGACTCCATTTAAGGCATTGGTCTTTCAAGTCAAATCCAATCTAATCTTCAACTTGTTAATTCAACCAAGTTGCTAGGCCATTCAGTTGTGTCTCCCAGGCTTGTTGGTTGCCAACAAGTCTCCCACCTTCATATCTGATAGGGACTACCCCCCATAGTTTGTTGTAGGGAGGCAGCTAGAATGGAGAGGACAGGGATCAAAGTGACAGCACCCGCCCTAAGTGTTGTCGCATCTTGCCTGTACAGTTTGGGCGACAACAAGTACCATGCTAGGATACATGAAGAAGAATATTCTTGGTTCTATTTATGCAGCTTTTATGTAGCATCACATACACAACAAAGGAGCTCCAATATCAGACTCATGAATGAAGAACTAAAGCTCCATGTTACAGCCCAAAAAATTACCAAAACGTACAGGTACTCGCTTACATGTAAAATACTATTGCACGGGTCCACAAGTAGGTATTAGATCCCACATGCACATGCAAATGGTTTCCTACATGTGGCATTTGTTAAATGTGCTTTCATTGTTACCTACTATTCAGGTGCATAGAGGCCCAGGGAACCATGGTTAAATGGTCATGAACTAACTGAAAATAAAATTATTGTGTAATGGCTCTGTTATCCCTCTTGCAGCAAGGGTACTCCAGAACTTTGGCCACACCATATATGCCCAGAGGATGTGCTTTACAGCCTTGTAAAGCCATGTCAGTGAGTGTTATTTTTGTGAAACTAACTCTTAGATCCCTGTTGGTGTGGACAGCTTTTTTTTATTCATGGTATGTCAGCTGTGTGGCATTGTTGAATCCCCCCTCGTGGGTGGTAACTCCCTGCTTTGATTGTGTAATGTCCCCGAACACTTAAGAAGCTTATGATGAAGTCCGCTGACCTAATATGGTTCCCATAGGCTAAAGCGGAGAAAAAATTAATAAGGGGATTTAATTTGCCTAAGGAAACATTATAAAAGTCTAAGGGGTGAAAAATGAGACATTTCCTAGGCAACTGAAAAGTCACTTTAACTTTATAAAGTGAAAATATTATAAAGTGACTTTATAAAAGTTAAAAGGGTAAAGTGGCGGAAAAAATGGCCATACGTTTATAAAAGAGAAAAAAAATGAGGAGACTCTCATCATTAGTGCATTTGAGTTTTTGGAGAAAAAAGCTCTTGGAGAGTTTTCTTGAGGAGAAGATTAGGGTTTGGAAAACCTACCCATCATATCGCTAGTTTCAGTGCTAAAATTATACACTCTAAGTGGTCCAAAGAGTGAAATCAATCAGATTTTTATTTCACCATTGGGATTCAAAGGAGAAGAAGATTTCCCAGAGATATTGAGATCGAAAAGTGTTATCAGTTGATTTTATGTTCTTATTTGGTGTTTTTTATCTCATCTTGATAGGTTGAAGATCTCCAAAGATGTCTGAGAAGCCTAGTCCAAATCTGAACATATCAATGCTACTGTAGGTTCATTTCAGGCACTGCTTGTTATCTCAGAGACAAGTACTGCATGGGTTTGCTGGAAGTACACGGGCTGTTGCAAGTGTGGAACCTGTGTATATTTCCTGGGCAGCGTATATCATAAACAAGTGCTGGAGTGTTATTCTGGTGGACTCATATTTGTGCATGTACTTATTATTATTGGTTCTCATTAACTACAAGGTTCTATCTTCTTAATTTGCTCACTGTGTATTCAAGTTTTTAAATGAGAAATGTCCATCCTATAGGTGTCATTATTTAATATCAGTTGCATTGAATTTCTGAAACTTGTTATTAAAAATATAAGTTTATTTCTGAAGATTGTTGATGCATGTGGAAGTATTAAAAGCAGTGTCCAGAGAATAAAACTGATTGACACATTTCAAGTGTGCCCCATCTTGCACTCAGCTTAACTCATTTTATCTAGTCTTTCGTTTAAGGAGATACAATACAATCCATCACAAAACTGCATAGATAGATGTTGCTCCAATCAACTAGCAAAACAAAAGACTGAATTGATTCTCAATATAGAAATCAACCCTTAGTTTCTTATGACTCTATATAAGTGTTAAAATCATGTTTATGTGTGTTAATATATATTTTAGAAGTTGACAAGCCAACTACTGTCAGATATTAGAATAATGCTTTTTTAGTGTTTAATGCTCATCTGTGATTGTAATTAGCAGTTTCTTGTTAGAAACTTGTTGTTTCTATATTCTTAGTAGAAACTTGTTGTTTCTACTTTCTTAGTAGAAACTTGTTGTTTCTGTAATTACAGTTGTATTATTTATTGAGCTTCATTGCTCATTGTAAATCAATTCAATACATTCATTGATTATGGTATCAGAGCTCGGATATTTTTTTCGAAATAATTTTTCATTTGTGTGAAAAAATTTGTGCTTCATTTCGAAATTGCTCTCTAGGTTTTGAATTTGCTGCATCATTGCAGATGCCATTGTTTCAAACTTTCATCTGAGTGCGTGCTTTCTCGCTGTTTGAGTTGTTCTTCGGTGGTTTCGTGAGGGTTTCTGGTGCCATCCGAGAGATTTAATACACTCCCCTCGTGCTTCGTGCTTCATGCTGGACCAGACACTATTTGACTGCTGTTCGAATTTCTTTTTACCGTGTGAATTTTTTTTTTGTGAGGTTAGGCTCTGCAACCTACTCGATTCCACCTACTGCAGCCAAAAGTTACGTCACCTCTCGAGGCATGGTGAAACCCTGTTGCAAATCTAGGTTTCATATCAACAAACTGAAGTGTTGATAGTCGTGGTGACTACAGACTTCCGGAGTGACGGATCTACAATCGGCAAAGACCGCCCTCTGCCGCCGCGTCCAACCCTAGATCTGCACCACGAGACTGACGGCTTTTCGCGGCAAAGGCCGAGACTGGTAGCATTTCGTTGCTCCCTCCAGGCAGTCACGGGCAATCGACGAAAGTGACTGAAAGCGTGGCGTGAAACTGTTGGCATACACAAACGATACAGTATCTCTCGCCGCCAAATTCCCACCGTCGTTCACCAAGCAATCGTCGTACGCTAAGCGCCTGAATGTGCTAGGGTCTATCTCTATCGTCGACGCGAAGGAGCCGCCCCTGATGTGGAGATGCATGTGTTTATAATTTCTACAGCAAATACAGGCATACCGTCTGCAAATGTGTAAATAAAGGCATCAACATTCATCCGGCTAAGCACTGCACCACGACGATCTGCAACGCATTAACAGCAATGTAGTTGACGATTTGACGGAACGAATCTGAAACAATAGCAGGGCATTTGGCGAAGGCACAACAAGTTCCTGATTCGAATTCTCGAACGAATCTTCATCGGGGTCCTTTCTGTCATCGTTGTCACCTGTCGTGGCAGAGTTGTCGTGGCAGCATTCTCAAGGGGACCGAATCTTGTCAATCTAAAGATTCTGAAACCAGACGTGATAACACGTGGGCTTATCCTAGTGGGTTACGTATTTTTGGGAGACAGTCTGGTATGTTATATAGCTTCTCTTTTTTGCATAGAGAAGTAATTATGGAGACCACGAATTGCTGGTAACCTACCCGTATCAATTCCTCAGTATATATATTTTCTTTTGATTCTTCAGAAAATAAAGATTTTTTTTGCATACACGTTAGTTTCTGGGCATACAAATATTCTCCAAGTTTCTCCCTGCCTAAGCCTCTCAGAGCGATTTTGGTTTTATTTGCACCAACACCTGTTAGATTTTTCCAGATTAGCCGGCATCTGCATTAAAATCCGTGCCGAATTTCTTTGGTGTTTTCTGTGTCTTGGGAAATGTGCAGATGGCTTCGCTAACCAATCTGATGTTGGAAGGCAGTCAGCGCTTTAATGGCACCAATTATAACATTTGGAAACAAAGAATGTTGACCATTTTTTAATATAGGCATCTTGACCAGCTCGTTTTGGGCAAAGAGCTCCGTCCTGGTACACCTGGTACAGATGAAGATAAGTTTGATGATCGAAATGGAGAGGTTGTTATGCTTCTCAAACTCTCTGTGACTGATGATCAGTTACCACAGATTCCTTCTGGCAAGACATATGCCGAAATCTGGCAACATTTGAAGGAAATGCACGAGACATCCGACAAGAGCAGAGCTTTCTTTCTAAAGAATCAGTTGTTCTCCATCATGATGGAAGAACATATGTCTTTACAGGAACATCTTAACAAGATTAAAGACATTCGATATCAGCTCGAAGCCATTGGTCGGACCATGGAGGAAGAAGATCTGGTAGTCATCACTCTGAAAAGTCTACCAAAACCTTATGATCACTTCATAGAAACACTCAACATTACCTCCACTAATGTAGATCTGAAGTTTCCGGAGTTATGCACCAAACTCATGCAGCAGGATCATTGGAAATAGCAGTTTGGTAGTAGTGCTTCATCAGCCTCCTCAGAAAATGCTTTTGCTGCCCAATATCAGTCCTCTCAGTCCTTTCAGCAGAAAGGTTCTTCTCATCATTCTGATCCCGCTAAGAAGAAAAATGTGCAGTGTAATTACTGTCACAAGTTCAGTCACATGAAGGAAGATTGCCGACAGAGGATTGCTTCTAAACAAAAGAAACAAGGAGGGTCTCATCAGACAGTAAATGTTGCAGAACATTCCGAGCAGAAGGAATCTGCCTTTTACGCCTTTATGGCTAAGAGGTCCTCAGATCATGTCCCGTCTTTTGCCTGGTACATTGACTCTGGTGCATCACGTCATTTCTCTCACAGGCGTGACTGGTTTATTGACTTCTCATCTTTCAGTGATTCCGTGGTATTCGGTGGAGGTGAGGAGTACACAGTGGTTGGCAGAGGTACAGTTCAGATCCAGTTTGGTGGGCGCACACTCATCTTCCTGAATGTGTACTATGTTCCTGGTATGGAAATTAATCTGTTGTCTGTCAGCCAGATTATGAGGAACTCTCCTCAGCTCGATGTGGTGTTCAGTGCACACAAGTGCTCCATTATTGACAGGGACACTCGTCTTACGGTTGTTGTTGGCCTAGAAGATCATGGCCTATACAGGCTTCTTGACACTGGTGATTCTCTAGAAGTGGCTCTAGCAGCTCGTATTTCTCCCATCAGCACTCTGTGGCATCAGAGATATGGGCATCTAAACATTCAGTATCTCTCTTAGCTATCTCGGGAGGGACTTGTGTCAGGGTTACCTGATATTCAGACTCAACAGTTGGGAGTGTGTGGCGCCTGTCAAGCTGGCAAGCAACATCGGTCTTCACTCAAGGATGGAGAATCTTAGCGCGCATCTAAGGTACTCCAGTTAATTCATGCTGATATTTGTGGTCCTATGAATACATCTTCTATTACTGGTTGCAAATATTTTTTGCTTATTGTAGATGATTTCAGTAGAAAGATGTGGGTGTACTTTCTAAAAAATAAATCTTATGTATTTAGTATCTTTCAGAAGTTTAAGTCCTTAGTTGAAAAAGAGTCTGGATGTAATATCATAACTCTTAATATCATAACTCTTAAGACAAATAATGGGGGGGAATTTTGTTCTTCTACTTTCTCCAACTTCTATGATACTCATGGCATCAAACGCCAGTTAACTACACCCTACACTTCTCAGCAAAACTGTGTTGTCGAACGTCGCAACCGTACGGTTGTTGAAATGGCTCGTTCCATGTTACAACACAAGAGTGTTTCGAACAAATTTTGGGCTGAAGCAGAGTTTACTGATGTCTATCTTCTTAACAGATCACCTACTCAGGTTAAGGGGAAGACTCCAGAAGAGGTTTGGTTTGGCCATAAGCCTAAGATCAGTCACCTCAAAGTGTTTGGCTCGGTTGCATATGTTTGGATTCCCACTGCTAAGCGCTCTAAGTTGGATTCCAAAAGCCAGAAACTCATGATGACAGGGTACAGTGATCACCACAAGGCCTATAGGCTAATAGATATAGACACTGGTCGTCTTAGCTTCAGTCGGGACGTAGTATTTAATGAAGACAGAGGGTTCTTTCAGTCTCCTTCTTCTGAGCAGTGTTCTGAGGATCCGCCTCACAGTGTTCTTCTTCCGTTAGGTCCACCTGATGGGAGGGATAATGCAGCATCAGTATTTGATGATGCACTACCTAACCTTCCTCCGAAAAATAATCCTCCTCTTGTTGTTCCTGTTGTTCCTGAGCCTCCTCCATCAACTCATGATATTGGTTCTTCTACTCTCCGGCCTAAATGGTGGGCTAAAACTATTGGTGATCTCCAAGATAATGAGCTCCTTGAAGGTAGAACTCCCAGAAATAAGAGCAAATAGCAGTGTACCGTAAATTTTGCTCTTATGGCTAACTTACACAGTGTTTTTGAGCCTCAAACCTATTCAGAGGCTAAGGGTATACCTGAGTGGGAACAAGCTATGGAAGCTGAATTCCAGAGTCTTCAGAAGAATCACACTTGGACCCTTTCTGATCTTCCTACAGGGAAGAAGCCCATTTGCTACAAATGGGTGTATAAAGTGAAATACAAAGCTGATGGAACCCTAGATAAGTATAAGGCTCACCTTGTTGCTCGAGGGTTCTCACAGAAGGAAGGCATAGACTATGAAGAGACCTTTGCTCCTATAGCCAAGATGAGTACCAGACGGCTTGTCCTTGCCTTAGCAGCTCAGTTCAATTGGAAAGTCCATCAAATGGATGTAAAGAGTGCCTTTTTGAATGGTGACTTATAGGAAGAAGTCTACATGACACAGCCTTCAGGATTTAAGGTTGTCGGTCAAGAACAGAAAGTCTGTAGACTAGTCAAAGCACTCTATGGTCTGAAACAAGCCCCTCGGGCTTGGTACATGAAAATTGACAAGTACCTAACAGATCATGGCTTTCAGCGGAGTCCATTTGATGCAAACCTGTATATCAAACATACTGGTGATGATATTCTGTTTGTGGTTGTCTATGTGGATGATCTTATCATTACTGGCAGTTCAGCACATTTGATCCATGGGATCAAACAGGATTTGTGCAGCACTTTTGATATGACAGATTTGGGACTTCTTCATTACTGTTTGGGAGTTGAAGTCTGGCAGACTGAGAACATCTTTCTCTCTCAGTCCAAGTATGCCAGAAATCTTGGGGACAGGTTCAAAATGCAAGATTGAAAACCTGCCACGACTCCTATGGAACCAGGGCTCAAACTTTCAGCTCAGTCATCCTCACCACTTGTGGATGAAACTTTATTCAGGGAATTAGTGGGCAGCCTCATCTACCTTACTGCCACTAGATCTGATATCAGTTTTGCAGTGAGCTACATTTCACGCTTCATGTCAGCTCCTGAGGCTAATCATTGGATAGCAACAAAGCGTGTGCTGCGTTATGTAAGAGGCACTCCTAATTATGGACTTTTGTACTCGGAGTTCAGATCCTACACTCAGTGGTTACACAAATTCAGACTGGGCTGGTTCAGTTGATGACCGTAAATCTACAGCTGGGTATGTGTTTAGTCTAGGATCTGGTGCTGTCACATGGACTAGTAAGAAGCAGCAGGTAGTGGCTCTCTCCTCAACAGAAGCAGAGTATCGGGGAGCAATTAAGGCATCTTGTGAGGCAGTTTGGCTTCGACGCATGCTTGTGGATATGCATGCTTCCTAGGCAGGTCCTACTCCCTTGTTCTGTGATAATCAGGGAGTGCTCAAACTCGCCAAGAATCCAGTCTTCCAAGAACAAATAAAGCATGTGGAAACCCATTGTCACTACATTCGACAGCTTGTTGAAGACGGATCCATTCAGTTGATGTATGTTCCCACAACGGAGCGGCCAGCAGACATCTTCACCAAGCCTCTTGGTCCTGATAAGTTTGTAAAACTCAGAGGGTCTATAGGTGTTGTAAATAGATTGAGCATTAAGGGAGGGTATTAGACTAATGCTTTTTTAGTGTTTAACGCTCATCTTTAGTGTTTAATGCTCATCTGTGATTGTAATTAGCAATTTCTTGTTAGAAATTCATTGTTTCTATATTCTTAGTAGAAACTTGCTGTTTCTGTAAATACAGTTGTATTATTTATTGAGCTTCATTGCTCATTGTAAATCAATTCAATACATTCATTGATTATCAGAGTACGTAATGTATTATGATGATAGGTCATGAGCAATATCAGTCTATTCGCAAAAAAGTTGTTCAGCGTCTAAAGAGCCACAAATTTCACACTAACCTAAAGTCACAATTCTTACCTTAGTTTTAAGGCACACACTATCATTTATATGCTGTTACAAGTTCGAGATTTAAGGTTATGTTGTTAAATCCCTTTATGTGTCGCTTTTCAAGTTGGTGTAGATAGTACCTACACTCGTATCTTTGCAAATTATGATGACAATGATTGTAAAGTATAACATTAAAAGGAAGTAAAAAACATATACTTTGATTAAGTACATACCAGTGCCTATACTCGTATCTTTGCAGATTATGATGACAATGATTGTAAAGTATAACATTATAAGGAAGTAAAAAAACATATACTTTGATTAAGTACATACCAGATGTACGCCTTACAACTTTCTTGGACTCTTTGGGCACTTCTTCTATAATCTGCAATTTCAATCTTTAGCACTTGCATCATTTCTATAAACTAACAGCAATTAAAATTAGAATTCAAGTAGTTAAAATAAATTAAAAAGGCCCAAGAAGACCATACATCCTCATCGCTCAGTTTCTCTTCTACATCCTGGAGAGAGATACAAGAACTCAATAGTCTAAGACAAGAAGCAAAGTACAACAAATGGTTGTATAAAAGAGTAAATATTAAATCAAACTATTATTTCAATTAAGGCTTTCATGTTTCTATATCTAGAATTTGAACCCAATACATCTTCAATGAATGGAAGGAAAATAGAAAGTTCATAAGCAGACCTTGGTTTTTTTAGATTTTCCCTTCAAATCTGTTGACCGTCTCCTCTGAGTTGACCCTGGCAACATGCTCACTACTTCAGAAAGAAAATAAGTTTTGAGACAAACTCTATATTTTCCATCTTCGAAAACAAGTCAATTTATAAACAACCGACTATTAACTTGAATAATATAGGTTGACCATAAAAGAACCACAAACCTTTGGTCCCTACTGGAGTCTTTTCACTTTTTTGTGAGCTCTGCAAAATGATAAGCATCAAAATAACTTCTTCCATTAGGAAGATATTTATATGATGTATGTTTTCTGTTGCTAGCAAAAACAGTATGCTATATCTACACCAAGAAAATAAAAATAGAAAAGGGCAGGCATGAAATGGAATTTTATCCTCGTATACTAATCCATGGCTCAAGCCTGGTCAATATTCAACTTACAACACAAGATGAACTTTTAGTCCATGGCTCAAGCCTGGTCCAATATTCAACTTACAACACAAGATGAACTTTTAGTCAAAAATGTGCAACTGGATATAAGTACTTATGAGAAAGGTTTGTTAAAAGAACACAAATAGAATGCAAAATAACTGCAATAACTCCCAGAAGTAAACTACAGAAATTTTAAGGATCTAGCAATTAATGCAATTCAAAATTTTCACCTCATTTACTTGAGGTTTCCCAGATCTAATCTCTGTGAACTTTCAATCTTAGAGCTGATCTGAAATATTATTTTATGGCAGTAATATTCACTTCCCTTCAACCCAATTTCACCTGGCATCCCAAGAGAATGAATACCATATTGAGTGCACTTCCATTCCACAATGCTACAGCCCTGGAACACTTTTCAAAGCATATAACAGATCTGAAATGTCTTATTATAGCAGATTATAACAGCAACAAATATGTTCTTTTATCTTCCAGATATGTGTTAAATCACTTCACCATTTCATTCATATGTTATGTCGAATCAGTATGAACAACAAGGGCAACCATGAAAATAACATAAGGTGAAAATTAAATCTGCAAGTAGACAATATTTGGACAGCTGGAAATGTCATATATATATATATATGAGAAAGTACATGTACATACCACAGTCACCAGTGTTATGACAAAGATAATACAAGTCAAGCCCTCCAAACCTTAGCTGGGGAAACCACAAGAAAACACTAGCCACCAACTTGTCCTAGTTAGGAATCACTCAACCAAAGATGGTCACTCGACCAAACATATGGTTAATAACCATTAGCAAGTGATTCCCTTATCTCTATTAGGCTAATCAGGGATTCGTTGATGAGGCTTTTTCTTGTTTGGACAATTTTGTGTTGCTTTAGGGGACATGGTTACTATTCACAAAGCTAATGATTGGCTTATTGTGTTGGATTCCCTCCTCACTGGATTGCTATCGCCTGGTCTCATATTCACTCGAGAGTTATAGTCAACTATCTAGGTATTTGGGTTGTTCCTAATATTGTCATGTGGCAATTGTTGATTTTTGTGTAGCATCGGGAGGTATTCCCGTATGCCAAGAAGTCACCTAAGTCAGCCTAGAAAAATTGTGAAAATTAAAATAAAAAATTTATTTTTGGGGTATCATGTAGGCTCAAAAAGGACAAGTCAGCCCACCATGAAAGGGTGTGTCCCTTGGTCAAAATTCAACCCATTTGACTTAAATATATACACGCTGTGACACTTCACTTTGAACATTCATCATCACATCCTCTCTCTTCTAGAGCAGCCACACATGTGAACAAAAAGAGGCCGAGTTGACTAAAATTTGACCAAGTTTGAGTTTGACTAGAGTTTACCACAATATGGATTTGACTGCAGACCTGTAACCACAGGCCAAGTTGACCGCATGACCGAGCTTGACTGCAGGCCAAAATTTGATTGTTTGACCAGCATTGACCTTTGTATTTTTGGCTGGTTTGACCAGCGTTGACTTTCTGGAAATTGACAGTTTGACTGGTATTTGGACTTGGATATTGGCACAAATTTCTAGACAATTTGATTTGTAAACCTTCCTGAAAAATAATTTCTCCTAGAAGAAAAGTTGATGGGTTTTCTCCCAATGTTGGGTTTCCTAGGGTAAAATTCTTGTCTCTATTTGTGCATGGTTGTCTCTTTATGATCTTACTGATTTCACTGCATTTACTGTGTAGATTTTGTGTGTATAATTGCTCAATGGTATCAGTGGCCTAGTTTTAAAATCCGGGAAGGTCGAACAGAAAATCAGTCAAACTGGCCAGTTAGCGGTTAGCTCCCTAAGATATCAAACCATCTCAGCGAATCCAATTGGTTGGTTGGTCAGAACCGATTGGGCAACAAATCAGCAGGTTTTGGTACCAAACCATCCAGTTTTGGTACCTAACCAATCATGACCAGCCGATTTTGTAAAAAACCGGTCAGTTAGGAAGCCAAATGGTTGGGCATGTTGATTGCAGGTAGTTTTTAGTAAACCATGGTAGGTTCCCTTCTAAATCTACCCCCCTAAGCTTATAAAAGGATGCCTAAGCTCCTATTTGCCTCACACATTTGATTTCTAGTGTTTGTGAGCATATGAGAGCTTGGACAGTTCTGCAACAACATGGAGTTTTGGAGCAACAACAAGAAGTTTGGTGTTTAACTTCCATGATCTTGGGTTTAGGATAGAATCTTAGAATCTCTGACGCTACCAAACCAAGGATCTCAACAGAACTACTTTGCACAGCGGAACAAATATAAAGTAGTAAATCACATATGCACAAATATACACAATTTTTAACAAAATATTGTACAATAATGTACAATCCAATCTTCGTTATATTAAACCAATCTGAATAATACAAGAGTCTATGGAATGCAAGATACAATGACAACCATGCTGCAAACTCTTGTCATATCTTGTCCTGACGATCCTTCGCTCCTGATCTGCTCTCTAGCTGCCCCTTAGTCCATCATAGGACAACACATAGAGTCTCTAGGAGGGTTGTCACCTGTCACTGCTGCACAATGAACACGAGCAGATCCAATCTACTCTCTAGGCTGGCCAATACCTGAGCTCCAATCTACCTTCTAGTAGCCTCTTTCGTCTATCAAAGAGCTACACATAGACTCAACAACTTCACCCAAACTTCAACTGTCACACCTCCTTTAGGACTGCTAGTCATGGGCTACTTTGGGTAGCCAACATACCAGGGTCAGTTGGAGAACACACTAGAGTGATAAGTCATTCATTTTGCTAGAGCGAGGTTGCTAAGCAAAGTTGAATCAGTGATCAGCAGCGAGGGGCAGTGAGTACGAGGCAGAGAGGCAAGGACGATACTGGGAGACCAGTGCAAAAGCAAAGAGAGCGAGAGCAGCAGCTAGTCCAGGGTACGCAGAGCCCAGCAGAGGCAGCGCAGAGCCCAAAGGGACTGCGTCATCCACGCAAAGGGCAGAGGGAGTGATGCAGAGGGTCCCAGAGACTGCGCAATGCCTCAAAGGGCTAACGCAAAGGGTCATGGGCTGACGCAGATTAGCAGGAGGCTGACGTAGTGGCCAGAAGTGCCAGCGCTGAGCTTCAGTTGTGCCAGAGAGGGTTTCATGGGATAGGTTTCTGAATACCTGTTTCCAAATATAAAGGTATTGTTGCTGTGTATTTTTCTTTGTCAGGTGAGCCGGTTAGGCACCTAGTTGTACTCAGAAAGACTGCATAATAATATAACCCTCAAAATAGTTGCAACTGTTTTCCCGCATTAGGCTTTTCCAGGGACATTTGTCCAAAAACAATGGTGTCACTTGTGTGCTTGTTTTCTTTCAGTTGATGATCTGTAGATGTTGTCACTGTATTGTGTTTATTTTGGTATTTAAATGTATTAAATAACTTGTTCGAATTTAAACAAGTAGAAGAAATAAACCAGCAGAATACAGAATAAATTCGTAATGGATAGACTTAGGAATTTCAACATGGTATCGGAGCATAGTTGCAGATCACAAGAAAACTGAAGGCATCAGCTAAGCAGAGCATCTACAGCATATTCAGATGTCCCGAGTGACAAAGCTGATCCTTGCAGAAAGTGACAGAGGAAGGAGTCACGCAGAGGGATTGTGTCATTAGTCTGGGCTAGAGAGAGGCCAGTGCAAAGGCTGAGGAAGGCAGAGTCAGGCTCATGCAGAGCCACGCAAAGGCCAGGAGGGCTGACGCAGTTGGCTGAGGGAGTTGATTTGTCGGTGTCGGGATTGCGCAGAGCCTAGAGGCTCAGTCCTTCAGTTGCTAGGGCATAGGAGGCTATGGGTAGTTTGCAAAGCGAAGTTGGTGGGGTACTGTGGTCAGAATAGTACCTAACAGGGCAAGACCAAGGTAGAGGGAGTTGCTGCCGAGGTGGATTTCTAGCCAGGGAATCTGGATCAGTGTTGTTGCATAGACGATCGGAGAGGGGCAACTTGACGTTGGCAGAAGGATTTCCAGGAGGGAAATCGAGACTCAGAGGGAGTCTAGAAGAGAACTTCCAGACGGGAAGTAGAGAGACTCAGCAGGAGTCGAACAGAGAACTTCCAGACGGGAAGTAGAGAGACTCAGTAGGAGTCGAACAGAGAACTTCCAGACGGGAAGTAGAGAGACTCAGCAGGAGTTGAACAAGGAACTTCCAGACGGGAAGTAGAGAGACTCAGCAGGAGCCGAACAGAGAACTTCCAGATGAGAAGTAGAGAGACTCAGCAGGAGTCAAATAAAGAACTTTCAGGCAGGAAGTAGAAAGACTCGGAGGAATCGACAGAGAAGAGCAGAGAGATGGCCGAGAATGGGTTGATGAATCAGGACAAGCTGGACGGAGCGTCCAACTCTGTTGTCTGGAAGGCCAGGATCCTGTCTATTCAATGTGCCATGAGTGCTCATGTGCCACTTGAGAGGAAGTGGGGAGACATCGAGTTGTAGTCAAGAGGACTACAGGCGATGAGGGGCAGGATTCTTGAGGTATCCAACCTCTTGGATTATACCTTGCTACAGGAGCCCTGAAGAGGAGTAGCAGGACCGGCAAATGTAGGTAGAGACGGATGTTGATGGGGCAGCAGAGAGTGCTACAGTGCAGGAGTCCTCGAGTAGCACGAGGCTAGCAGGCTGCAACAGTGCGAGAGGCACGGGAGTGTTGCACCAGTGCATGATGGCACAGAGAGGTGTGCAACAGTGCGAGATGCAAGGAGTTGTTGCAGTAGCGCAGATGCCAGTAGAGGGAGCACTTGTTAGCAGCAGAGAGAGCTTCAGCATCAGGAGTGTTTCTAGCCTAACAAGGATGTCAGAAGTTGGGTTGATCAGTTACTTACTTCTCAGTAACTGAGTTGTAGTGCAGTAGCACGATGCAGCATGATGAGAGGGGGATGTAGTGTAGATGCAGTGCTGAGAGGATGGACCAGCAGCAACACGGATGCAGAGGGAGTTGTCGTACGGATGCAGCAATGGCAGCAGTAGGGCCATGGGCACCAGTACAGGATGTAGCAGTGCAGAGGATGTTGGGCAGGGAGGCCTAGCATCAGCACAGGGACCGGTGCCCGATAATCAGTGTGATACTCAGTGAAGAGGGAGTGTTTATTTGGGGTAGCATCGGATGTGCTCTAGCCATGAAAATTGGTGGAGAGGCTAAAGCACATGAGATCTCCGAGACCCAGAAATGGTTTGGACAGATTGTACCCAGTTTGGGAGATATTAAAATAATTAATATTTTTAATGGAGTTCCTAAGTCTAAATTTAGGAGAAATAAAATATTAATGGGTATTAATATAAAACTGGGTTAGAAGGTTCCAAAAGTCATGGATCAAGCCAAATCTAATCTTAGTCGTTGATTATAGATTTAATCTCGGTCGTTGAAGGACAAACGAGAAAAGTATAAGAGGAGGCTTGAGGGTCAGTTGGAGAACACCAGAGTGATCAGTCATTCATTTTGCTAGAGCTGGGTTGCTAAGAAAAGTTGAATCAGTGATCAACTTCGAGGGGCAGTGAGTACGAGGCAGAGAGGCAAGGACAATACTGGGGACCAGCGCAGAAGCAGAGAGAGCGAGAGCAGCAGCCAGTCCAGGCTACACAGAGCCTAGCAAAGGCAGCGCAGAGCCTAGAGTGATTGTAACATCCACGCAGAGGGCAAAGGGAGTGACGCAAAGGGTCCCAGAGGTTCCGCAGTTCCTCAGAGGGCTAACGCAGTGAGTCTTAGGGCTGACCAAGGTCAGCAAGAGGCTAACGCAGTGGCCACAAGGGCCAACACTGAGCTTCAGTTGTGCCAAAGAGGGTTTCGTGGGATAGGTTTTTTGAATACCTGTTTCCAAATATAGAGGTATTGTTGTCGTGTATTTTTCTCTGTCGGGAGAGCCGCTTAGGCACCCAGTTGTACTTAGAAATACTGCATAATAATATAACCCTCACAATAGTTGCACCGGTTTTCCTGCATTGGGTTTTTCTGGGGACATTTGTCCAAAAATAATGGTGTCACTTGTGTGCGTGTTTTCTTTCAGTTGATGATCTGTAGATGTTGTGACTGTATTGTGTTTATTTTGGTATTTAAACAAGTAGAAGAAATAAACCAGTAGAATACAGAATAAATTCCTAACAGATAGACTTAGGAATTTCAACAAACACATGGCTCCCACAAGCTGCAACAACTCTGTCCACACTAGGACACAATCCCCAACATTAAATCAACATGGATCTAACAATCAACACATACCTGCATTCATCTTGGACTGAGGTTCTATTTGTGGTCTGGTTAGGGCAAGACATAGGTCCAAGTCAACCCTTCAAAACAACCCCAAGGACCTCTTTTCCACTACAGCTAGGGTCCTTCAAGTTCCCTTCTTTCTCGTTGTTGTTTAGGGCTCATAATTAGCCCCAAACCAACCTCGCTTGACCTCTGTTTAGGCTTGCGGCCTACTTCCTCTGGTCTCTAGGGCTATGACTTCATAAACTGGAACATAACTCCCTCAAAACCTCACCATTACACCTCTGGAATCTATCCAATAAATGCGACTGTCTCACAGCTCAAAAATCAGACTTGCAAGAGGAGAAATTCATCCTTACTCAGCCCAGAATTGACCCTTATGCCTGCAGTTGTCCTCCTATACTAATTCGGCATCCTCATAGGTGCAAACATGCCCTAAAACAGACCCAATCACCACTGTCCTTCTCCTTGTGAGCTCGGTTGCCTTCCTGAGTTAGATTGTCTATGAAATGATGTGCTTGGATGCCCTAAATGAGCCTCACATACCTTTTATTTATACACATAAGAAGGGTCAACGTGTTGATTTAGGGTAGCATCGGATGTGCTCTAGCCATGAAAATTGGTGGAGAGGCTAAGGCACATGAGATCTCCAATACCCAGAAAGAGTTTGGACAGATTCTAAACAGTTTGGGAGATATTAAAATAAGTTAAAATTTTAAATGGAGTCCCTAAGTCTAACTTAGGAAAAATAAAATATTAATGTGAATTAATATAAAACTGTGTTAGAATGGTCCAAAAGTCATGGATCAAGCCAGATCTAATCTTAGCCGTTGATTAGGGACTTAATCTCGGTCGTTAAAATGTCAACGAGAAAAGTATAAGAGGAGGCTTGAGGGTCACTTGGAGAATACACCAAGAGATTAAGATTTCAACTTTCTGGGGATGGGTTTGCTGAGAAAGTTGAGAGAGTGATCTGGAGTTGCAGCTGAGGGGCAGTGAATACAGAAGCAGAGAGGCAGAGATAGTATCGAGAGGATCAACGGAACAACTGAGAAAGCTGACGCAGAGTACAGAAGCCGAAACAGCCGGGAACTATCGAGAAAGCTGACGCAGAGGGCAGAAGCCAGAACTACCGGGAATAGCCGAAACTACCGGAACAGCTGGGAAAGCTGACACAAAGGGCAGAAGTCAGAACAGCCAGGAACAGCCAGAACTACAGGGAAGGTTGACGTAGAGGGCAGAAGCTGGAACTGCTAGGAACAGCCAGGAACTGCCGGAAAAGTCGGGAAAGCTGACGCAGAGGGCAGAAGCCGAAACTACCGGGAAAGCTGAAGTAGAGGGCAGAAGAGGTTGACGTTGGGGTTTTTCGTGGGGCAAATTGGAGCTGAGGAGCTGCCGGAGTGTTTATCCAGGGTTTCAGCCAGAGCATCTGTCTCCGAAGGAGAGGTACTACTGCCAAGACTATTCTCTGTTGGGTGAGTCGATTTTGGCACCCAAATTATATTCAGAAATTGTATAATAATAAAACCCTCAGATAGTTGCACTGGTTTTCCCACATTGGGTTTTTCCGGGGACATTGGTCAAAAAACAACGGTGTCACTTGTGTGCTTGTTTTGTTTCCTTCAATTGATGATCTGTAATATGTTGAGCATGTACTTGTATTTATTTCCAGTGTTTACATGGTAAATAACTTGTTAATTAATAGAACAAGTAGGTAGGAATAAATCAGAAAGTACATGAATGGTTTCTAACGGGTTAGACTTAGAAATTCCAACATCGTATCAGAGGGTGGTTGCAGATCACAGGAGAACTGAGGACATCAACCGAGCAAAGCAGCAGCAGCAGAAAACAGTGTCCTGAGTGATAGAAGTTGTTCCTAGCAGAGAAGCAACAAGGAAGGGATGACGCAGTGCTTGCGTCATCAAGTTTAAGCCAGGAAGAGGATCAACACAGTGGCAGAGGGGAGCAGACTCGACCTATGCAGTGCCTTGTCATCTTTCTCAGTCGGGAAGGATTGATGCACGTGGCCAGGAGGTGCAAATTTTGGTTGTTGCCGGGATTGCGCAGAGCCTAGAAGCTCTAACCTTCAGTTTGTTGGGGCTTAGGAGACTGTGGGTAAGTTGCAAAGTGAAGCTGGTGGGGTACAGTAGTCAGAACAATACTTAACAAGGCAACACCAAGGTAGAGGGTGTTGCTGCCGAGGTAGATTTCTATCCAAGGAATCCAAATCAGTGTTGTTGTTGTACAGACGATCAAAGAGGGGCAACTTGACGTTGGCAGAAGGATTTCCAGATGGGAAATCGGGACTCAGAGGGAGTCCAGAAGAGAACTTCCAGACGGGAAGTGGAGAGACTCAGAAGGAGTCGAACCGAGAACTTCCAGACGGGAAGTAGAGAGACTCAGCAAGAGTCGAACCGAGAACTTCCAGACGAGAAGTAGAGAGGTTCAATAGGAGTCGAACAGAAAACTTCCAGACGACAAGTGGAGAGACTCGGTAGGAGTCGAACAGAGAACTTCCAGGCAAGAAGTAGAGAGACTCGGAGGAGTCAACAAAGGAGAAAAATGATGACTGTGCCATGAGTGCTCACATGCCACTTGGGCCAAAGTGGGGAGACATCTCGCTGTAGTCAGACGGACTACAGGCGATGAGGGGCAAGATCCTTGAGGAACCAAGCCTCTTGGATTAGACCTTGCTACAAGAGCCCCAAAGAGGAGTAGTAAGATTGGCGGATGTCAATAGAGATGGATGCAGATGAAGCGACAGAGGGAGCTACAGTGCAGGATTCCCAAGACAGCACGAGGCTAGCAGGCTACAACAGTGCGAGAGGCACAGGGGTGTTGCACCAGTGCAAGATGGCACAAAGAGGTGTGCAAAGGTGCGAGATGCACAGAGTTGTTGCAGCAGTGCAGAGGTCAGAGAGGGAGCACTTGTCAGTGACAGAGGGAACTTCAGCATCAAAAGTGTTTCTAGCTTGACGGAGATTTCAGAGTTGGGAGATCAATTACTTACTTCTCAGTAACTGAGTTGCAATGCAGCAGTTAGCAGTGGTAGTACTATGGGCAACACGATGCAGCATGATGAGGGAGTTGTTGTACGGATGCAACAGTGGAAGTGGCAGGGCCATGGGTAGCAGTACAGAATGCAGCAGTACAGAGGATGTTGGGCAGCAGGCCTAGCATCAGCATAGGGACCGATGCCGGATGATCAGAGTGATGCTCAGTGAGGAGTATTACTAGAGCACAGTTCTCGCTAAGAGGGAGTGTTGATTTGGGGTAGCATCAAATGTGCTCTAGCCATGAAAATTGGTGGAGAGGCTAAGGCACATGAGATCTCCAATACCCAGAAAGGGTTTGGGTAGATTCTAAACAGTTTGGGAGATATTAAAATAATTAATATTTTTAATGGAGTCCCTAAATCTAACTTAGGGAAAATAAAATATTAATGTGAATTAATATAAAACTGTGTTAGAATGGTCCAAAAGTCATGGATCAAGCCAAATCTAATCTTAGCCATTGATTAGGGACTTAATCTCAGTCGTTGATTTGTCAACGAGAAAAGTATAAGAGGAGGCTTGAGGGTCACTTAGAGAATACACCAAGAGATCAAGATTTTAACTTTCTGGGGTTGGGTTTGCTGAGAAAGTTGAGAGAGTGATCTGGAGTTGCAGCTGGGGGCAGTGAATACAAAAGCAGAGAGGCAGAGATAGTGCTGAGAGGATCAGCGGAACAACCGAGAAAACTGACGCAGAGTGCAAAAGCCGCAACTGTCGGGAACAGCGGGAATAGCTGGGAAAGCTGACGCAGAGGGCAGAAGCCGGAACTGCCGGGAATAGCCGGAACAGTCGAGAAAGATGACACAGAGGGCAGAAGCCAGAACTACTAGGAACAGCGAGAACTGCTTGGAACAGTCGGAACTGTCGGGAAAGCTGACGCATATGGCAGAAGCCGAAACTGCCGTGAACAGTCAAAACTGTCGAGAACAGCCGGAACTGCCAGGAAAGATGATGCAGAGGGCAGAAGCCAGAACTGCTGGGAACTACCAGAACAGTCGGGAAAGTTGACGCAGAGGGCAGAAGCTGAAACTGCCGGGAACGCTGATGCAGAGGGCAGAAGACGCTGATGCTGGGGTTTTTCGTGGGGCAAATTGGAGCTGAGGAGCTGCCGGAGTGTTTATCCGGGGTTTCAGCCGGAGCATCTGTCTCCGAAGGAGAGGTACTACTGTCGAGATTATTCTCTGTTGGGTGAGCCGGTTTTGGCACCCAGATTGTATTCAAAAACTGCATAATAATAAAACCCTCAGATAGTTGCACCGGTTTTCCTGCATTGGGTTTTTCCGGGGACATTGTTCCAAAAACAACAATGTCACTTGTGTGGTTGTTTTGTTTCTTTCAGTTGATGATCTGTAATGTGTTGAGCATGTACTTGTATTTATTTCCAGTATTTACATGGTAAATAACTTGTTAATTAACAAAACAAGTAGGTAGGAATAAATCAGAAAGTACATGAAGGGTTTCTAATGGGCTAGACTTAGAAATTCCAACACAACGAATAGACATGTCTTTTGAACAAATCACTTCAAGCCTACATGACTTGAATGCCCAAAAACCCATTGTCAACTTCAAAAATTCATAACTCCATTTCTACAACTCAGAATCGGATGATTTTCGTTGCGTCAGATTCATCTCGACGAGAGTTATCATCCTCATCCATCACATGTCAAAATGTGTCCATGGTTTTCGCCCAAATCACGATGGGTGGAAAACCCAAGCTTGGGTTCCCAAGTCCACAAGTGACCCTGGTGGTGCTCCACCCTCCAAACCCAAAACCCTAGGGCTTGGAGTACCTCCCAAGCTACTCAAAAATCAACATTTGGGTTCTTTTTCAACTTGGAGTTGGTTTGGAGTTGTCTAGTGGAGTTGAGGGTGTTGATCCCAATGCAGATCTGGTAGTTGAACCAAGAGCTAAAGGAAGTCAACCAACAATACCAAGCATAGCACATGGTGACTTGTGAGGGAAGCAATAGTCGTGCAACTCGGCGAACTCGTGCTTCTAGTTCTATTAGGCCTAGTGTTGTTGCTCATGCTACTATTAGTACTGTTATTGAGGCAAGAGAGGAGTTTGTGGAGACCTCGAACGCTGAGTTAGATGATGTTTATGTGGCTCCTAGTGATGATCCCATGTGTAGTAGTGGTGATGAGTTTGATGAGTCATCATGTTGATCAGTGATATGTAGTAGGCTAGTGGCCTAAAAGCTTGAGTTGTAGCATTTTTTTGGACTCTAGAGGCCATTTAGAGCCTCATTATAGCATTGTTTTCGGACTTTAAAGGCCATCTAGAGCCTCATTGGTTATGTAATTTGTCAATGATATCATTGATATGTATTGAAGTCAGTGCCATTTTGATATATGCACCCTTACATGATATATAGATGAGAAGACTTTCCATATTGTCTCTAATAGTTTGGAATCATGGTTTGTAATCTTAAAAATAAGTTTTTTCATTAAAATTAATTATTTTATGTAATTTTTCCAATTCTGATTTATTGAATCTGTTTTGATTCGTTTTTGGTTGAAATCATGGTTAGATAGGCGGTCGATTCGAAACCCAGTTCCTGTTTTTAAAACTATGATCAGTGGCATGAGATAAATTGTTTAAAGATCATCATGTAGTAATTATCAAATCAGAAAATTGGTTTCTACTATACATCTTGTAGAAAATTCAATCTGTTTTGATTCGTTTTTGGTTGAAATCATGGTTAGATAGGCGGTCGGTTCGAAACCCAGTTCCTGTTTTTAAAACTATGATCAGTGGCATGAGATAAATTGTTTAAAGATCATCATGTAGTAATTATCAAATCAGAAAATTGGTTTCTACTGTACATCTTGTAGAAAATTCAACATGGTGTCAGAGATTTATTGCAAGAGCAACCACTAAATTCAGCCTACGAGATAGAGTGCTCAACA
Source organism: Pinus tabuliformis (assembly GCA_031772625.1). Taxonomy (NCBI): domain Eukaryota; kingdom Viridiplantae; phylum Streptophyta; class Pinopsida; order Pinales; family Pinaceae; genus Pinus; species Pinus tabuliformis. The sequence goes on from CM062804.1 coordinate 1,459,579,709, forward strand.
ACTTGACTAGATTTTTTGAGCCAAATGATCCCAAGTCTCAAAATGGAAGACAAGTTTCAAAAGGAAGCTATTCTAGAGCCAGAGGGAGCTAAGGAGAAAGTTTTTATTTCAGCTCTTTCAAGTTTCAAGCACTATTACCAACTGTTAGAAAATTATATATTATAGAGCAATGGAACACATAAAATATTGCAGAAATATAAACACAGAAAACGCACAAAACAAGAGAGACACAGATATACGTGGTTCACCCAGTTTGGGCTACGTCCACCCCGAACAGCCAATCCTTCCTTTCTATTATCCAGCAAAATGAAGAGACACAACCTACAGCAAATCCGCTGTAATATCCTTTGTTTTCTCTCACAGCCTCACCTCTCTGTTTCTCGCTCACAGAGTACACATCTATATCACAGCCTCAAATACAATACCCTCATACAAAGAGAGGGGTTGCCTTCTAGGGCAAAAAACCCTAAACTAAACATAAGTTCTACCGTCAAATCATCTGCCTAATGAACGGCCCAGATTGACTAGAAATTACTATACTTTTACAAGGCAATTTTACATCTGTTTTTAGCTTCGGGGGCGCTGCCCCCGAGCCCCCGAACCCCCGCGGGGGGGACAAGTTCCCCCGCACCCCCCCAGTGGAGGGGTGTACAAACTTCCTTGAGTATACATCCGGCTGAAACAAAGACCTCTGAACAATCATGCTCCACACACAACAATCTCCCACTTGGAGAATGATTGTAGAAACTCCATCGCTGCTTCATTTGTTGGACAATGACTCCTCTTTGGACCTGGCTGTTTCTCATCTTCATTGTCATGCTTGAAGACCAATTGAAACTGAGCATATTCTCAGTTTCTCCCTGGTTACAACTTTTGTTAGCATATCTGCAGGATTCTGGCTAGTGTGTATCTTTTCCAGCTTCAACTCTCCATCTTCCAACATTGATCGTATGAAATGGTACTTGAGCTGTATGTGTTTAGTCCTGGAATGAAATGTTGAGTTCTTTGCAAGATGAATGGCACTTTGGCTATCACTGTATAACGTGCCCATATCATGCTCCCTACCCAATTCACCCATAAACCTTTGTAACCAAAACATTTCTTTACTAGCCTCTGTAGCAGCAACATACTCTGCTTCTGTTGTTGAAAGTGCAACAACACTTTGGATTTTTGAAATCCAACTGACAGCTATTCCACCAACAGTAAATACATATCCTGTAGTGCTCCTCCTGTTATCCCTCTCACCTGCCATATCTGCATCAACATATCCCTATAGAGAAATGTTTGCACCACCAAAGCATAATGATTGATTTGTGGTACCTTTCAAATATCTGAGAATCCATTTCACTGCCATCCAATGTTCCTTTCCTGGATTGTTCATGTACCTGCTTACAACTCCCACTGCATGTGCAATATCAGGCCTTGTGCAGACCATTACATACATTAAGCTTCCAACTGCTGATGCATATGGAACTTTAGACATATAATCCATGTCTTCTTGTGTCTTTGGGCACATTTCCTTACTAAGTTTGAAATGGCTAGCAAAAGGTGTACTAACTGGTTTTGCATTGTGCATATTAAATCTTTTCAACACCTTTTGTATGTACTCATTCTGAGACAATGTTAATTTGCGATTTTTCCTGTCTCTTGTGATTCTCATACCAAGGATTTGTTTTGCAGCTTCCAAATCCTTCATTGCAAATGAATTTGCCAATTTTCTTTTGAGTACATTTATTTCCTGCATGTTAGATCCTGCAACAAGCATGTCATCCACATACAATAACAATATAATATAGCTGCCATCATTTTGCTTTTTCAGATAAACACAATGATCAGAGTGACATCTAGTATAACCTTGTTCAGACATAAACTTGTCAAATTTTAGATACCACTGCCTTGGAGCCTGTTTTAAGCCATACAAGCTCTTCTTCAACCTGCACACTAGTTTCTCCTTCCCTTTCACCTCATATCCTTGTGGCTGTTGCATATATATCTCTTCCTCCAAATCCCCATGGAGAAAGTCTGTCTTTACATCTAACTGCTCAAGATGCAAATCTTCAGCTGCTACAAGACTTAAAATAGTTTTTATTGAAGTCATTTTAACAACAGGAGAAAATATTTCATCAAAATTAATACCTTTCTTCTGTGCAAACCCCTTCACCACAAGTCTAGCTTTGTACCTCTGTTTTCCTCCATCTTCTTCCTTTAGCCTGTATTTATTCTTCAATGTAGTTTTTCCTGTGGGCAACCTGACTAAATCCCAAGTCTGGTTATGCATTAAGGAGTCCATCTCTTCTTCCATGGTTACCTCCCACTTCTTCCTGCTTTCAACCTGCATTGCTTCTTCATAACATTCGGGTTCACCAGAATCAGTCAACAATAAATAATATAATGAAGGAGAGTATCGTTCAGGGGGTCTACTTATCCTGGTAGATCTTCTAACACCACTTTCAGGTGTTTGGGGTGCCTGTTGCTGTTGTGGTGGTTGTTGTTGATTATTATTATTTCAGGCACCTTTACCTTTTCAGTGATTTCATCAAGAACTACGTATTCCTTGTTTTCTTTTTCTTGTTTCTTTTCCTGCAACTGATTCTTATACAAGACCTTTTCATTGAATATTACATCTCTGCTCCTAATGATTTTGTGATTTTCGTAATCATATAAGCGATAACCAAGATCATTAACACCATATCCAATAAAGGTACATTTCTTTGACTTTGCCTCAAGCTTTGTTCTATTTTCTTTATCAATATGGACAAAGGCCTCACAACCAAAAGGCTTTAAAAAAGAGTAGTTTACCTTTTTCCCTGTCCATGCTTCCTCCGGAACACCACCATCCAAGGAACTTGAAGGCCCTCTGTTTATTAGATAAACAGCAGTATCTACAGCATCTGCCCAAAACTGTAAAGGCAATCCTGCATGCAATCTCATGCACCTTGCACGCTCCATGATTGTTCTGTTCATCCTTTCTGACACACCATTTTCTTGTGGTGTTCTTGGAACTGTCTTCTCTCTGCGAATTCCATATTCTGAACAGTACCTATCAAACTCTTTGCTGCAATATTCACCTCCATTGTCTGATCTAAGACACTTCAATTTCTTTCCTGTCTCAATCTCAACCAAAGCTTTCCATTTCTTGAAAGTATCAAATACATCAGATTTATTCTTAATACAATAAATCCAAGTTTTTCTAGTTGCATTATCTATAAAAGTAACATAATAACGAGAGCCACCGAGAGATGATACATGAGCAGGTCCCCATACATCTGTATGCACAAGCTCTAATTTTTCATTCTTCTTTTCTTTCCCAACTCTGAGAAATCTGACTCTCTTCTGTTTTCCATAAATGCAATTCTCACAGAAGTCCAAATCAACATTCTTTAAACCTGGCAACAAATTCCTTGAGTGAAGAATCTTCATCCCCTTTTCACTCATGTGTCCGAGCCTATGATGCCATAATGCTGCATCTGCTCCTTTGGAAGTTAAAGCATTAACAAAGTTAGAAATACCATTGCATAAATACAATGTACCAACCTTTTCACCTTTTGCTATTACCAGGGCTCCTTTGGTGACCTCCCAAGCTTTATCTGTGAAAGTTGTCACACAACCTTCACCGCCTAACTGCCCTGTTGAAATCAGATTTTTCTTTAGATCTGGAACATGCCTTACCTCCTTTAATAGCCATTGGTTTCCATTCTGCTGTTTTACAAGAACCTTACCCATTCCAACGATTTTATAGGGTTTATCATCACCCAGACGAACTTGTCCAAAATCTCCTTGAACATAATCATGAAAGTATTTCTTATCAGGTGTGGCATGGAACGAAGCCCCTGAATCTACCACCTAGGAATCAGTAATATTTTCGAAAGAAAGAATCAAAGCATCTTGTAACACCTCACCTGTCACATTTGCCTCATGATTGTTTTCTTGCTATGCATCTCCTTCTTTTCCCTTTCGAGATCTACAGTCTTTCTTTAGGTGTCCTTTCTTTCCACATTTCTAGCACACTATCCCCGATTTGGACTTGGATCTGCCTTTCCTTGATTTACTACGATATCCTGAGCTCTTTCCTCTTTCCATTTTTCTTCCTCTAGACTCTGCACTCAAAGCATTTCCCGATGTCTCACCGGAGCTTTTCCGTCGCATTTCCTCGCTAAGGATAGCACCGACAACATCATCAAACTTTAAAGTACTAGATCCAGAAACGGAGTTACTAATGGCCATTACCAAACCATTCCAACTTTCTGGTAATGAGCACAAGAATAACAGAGCTCTAACTTCATCATCAAATTTTACCCCTACAGAGCTTAACTGACTTGTAACTGTATTAAAATCATTTAAATGGTTTGCAACAGATCCACCTTCCGACATATTCATATTAAATAACCGTTTCATAAGAAATACCTTGTTTGAGGCCGAGGGTTTTTCATATAGTTTCGACAACGTCTGCATCAAACCCTCTGTCGTGGTTTCCTTCGAAATGTTGAAGGCGACTAACGCAGCAAGGCACAACCGTATTGTTCCGAGTGCCTTTCTATAGAGAGGGTTTCATTCTTCGTCTTTCATACCCGTCGGCATCTTTGTTTTTCCGCCCAATGGTAGGTATAGATCTTTCTGATACAGATAATCTTCCATCTGCATCTTCCACAGCGAGAAGTTTTGGCCGTTAAATTTCTCGACCCTAAACTTACCATCTTCCGCCATTGCTCCCACTCGAACCAGGAACCCTTCTTTCCTGCGAGTTTATCAACCAAATAGACCTTCGGCTTGATACCAGTTGTTAGAAAATTATATATTATGGAGCAATGGAACACATAAAATATTGCAGAAATATAAACACAGAAAACGCACAAAACAAGAGAGACACAGATATACGTGGTTCACCCAGTTTGGGCTACGTCTACCCCAAACAGCCAGTCCTTCCTTTCTATTATCCAGCAAAATGAAGAGACACAACCTACAGCAAATTCGCTGTAATATCCTCTGTTTTCTCTCACAGTCTCACCTCTCTGTTTCTCGCTCACAGAGTACACATCTATATCACAGCCTCAAATACAATACCCTCATACAAAGAGAGGGGTTGCCTTCTAGGGCAAAAAACCCTAAACTAAACATAAGTTCTACCATCAGATCATCTGCCTAATGAACGGCCTAGATTAACTAGAAATTACTATACTTTTACAAGGCAATTTTACATCTATTTTTAGCTTCGGGGTCCCCCCCGCACCCACAGTTTTTAAAACCACTCACAAAAACCGGTTACCGGTCCAACCGGCCAGTTAGCTGGCCTGCCGGTCGGAACCGGCCTAAAAACCCAGTTAACCCTGCCTTGTGACCGAAATTTAGCCCTAACTGGTCAAAACCGGCCGGATTAGGACGGAACCGGCCGGTTTGTAGCAAACCGGCCGGTTCCGTCCTAAACCGGCCGGTTTATGGCAAGCCCACCGTAACTTATGAAAAAGCGCAGCAGTTTGTGGTTTAGGGGTTTTGGGGGGGAGGGAAAGGGATTTTCCCTCCAAAAAGGCCCTCTCCAAGCTATAAGAGACCCCTCTCACTCTCATTTGTCTCACACAACTGATTTGGAGTGTTTGTGGGTGTTTGTGAGTTTGTTTGTGAGCTTGGAGAGTGTGGAGTTTATGCTGAAGTAGTCATCTTGGAGTTGGAGTTGGAGCTATTTTGGAGAAAGTGTGTAGCTGTCAGTGGAGTTGCCATCTTCAAGAGGAGGCTAAGGGAGCTAGTTTGCATTTCCAGGTAAGGATTTGCACTTGATAATTCCTCATTTGAGTCTGCTGTCCATGAATTTTTTTTTTGTGTTATAAACTTCTCACTTCTATGATCTACCATCCAGGGAGTCATCATGCCTCCAAAAGCCGAAGATACTGCATGGGCTCATTGTGATATGATTGATGGCAAAATGATCTGCAAATATTGCCAAAAATCCATTCAAGGAGGGGGTATTAACAGGTTCGAGCAACACTTGGCTAGGATAGGAGGCCATGTAAAGCCATGTGGAGCACCAAATGAAATAATAGGGCATATTAGGGCAGAATACCTTCAGAAGTTTGAGACTCAAGTCACTGAACCAATAGAGAAGTTTGTGGCTACACAGTTTGGGAGTCGAGACTCAACCAACTGAGTTTGATCATGATGACTGAGACTCATGAGAAGTTTCAACTTCAAGTGATAATGTTGATCACTATTATAGTATTACTATTATCATATATGTAGAGTCTAGACTGAAGTCTTGTAGTAGGCCACTGGCCCCATAGTTTGTAGGCTTTATTTTTGCACTCTAGTGGCCATTTAGAGCCTCATTGCTTATGTATTTTGTCGATGATATGTATTGCACTCGGTGCCATTTTGATATATTCACCTTTAAGGCTTTACATGGTATATCAATGAGCAATCTTTGCATATTTTGTCTCTATTGGCTTGGAATCATGGTTTTAAATCTTAAAAATAGTTTTTTTCATTAAAAAATAATTATTTAATGTATTTTTCTAAAACCGGTTCGTTTAGACCAAACCAGTCCCGGTTAGACCGGTTCCGATCGGTAAACCGGTTCATTAGGTGGACCGGTCCGGTCACCGGTTCCGGTTTTAAAAACTATGCCCGCACCCCCCCGCGTGGAGGGGTGTACAAACTTCCTGGGGTATACATTCGGCTGAAACAAAGACCTCTGAACAATCATGCTCCACACACAACACCAACAGCAGTGATGTTCAGTTAGTGGACAGTGGTGCTTCTAGACACATGACTGGTTTACGAGATCTTCTCACTGATTTGGCGGAGAGAGCGATTCAACATTGCAAGCGGAACTTGGAGATAAAACCAAGTATAAAGTGAAATGAGTTTGGTCAACTTCGTTCAACGGGAGTCTGGAGATTCACTACACATGGGAGATGTTTTGTATGTTGTACCAGAATTGAAGAATCAACTCTCTATCTCATCACTAGAAGATAGAGGTTATCGAGTTGCATTTATGGATGGTCAGGTCTTATATGGCCTAAATGCCCGTTGCACACTTTTCGTCAAAATTCCAAGGAAGCAGATATGCCAAAAAAAAATCGAAGGATCAGATCATATTTGAGCAATTTATTGAGTCTTTGTAAACCCATTCTGCAAATTTATAATATAAATGATATTAGTAAGACCGCATATGTATGTAACAACTTAGGTAAGCCTATTATTTTGGCGAAAATTTTATCCTTGGAAGTTTTTCGTCTCACTGACTCATTTGTGTTTCTAAACACAGAGGCACGGCAAATTTTTTCCCTCCAACCTCACCCCAAAAGCTAGGGTGGAATTCTTCATCAAAGTCTTAGGTGAATCCTAGTGTTCTAGTCGAGTCTTATGTAAAAGTGATTGGGGAATAATTTAAGCTAATTGGCTAAATTATTTTATTACAAATCACTTGGTTTACTAGATCATATTGTGTCGCATAATTGAGTAAATTATTTGAAGGTCTATACTGAACAAGTGTTCCCCCTTTGAGAGTTAAATTGAAAAATCTTATATAAAAAATATTTTAGTGCATGGTCCCTCATACTTAAACACCATGGCTAAAGTATTAAATGGTGGAAAAAATTATTAATCCCCTCCTCGATCGAATAGGGTGAGGTACAACCGACTGGATCCACTCCCCGCGCTTTTCTCTGAACCGACTGGATCCACTCCCATGATGCGCTGGTAAGGATGCACTTCACTGATAAGGATGCACCTTACTGGTTAGGACCTTTAGGTGCTCGACTGTTAAGGAGAGGGAGAGGGAGAGGTGGGCTGGTCGATTAACCGAGCGAGGGTTGGTCAACCAAAGCGGAGTGTCAATTAATTAAATTTTCTATCAAAAATAAATAAAAATCCTAAGCCAAAAATTTAATTAATTAGAGTCAAAATTAAATGTCTAAAGAAATTAAATTCTCTGAGTGGAAAAATTCGTGAGTCGCAAAGGAATTTATTTTTGGAGGTCCCCCACCAAAAGAATATTGGAAATTTCAAGAAAATTTGGCCCCTTGGACCTTGGTGGTTAAGTCAAAGACAATTTTTTGAGGAAATTAGCTCAAAATAATTAATTTTGAGCTAATAAAAAATGGGTTAAGTAAGAAATTCGAAAATTCCTCAAGAATAATTATTTCAACGATTAAAAGTTGATCAAGGATGACGAGGATCAAGCCAACTAGTCGTTATTTTTCCACTTGGAGGATTTATCTATATATAGAGAGTCATTTGTGTGTCAAGCTATCAGATGCTTGGATAAGGAAATTCTCCAGAAAAATTGATGTAAAGCTAGTGTCCCGCTAGGAACATTATTTGAATCATAATAAAGACTTTGGGGTGTAGTTCATGGTGTTTACTCTCTACTGATTTGTGGTACATGGTGAGTATGGACATTCCTATATTGTGCTTAAATATTTTTTAAAGTTTGTTTTTCATTAAGGCTAAAATCATTTTATTGGTAGATTTTGGGTTTACCTTAGGTGATCTGATTCGTCATATGTCTAACAAGCTTTCTTGAAGAAATTATATAGTGTTTGCAGGTTCCCCAGTCCTTGGGCTCCAAGTTCACAAACTGTGGACGTAGGCTGACCTTGTTTGGACTCTGAATATTTATATGGTTTACTTAATTTCATTAAGGTTATAGCTTGCATTAATTCTTAGAAATACATAGCCATTTATCAAAAAAATCATAAAAAATTATTTCTCAATATTTCTTTCAAAAGCTGTATATTTGTATATTTGTAAATTATTTTGAATAATAATTTTGTAAATTATTTTTTCTAATTGGGGTTTTAAGAATTTTTGTATATATTTGTGTTTTGGGCATTTGTGAATTTATTTTTGCAGGTGTGATGAAGCAAGAAGAGCTAGAACAGAGCTAGATATAGGCCCTTGAGGGTAAGATCTAGCCTCTAAAACTTTTTGTAGGGCCAGCCACTAAAGAATTTGCAGTAAAATTCAAATCTGAAGCAATTGAAATTTTTTGACTTGAGGGTAAGATCTAGCCTCTAAAACTTTTTGTAAGGCCAGCCACTAAAGAATTTGCAGTAAAATTCAAATCTGAAGCAATTAAAATTTTTTGAAGCAAGGGTTTCAAGTTTCAGGCCCCAAGACTAGATCCAACTTCTCCAAGGCCCTTGAGGGTAAAATCTAGCGTCTAAAAATTTTTGCAGGGCCAGCCATTGAAGAATCCGCAGCAATCTCAAGCAAATAAAATTTTCTGAAGCAAGGGTTTCAAGTTTCAGGCCTCTCGGGCCTAGATCCAACCTCTCCAAGGCCAGCGTCTCCCTCCTAAGGCCCTGCGTCATCCTTTCTAGCCTCTAAGAGGCTGGTCGTAACCCTTGAGGGGCCTCAACCTCCTCTTCAGCCCTAGTCGTAGGATTTTAGAGCCATTTTTGGCCTGGTTGTGGGCCTAGAAGGCCTCGGCCCCCCTCTTAAGCCCTAGATAGCACAGCCCCAGAGGGCTTGTCGTGGGTCCCTAAGGCCTGGCCACAACCTTTTTAAGGCTTTCTCTCCCTCCTCTGCCCTTCACTCTCCTCTTGTGGCCTCTTATCTGCCCCTTCTCAAGCCTTCCTTGGCCTCTTGACCCTAGCGGCTAGCTCTTTCATCCTTTTCCTCTCTTCTTTGGCCCTCTTCCTAGCCCTAGCTCACCCTCCTTCATCCTTGGATAGCCTCTGAAATTTCTGGACTAAATTTTGGTGTGTTTTGCAGAAGAAATTGACTCAAGTTTTGTGTTTTTAGGTGGCATCTCCATTGGAAAAAATTTGGGCAATTTGGGCATCTACAATTTTGAAAAAAATTGGGCCTTGGCCCTAGTGTTTGCTTTCTAAACCCTTATTTTCTCACTGTTTTGCTATAGCTATAATAAATTATTCATAACAATGATTACAATGTCCTAAAATCTCATCTAAGTAGGCTAAACACACTAATAATTTCATAGTAAAATTTTTCTAATTGCTTGGCTAGTTGGGCATTGAATTTTGAGCTTAGATCTACTTGTTAGCTTGTTGGAATATCTTTGCATAATTAAATAATCAGATCTGATATTTTCTAAATATTGCATCATAAATGGGCTAAAATTCATAAATATACATTGGCAAGTCATTAAGCAACTTATTGGTCATTCTATACTTCATATGCTTGGCAGTTTCATGGTTTGAAGTGATATACTTACTATTGTCTTGTGCTTCTTCATAAGTGGCCTTTTCACAATCAAATTGGCTCATAGTGATTTATATTGTTAAGTTCTAACAATTGCTTTTCTTGTGTTAAATTTGAGAATTTGTTAAATTGGCACTTAAACTACTCAAACATCTAGGCTCTAAATCCTCTAAACTTGTTAATAAGCTAATTCACTTTGGCATTGAGATCTAGTTGACATTGTGGTTGAAACAGTAAGTTAATAAGCTTGTGTCCTTTCAAAATATTAAGAAGCTTAGTAAATTTATCTTGAGCAATTGGTATCTTAAAATTTATTCTAAGTGAGCATTTTTCAATATTGGCTTTGGCATTAAGGAATTCTTGATCTTATTGTATAATTGTTTTGATTTGATTGGTTAAACATCTTGTAATTTGGTTACATTGGCACTAGTTAATTGGCACTTCTTGTAATTTGGTTACATTGGCACTAGTTAATTGGCACTTTCTTGGTTGTAAGATTGCATTTTATTTATAAGTACTCTTGTCATAAAGAAATATCATAACTTAAATACTTAACCTTAAGCAATCTTAACTAAGAATTTCACTCCATTGTCTTTGCATAAGCATTCTAGGCTTAAATGGCACTAATAACTTACCTCCAAGCATAAGCTTGGTTGATAGACTCCTAGGACAACCCTTTCTCATCTAGATTGAGGGATTTAGCCTTTTTTAGTGGTTAACACAGTGAACTTGCAGTCGTCAGAGCCATAGTCTCTGCAACACCGGAGTCACTAGGTGGTTGGAACACAGTGGGGGGTATCGTTAATCAAGTCTCTGCTTGCTTTCCATTGGCTTCCATCCCACAACCTACTCTAAAAACAGGTCTCAAAACAATTAAGAGGGAGGTTCCATTTAGACTAGGCATATAATTTAAAATTAACCAAGATCCTTGCATTGCACCTAGTTTCTAGGACTTGCATCTCATATAGGTTAGTTGATTATTTAAGTTGCAGTTGTCCATCCGGTTACTTGGTCTTGATTTCTAATAAGCAAGAATTTTGACTCCATAAGGCACTCGTCTCATTTCTAAATCTAATTGAATCCTTAAGTCTTGCTAAATTAAACCGAGTAGCTAGGCCACTCAACTGTGTCTCCCGGATAAGTTGGTTCTCAGCTTGTCTTTCATTCTCTCATTTCCGTAGGGTCTACCCCCTATAGCCTGTCGTTGGGAAACAGCAAGAAAGGAGTGGACGGGGACCAAAGTGACAGCTCCCGCCCTGAGACGTTGTCACGGTGCCTGTACAATTTGAGCGACAACATTTTTTGGTGTCGTTTCCTAGGACCATCTTGTTCTCAGTGCTTCAACGACATTCTATCTTCTTATCATTTCTCATCCTTTCTTATCATCTCATTTTGTGATCTTTTATCTTTTCATTTAGCCAACAACTCCAATTTTTTGGTGTCGTTACCAAGGACCAATTTATTGGGCCTTGGCATTACGACATTTATCATCACCCTTCTTAAATCTAATCAATTTCATCTTTCCATTGTTTCATTTGAGCTAGCAACGCCACAACATTTTTTGGCATCGTTGTTGGGGACCATATTATTAGACCTTGGTATTGACGACACACTCATCAATTCATCATCTTTCTAATCTTTTTCGCCATTCATTAGCCCATCAAATGGCACAACATTTTTTGGTGCTTCCTTTTATCATTCTTCATCTTTCATCACCTTATTCTTTGTTTTCTCACTAATCCTCTCATCTTGTTCATCCGCACCTTTAGCACCTGGACATTTAGGTTGGTTTCTTGTTTGGGTGGCGACTCCACTTATTCAACCATTCACAAGAGCTTACTCTAGAAAGAATATCGGTAGCTTAGTTAACCCCGCTCCCGATCCTAAAAAGGTTCTAAAAGCCCAATTAAACAAATTACATTCTAGAGAGCAATTAAATTTTCTCGGACAGGAAGCTCTCTTTGATGTCCATTTTCTTTTCATTAATCCCATAAATCAAGACATCATGGGTGATTTTTACAGGCCTTGCAACTTCACAACATCCAAGGATATCTGCATGATCTATAAAATCAAAATGAGTCTACTATGAGAAAACTGCCAATCTTCTAAGGAAACAATGCCATCAATGTTGAGGCTCATATAAAGAAGTTCAACTCCTTCATCCAAAGATATGCTCATTCCACTGCTTACAACCATGAAGATGTCAGGATGAAGTTGTTTGTTTTATCATTGGCAGATAATGCTCTTTACTGGTTTCATGACAAAGCAGAAAATGCCTTTGACTCCTTGAGAACCCTCACTAATGCATTTAAGGATAAATACGAGGATAAGAGGGAAGGAAAGTACTAAGTCAAAAAAAGGAATACTATAAGGATGAGAGAGAAGGAAACGGTGGAAGAATTTAGCCAAATATTTAATGGTCTTCTAAAAGATATGACTCAAGATTATAGGCCTCTTGACAAGACAATTTTGAAACAATATCTCAAAGCTTTTAACGGTGGCACTCAATATGAGATTAGACGTGCCAAGCATGTTACCTTAGCCACTGCCGAAAGCACAGCTGAAGATTTGGAAAAGGATAGAAAAGCTTCAGGTAAATCAAAGGTCCAAGGTTTTGATAGAGGTTCAGTTAAATCTAAGGGAAAGGAAATAAAAAAAGAAGAGCCAAATTCAGTTAAAGAATTAAATCGAGTAATCAGGGAAATGAAAATAGAACATGCCAAACAAATAAGTGATATGCAAAATCAATTGATCCAAATGGAAGGAAGTTAGATTCAGAATATGCCACCCAAGAATAATAATAATAATAACATGCGTAACAGTAATCCATGGTCGAGAAAGAATCCTTCTAATGATCAAAGGCCTTCCACACAACTTGAGTCTACTACTATGGTTGATGAGCCTATCCCTTTCTGCAGACCTTGTGAAAGCTTCCACTAAGAAAGTACATGTGCCTTCGCTAGAAGAATTTTAGAGGAAAGAACAAATCAACAAGTAAATAACACAATACAAGATGCTCCTATGGAAATTCGATGTGCCGATATGATTTCTTCATCATTTGCCATAAACAATTTTAGTGAAGAAAAGGACCCCATCACTCAAGCATACGATAAAAAACAATCTCAAGAGCAAATTTTAGAAATTGCTAAAAATAAGGGATACACCTTTCAGAGGACAAGTAAAGACCAGAATCAGAGCAAACAAGTTGCTTTTAAAGGGTACAAGTCAGGATTGAAAGTGGATTGTGTAGCATGGATTAATAGCATCAAAATGTCAGTTCTAGTCTTACAACTTTTGAAGATCCCGTTGCAAAGAGCTTCATCTTTCAAAGCTTTAGGCATTGCTCAACACGAAAGATTTGATACTCGGCCTAAGGACAAACAAATAAAGTTAACAGATTTAAACTGCTATATGACTAATGAAGACAATCAACCCTTATTTATGGGTTGTTAATGACCGTCTTCTTCATAATTGCATGCTTGATTCTGGTGCATCTACAAATGTTATGACTAAGAAAGTTATGGAACAATTGAACTTAAGAATTTCTAGACCTTATCATAACATTTGCTCAATGGATTCGAGAAAGGTTGAAGTCCTTGGTGTGGTTAAAGATCTACAGGTCTCCTTGGCTGATTACCCATACAAGATCATCACCATGGACATAGTAGTTATTGATGCACTAGATGTATGGGGAATGCTCCTTTCCAGAAAGTTTGCAGCTGATTTGGGTGGGTCTATTCAAATGGATTTATCTTACGCCACTATTCCCGCAGCATCACCATGGACATAGTAGTTATTGATGCACTAGATGTATGGGCAATGCTCGTTTCCAGAAAGTTGGCAGCTGATTTGGGTGGGTCTATTCAGATGGATTTATCTTACGCCACTATTCCCGTAGCAATAGGTGGCATGGTCAGATTATATAGAGAAGTGGAAAGAAGATATCACATGGAAGTTCCAAAGAGGCTGGAAAATGGTGAAGAATTTGTACCACAGGGTCATCCACCGCATTTTGAGTCAGAGTTTGTCTAGCCAGTTTATCACTTTTTTTCATTCCACCGCCCATCCCCTCCTTCGAGCAGAAAGAGAAGTGGGTTTCAGTTTGACATAGATATGCAGCACAATGATCAGGAAATTCATCAACCAAAGAGGGTAAAATTTCAACAAGGGACATCTGAAAAGCAGTCTATAGATCTACCAGTCAGCAAGCAGATGTCCAAGATTGTGCCACATCGATGACATCTAATGCCACAGGGACCTCTGAAAAGCAGCCTATAGATCTACCAGTCAGCAAGTGCTGATTTGGGGTAGCATCGGATGTGCTCTAGCCACGAAAATTTGTGGGGAGGCTAAAGCACATGAGATCTCCATACCCAGAAAGGGTTTGGGAAGACTCTAAACAGTTTGGGAGATATTAAAATAATTAATATTTTTAATGGAGTCCCTAAGTCTAAACTTAGGGAAATTAAAATATTAATACGAATTAATATAAAACTGTGTTAGAATGGTCCAAAAGTCATGGATCAAACCAGATCTAATCTTAGCCGTTGATTAGGGACTTAATCTCAGTCGTTGACCTGTCAACGAGAAAAGTATAAGAGGAGGCTTGAGGGTCACTTGGAGAACACATTGAGGGATACCAGTCAGTGCAATTTCTAGAGCGGGGTTAGCTGAGAAATTGAACCAGTGGTCTAGTGAGTAGTCAGGAGACAGCAAGTACGGAACAGAGAGACGAGACCAACCACTAGAGGTCAGCGCAGAGGCAGGAGAGGCAAACGCAGAGGCAGTAGGAGACTGCGCAGTCATTAACTGGGCTTGCGTGGGTGACGCAAAGAGGTCCAGGGCTGACGCAGTCAAGCAGGGGTTGACGCAGAGGGTCTGAGAGCCACGCAGAGGTCAACCGGGCTGACGTTGGGATTGGGAGAAGTGCTGGAGAATTTTTCTCTCTGTGGGTAAGCCAATTTGGCACCCTATTGTACTGAAGAATTGTTGAATAATAAAAACCTCCCTTGCTGCACCAGTTTTCCCACATTGGGTTTTTCCGGGGACTGTTGTCCAAAATAACTGTGTCAATGTGTTGATTCTTGTGCATATGTTTGTTTCTGTATTACAGTGTGATATCTGCAGCAGTATTTATTTTAATGTTTATTGAAGTAATTTCATAAATAACTTATTGTGGAATAAGTAGGGAAAGTAAATCATTGGTTGTAGTGAGATAGAATTTTCACATGGTATTAGAGGAAGTAATCAGAGACAGAAAGGGAAAATCAATTATGGGTTGCGACCGCGATGCAGAGGCATCCACGTCAGGGGACTCACACAGATTTTCAGAAGATTGCACAAGAGAAAGAGATTTCGACTTCTCTATGTTGGCTTCTAGGCTGAAAGAAGAAGTAACGTGTATGACTAGTGCTACATCAATAGAAATATGATATATAGACAGTGGAGTCTCGTGGCATATGACGGGAATCAGGGAGCATTTCTCAGAATATCGAGAAGAGAAGATGAACTTTCAGATCACCATGGGGAACAAGGCAAAGTATACTCCAGTAGGGAAGGGTACCATAGTTTTTCAAACAGAATCGGGAAAACGGTTCCATGCTACAAATGTGCTGCATGTACCAAGATTGGGGGTGAACTTACTTTCTGTGTCGCAACTACAAGGCAAGGGCTATGACGTCTACTTCATCAAGGAGAAGGTATACGTCAAACACCCAAGCTGGAAAAAGAGAGTGCAGATCGGGATCAAAAGTAATAGGTTGTATAGATTACAACTAGAATCACCAATGGCACTAATAGGCAGTCATGGAGACTAGGACTTGAAGGAACTATGGCACGGAATAATGGGTCACTCGCACCATGGAGCTCTGAGAATTCTCGGGAGCACTGTAACAGGAGTTCTAGATCTGAGAACAGAACGAGATGATGTATGCAGGCAATGTGCTCTAGGAAAGTATGCCAAGGCAGCATTTCCTAGGAGCAAACACAGGGCCAAGAGTGTACTAGGATTGATACACTCAGATATCTACGGACCTATGTCCGTCAAAGCTCAAAGTGCTGCCAAGTATTTCCTTACCTTCATTGATGACCACTCAAGGAAAACTTGGATTTATTTTCTGAAAGCCAAGGATGAGGTTTTTTGTCAATTCAAGGAGTTCAAGGCTCTGGTGGAGAATCTGACTGGGAAAAAAAAAAGTTTTGCGCTCGGATAATGGTGGAGAATATGTCGATAAGGACTTCACTGATTTTTGCGCTAAGGAGGGCATCAGAAGAGAATGGACCGCTCCCTACAATCCGGAGCAGAATGGGGTAGCGAAAAGAAGAACATGACTATTGTAGAAGCAGCAGCTAGGGCCATGATGTATGATCAGGATATGCCCAAATTCCTGTGGGCAGAAGCATGCAACACAGTTGTCTATGTTCAGAACTAGACTCCTCATCGGGCTTTGGGAAAGATTACTCCAGAGAAAGTCTTCAAAGGGAAGGCACCTGAAGTCAGCCATTTCAGGATATTTGGGAGTTTACCATATTGTCGTATACCCGAAGAAAAGAGGAAGAAGCTGGATCAGACTACGGAAAAGGGATATCTTGTGGGATATAGCGAGAACGCTAAGGCATACAGAATCTATCTTCCAAGGAGCAAGAAGGTAGTAGTACGTCGAGATGTAAAGTTCATGGAGGACAGGACTTTCAGAAGATCTCGCGAGATGCCTTCCGAGGAGCAGTCAAAAGAGGAACTGTTGGTTAAGCCTCTTCAACCAACAGAAGTAAAGAATTCTTCCTCAGATCAAGAAGACTCTCAGGAGGAGGAGGAGCGAACAGAAGCACCTGCTAGCAGAGGAAGAACTAGCAAGGAACTTCGTCAGATTCTGCGAGATGCAGAGGAATTCATTGGTGAGCCAAGAAACAATAAGAGGGAGAGAAAACAGCCAGATAGATATCAGGCATTAGTAGGAAAAAGAGAGTGCAGATTGGGATCAAAAGTAATAGGTTGTATAGATTACAACTAGAATCACCAATGGCACTAATAGGCAGTCATGGAGACAAGGACTTGAAGGAACTATGGCACAGAATAATGGGTCACTCGCACCATGGAGCTCTGAGAATTCTCAGGAGCACTATAACAGGAGTTCTGGATCTGAGTATGGAACAAGATGATGTATGCAGGCAATGTGCTCTAAGAAAGTATGCCAGGCAGCATTTCCTAGGAGCAAACACAGGGCCAAGAGTGTACTAGGATTGATACACTCAGATATCTGCGGACCTATGTCCGTCAAAGCTCTCAGTGGTGCCAAGTATTTCCTTACCTTCATTGATGACCACTCAAGGAAAACTTGGATTTATTTTCTGAAAACCAGGGATAAGGTTTTCTGTCAATTCAAGGAGTTCAAGGCTCTGGTGGAGAATCTGACTGGGAAGAAAATAAAAGTTTTGCGCTCGGATAATGGTGGAGAATATGTCGATAAGGACTTCACTGATTTTTGCGCTAAGGAGGGCATCAGAAGAGAGTGGACCGCTCCCTACAATCCAGAGCAGAATGGGGTAGCATAAAGAAAGAACATGACTATTGTAAAAGCAGCAGCTAGGGCCATGATGTATGATCAGGATATGCCAAAATTCCTGTGGACGGAAGCATGCAACACAGTTGTCTATGTTCAGAACAGGACTCCTCATCGGGCTTTGGGAAAGATTACTCCAGAGAAAGTCTTCACAAGGAAGACACCTGAAGTCAGTCATTTCCGAATATTTGGGAGTTTAGCATATTGTCGCTGCTCGCATACTCGAAGAAAAGAGGAAGAAGCAGGATCACACTGTGGAAAAGGGATATCTAGTGGGATATAGCGAGAATGCTAAGGCATACAGAATCTATCTTCCAAGGAGCAAGAAGGTAGTAGTACGTCCAGATGTAAAGTTCATGGAGGACACGGCTTTCAGAAGATCTCGCGAGATGCCTTCCGAGGAGCAGTCAAAAGAGGAACCGTTGGTTAAGCCTCTTCAACCAACACAAGTAAAGAATCCTTCCTCAAATCAAGAAGACTCTCAGGAGGAGAAGCGAACAGAAGCACTTGCTGGCAGAGGAAGAACTAGCAGGGAACTTCGTCAGATTCTGCGAGATGCAGAGGAATCCATTGGTGAGCCAAGAAACAATAAGAGGGAGCGAAAACAGCCAGATAGATTTCAGGCATTAGTAGCTCAGGATTGAGAGCCTGCCAGTTTCAAGGAGGCACCGCAACATCAGGTTTGGCTAGATGCGATGGTGGAGGTGTACAACTCTATAATGGTGAACGATGTCTGGGAGGTGGTGCCAAGACCTCAAGACAGATCAATGGTAGGTTCAAGATGGATCTACAAGATCAAATAAGCTGCAAACGATAGTGTTGAGAAATACAAGGCCAGGTTTGTGGCCAAGGGGTATGCTGAAAAGGAAGGGAATGACTATGAGGAGACCTTCGCCCCAATAGCCAAGTAGACATCTATTAAGGCCGTAATATCTCTTGCGACCTAGATGGGATGGGAGATCCATCAAATGGATGTCAAAACAACATTTCTAAACAGGGTAATAGAAGAAGTATACATTGAATAACCAGAGGGCTTTGAGACTCATGAGAAGAAGTCTCATGTATGCAGATTGAAGAAAGCCTTGTATGGGCTAAAACACACACCGAGAGCATGGTATGGTCGAATAGATGGCTACTTGCAAAAGTGGGATTTGTCAAGAGTGATGCGGATCTGAATCTCTACTATCTCGTTGTAGAGAACGAGCTGCTAATCTTAGTATTGTATGTGGATGAACTCTTTCTGAAGGATCATCCAGACTCATTGGGGACTGCAAGAAGAACCTAGCCACAAAATTCGATATCAAAGATTTGGGATGAATGCACTACTTCCTAGGGTTGGATGTTTGGCAGCAGAAATGAGAGATCTTCCTTGGGCAAGGGAGGTATGCTATAGAGATCCTGAAAAGATTCGAGATGGAAGACTGTAGACCCATGGCTACGCCAATGATCACCAACTGGCAGAAGATTGATGCATCAGAAGACAAGGATGTCGATCCCACCCTATACAGGCAGCTCATAGGGTCCCTGATGTATCTAGTCAATACCAAGCCAGACATTTGCTACGCTGTCAACACTCTCAGTCAGTTCATGCTGGAACCGAAGAGGGCAGACTGGGCAGCAGCCAAACACATTCTCAGGTATTTACAGGGAACAGTCGACTATGGACTCTTGTACACCAAAGGTAAGGATATCAGGTTGAGTGGATTTACTGATGCAGATTGGGCAGGAAGTTCAGTGGATCACAAAAGTACCTTTTGGTGTTGTTTCAACATTGGATCAGGAATGACCTCCTGGTGCAGTAGAAAACAGAAGTCCGTGGCTCTGAGCTCATCGAAGGCAGAATATATGGCAGCGAGCACAGCTTCGTGTGAGGCCATATGGCTTAGAAAAATTGCTTGTGAACCTATTCAGAAGGAATATGGAGGCGACCAGGATCATGTGCGATAATCAGAGTTGCATCAAGCTCTTTGAGAATCCCGTGTTTCATGATAGGTCAAAGCATATTGATATCCAGTGTCACTTTGTCGAGGACTGTGTCCAACGAGGCGTTGTACAGTTGAGCTACACTCGCACAGGAGAACAGTTGGCAGACATCCTCACCAAGGCCCTTGGGAAGACAAAGTTTGATGGTCAAGAACCTGTTTCAGTAGCAGAAACGGGAGTGATAACACCACGGATGCAAAGGGAGTTGCAGTGCGAATGCAGTGTTGGGAAAAAGGACCAGCAGCAGCACGAAAGCAGAGGGAGTTATTGTATAGATGCAGCAGTGGCAGAGCCATGCGCAGCAGTACAAGATGTAGCAGTGCAGAGGATGTTGGGGGGGGGGCCGCTTCATGCAACATTGAGCAAGAGACTGCGCAGTGATTAACTGGGCCTGCATGGGTGACGCAGAGAGGTCTAGGGCTGACACAGAGGGTCTGAGAACCACACAGAGGTCAGCTGGGTTGACGCTAGGATTGGGAGAAGTGCTGGAGAATTTTTCTCTCTGTGGGTAAGCCAGTTTTGGCACCCTGTTGTACTGAAGAATTGTTGAATAATAAAAACCTCCCTTGCTGCACCAGTTTTCCCACATTGGGTTTTTCCAGGGACTATTGTCCAAAATAACTGTGTCAATGTGTTGATTCTTGTGCATATGTTTGTTTTTGTATTATGGTGTGATATCTACAACGGTATTTATTTTAATGTTATTGAAGTAATTTCATAAATAACTTATTGTGGAATAAGTAGGAAAAGTAAATCAGTTGCGACGGTGATAGAATTTTCACAACAAGCAGATGTCCAAGATTGTACCACATTGATGACATTTGATGCCATAGGGCATCATTTGTAATATTTATAGTATCTCTAACCCTACTTTTTATTTCATGTCGTTAGCTAGTTTTATTTCACGCATTTATGTTATGTCTTTTATATTTCAATTTGTTAAGAGTAGATTTTTCTATTCCAACAGGATTTGCTATGTACGTATGATGATTTCGATTTTGAATGGATATCTATTTGATGGACTTCTATTTTCTTGGATGCAGGATTATGGGGTTTTCACATTACTTCAAAGAAGCAACATGTCCCTAAATGGAACCAGATGTTGCACACTTTTTGTCAAAACATGCCAAAAAAATTCAAAGGATCAGATCATCTTTCAACAGTTTATTGAGTCTTTGTAAACCCATTCTGCAAATTTATAACGTAAATGATGCTACTAAGATGGTGTATGTATGTAACAAGTTAGGTAAGCCGATTACTTTGGCAAAAATTTCATCCTAGGAGGTTTTTCATCTCACTGACTCATTTGAGTTTCTAAACACGAGGGTCAGCAGAGTTTTTCCTTGCAACCTCACTCCAAAGCTAGGGTGGAATTCTTCGTCAAAGTCTTGGGTGAGTCCTAGTGTTCTAGTCGAGTCTTATGTAAAAGTGATTTGGGAATAATTTAAGCTAATTGACTAAATTATTTTATTACAAATCATTTGGTCTACTAGATCATATTGTGTTGCAAAATTGGGTAAATTATTTGAGGGTCTATACCAAACGAATGTTCCCCCTTTGAGAGTTGAATTGTAAAAATCTTATATAAAAAATATTTTAGTGCATGGTCCCTCATACTTAAATACCATAGCTAAAGTATTACAGGCTGGAAAAAATTATTAATCCCCTCAAGTGTCAATTAATTAAATTTTCTAGCAAAAATAAATAAAAATCCTAAGCCAAAAATTTAATTAATTGAAGTCAAAATTAAATGTCTAGAAAAATTAAATTCTCTGTTAGGCCAGGAGGTAACTCCTCAAATGAGATTATGTTTATTCATTTAGGTTGTTCATAGATATATACATGAGGGAGTGACTGTTGAATTTCATCTCCCGATGACTCTCCATTTTCTCTTATTATTTATTTACACTATCTACAATTGTTCAGCCAATCCCTATGATTAGGTTTCAACATTCCCCCCCTTAATCTGAAGGGATGTTGGTGAGTCC
Source organism: Pinus tabuliformis (assembly GCA_031772625.1). Lineage (NCBI taxonomy): Eukaryota > Viridiplantae > Streptophyta > Pinopsida > Pinales > Pinaceae > Pinus > Pinus tabuliformis. Next base: position 1,459,601,397 of record CM062804.1, read on the forward strand.
AAGCATCGTTATGAATCTTTCAAGCTTTTCTCTTCCAAGCGCTTTGGTGAAGATGTCTGCAATCTGCTCATTAGTGGAACAATGGCAAAGATGGATTGTTTTGGCCTCGACATGATGTCGAATCTGATGATATTTTGTATTGATGTGCTTTGTTCGATCATGGAACTTTGGGTTTTTGGCCAACTTTATTGCCGAGATATTGTCAATCATGAGTGGAGTCTATTCTTCAAAATCTTCCAGAATTTTCCTAAGCCACACAATTTCCTTTTTTGCCTCAACTGCTGCCACATATTCTGCGTTGTGGAATCTGCTGGCACTGATTGTTTGCGTGATCTCCAAGAGACAGCTCCTGATCCAAGACTCATAGCATAACTAGAAGTAGAAACCCCAGTTTCTTTGTCTCCATCGAAGTCTGAATCAGAGTATCCAATCAAGCTGAAGTCGCCCACCTATGTATACTTGAGTCTAAAGTCTTAAGTTCCCTTCAAGTACTTTAAAACTCATTTTGCAGCAGACCAATGTCCCTCACAAGGCTTTTGCATAAACCTGGAGAGGATTCCAACAACAAAAAAAATGTCTAGTCTGGTAGTAGTCAAGTAGTTGAGACTTCCTACAAGTTGTCTATACTTTGTTGCATCCTCAAATTATTTTCCTTCAATGGATGTGAGCTTTAAGTTTTGTTCCATTGGAGTAATCAGAGGATTGCATCCAGCCATGCCAAACCTGTTCAGCAGATCTCCAATGTACTTCTTTTAAGAAAGGAATATGGACTTCAGATGTTGAGTTACTTCAATACCAAGATAGTAGTGAACATAGCTCAAATCAATCATTTCAAAACCTTTCCTCAATTCCTTCTTTATGGATGCAATGTAACTCTCATTGTTCCCTATCTTCAAAAGACCATCTACATATACCACAAGATATACCACTGTTTTGCCAAATTTCTTGACAAACAAAGTTGCATCATTAAGATCATAATGTTTGAAATTGAGTTTCAGAAGATGCTCAATTAGTTTCTCATAACAGGCTTGCGGTGCTTGTTTGAGGCCATACAAAAATTTCACAAGTTTGCATACTTTATGTTCATGTCCTTTCACAGCAAATCCTTCAGGCTGGGACATAAAAACATTCTCTTTTAGATCTCCATTCAAGAAAGCAGTTTTTACATCTATTTGATGGACTTTCCAACCGTTCTGAGTTGATAGGGCAAAGATTGTCTGGATGGTAGCCATTTTGCTGTGGGGGCAAAAGTATCCTCATAATCGACCCCTTCCTTCCGTGCAAAACCTTTTGCCACAAACCTGACTTTGTGCTTGTCAAGTGAGCCATCAGCTTTATACTTGTTCTTGTAGACCCACTTGCAGCCAATTGGTTTGGTTCCCAATGGAGAATCAACCAACTTCCAAGTGCCATTCTTTATCAAGGCATCATACTCCTTTTGCATCGCTTCTTTCCATTCATCATGAGAAGCGGCTTCTTTGAAGGAATTTGGTTCAAAATATGTAGACAAATTCAATTCACAATCATAAGAAACATCCATATCAAAAGGTGAATCAGAGTCATCTACATCACCTCCATTTTGCCTGGTTGAATTTCTAATTCCTGTCTTTCCAACCTCATCAAGATGAGCACTTTCAAGTGTCTTTGTTAGCCACTTTAGGGGACCTTTCTGAGATGGTCCAAGTTGCTCAGTTGATTTAGATGGGACTGAATCAAGATTGAGTCTCCCAATTCTGTCAATCACATCACTCAAAGTATCATCAGTGGTTGGAGCTTCATATGGGGGAGAGAGTGCTTCAAAAGAAAATTCCACAGGTTGATCCAGGATAGGAATCCCCCCTTCAAGATGTGGAATCTGATTATCAAATTCTTGAAATGATTTTGCATTTGTGAATCTATCCAAGCGATCAAGTTGCCGCTCAACAACATGGTCAGATTAGATGATTCAAGAAAGATTACATCTCTAGATACAACAAACTTTTTATTGACTTCATCATAGAGACGGTATGCTTTGGAGGTGTTTGAATACCCCAGGAAGATACACTTACGACTTTTTGTACCAAGTTTGTTTCTATGTACCTTTGGTATCAAGGCCAGTGTTGCAAGAACCGTCCCCCCCCCAAAGATCCAAAGGCAGATCCGCGTCCCATACAGATCCGCCACCGATCCTTCGGCGGAACTGCGGATCGGAAAATCAGATCCGCGGATCGTCTTTTTTTGGCGGTTCCTGCAAAAAAGGATTCGTGGGGCCCCGATCCTCGGCTCCCACTGCCCGATCCGCGGTTCCTATTTCCCGATCCACGGATCCAGAAAGGATTGGGTGCGTATCTGTGGAGGTTCGGGCATGTATCCACCGTGGATCGCGAGCGGATCCGAGAGAAGGTGGACGGTTCCACGGGGCTTTTTTTGTTTTTGGAAATTTCGAACTGTTCTGTGAGGAACTACACTTTCCGAATACTCCCAAGGCGCTCCCTAATGGTAATGTTAAATTCTTAAAGTAAAAGTGACATTCTCCTTTATCTTTCATTTCCATCCTTTTACTTAAATTTTTAACATTACCATGAAATGACTCAGGATGTTTGAGAGTGGTTCCAACCTCATCGGACTTCATATGGAGAAAATAGAATTTCATATCCCATTCAAAATTCAGCAGAGGTAACAGTTTTCAAGATCAATGGGATTGTGGTGTTTCATTGGATTATATCACATGTATGAGGGCATGTGATTGGCATTTAATCAAGAGCAACAAGACCTATATGTCCCCCCCCCGGGCAGTGTTGATGTTATTGATTGTTGAACTCCTTTGTTATGGCCTTAGCAATTATGTACCCTTCACTCAAGTCAAAATCATTGATCAGGCATGTTAAGCTTTCTCTACCATATTATAAGGCTTGGATTAAGCTGTTTGATCAAAATTAGGCAATGTTGACTAAAATCCCTATAGAATTGAAGTAGAAGCAAAGGCTAGACAAGAGAAGAGGAATCTAGATTGTAGATGGTTGATGTTGGAATGATTAATCATTGATGTACAATGGATGCCATATCTATCTTGATTTATGTAAAAATATGCATGTTTTCATGTCTTCTACAACTAATTTGGTATTTTGGATGTTTTTTTAATACAAATGCAAAAAAATAAAAATAAAAATATATATATATAGTAGACACTTCCGAGACGCTTCGCTTCCTAGATTTTTGGAAAATGACGCTTTCGCGTCCCCGCTTCCAAAAAACGTCCCCATTTTGGCCCCACTTCGTGCAACATTGATCAAGGCATAACATCTGGAACCAAAGACCCTGAGATGCTTTACCGAAGGAATGTGTCCATACCACATTTCATAAGGAGTCTTGTTTCCAATAGCATTAGATGGACATCTATTCTTTACATATACAGCACATAGAACTGCATCAGCCCAAAACATCAATTTTACATTCTTGAAAAACATCATGGAGCGCACCATATTTAAGATTGTCCTATTCATTCTTTCAGCTACTCCATTCTATTGGGGATTATAAGGCACAGTTGTTTGATGTTTGATCCCATGTTGGCGAATATAGTTTTCAAATTCATTTGAAGTGTATTCTTTTCGATTATCAGTGTGAATAGAGCCAATATGAGATTGTGCATCATTTTCAATCCATGTATGAAAGTTCTTGAATGTTTGAAAAGCATCAAATTGTTCTTCAATAAATAAACCCAACACATTCTGGTGTAGTCATCAATAAATGTCATCATATATTTATTTCCATTTGTAGAAGGAACGTGCATTGGACCACATAAATCTGAATGAATGAGTTCAAGTTTTCTATGTGCTCTGGAATGTGAATCATGAAAACACTGTTTGTTATGCTTTCCTAGAATGAAAGCATCACATTGCTTAAGTTTCCTAAGAATTGTAGGCAAACCAATAACACCATTTTTCTTCAACAAGCGGAGGCTGTCATAGTTCAAGTGTCCAAATCTAGCATGCCATAATAAACTTGATGGAAATGTACCTTCTTCATAATGAGAATTGTATGAGAAATTTTGTGCACAAACAGAGGTGCCTTGCAGCTTGATAAGCCTTTCTTCTTCTATCCTCGCCATGATAAGTGAGAGGTTTGATGCTTTCCTCACCTCAACCTTGCCATCAAACATGTGAATGGAGTGCCCTTGTTGGCAGATGTGGACCAAGGACAGCAAATTTCTCCTCAGTTGTGGGAGATAAAAACATGATGCAGAAGAAAGTCTGGAAAACCAAGCAATTTAAGCCTGATTGTGCCAAGCCCTGATGACTTGAGTTTTGATTTGTCTGCAAAGTATACTGCTCCATCAACATTGCCAGTAAATTCTTCAAAAAAATATCTTCTAAAGGTCATGTGGCAAGTTGCTCCGGAATCAAGCAACTAGTCATTTTTCCAAGAAGCAAATGAAGCATTAAATAGGTCTTCATTTACTCCAATATTACAATGTGCCACAACATAGTGAGTAGATTCAGGTGCTTCACCTTTCTCTTTGTCATTAGTTTTACCTTTGGGTTGGTTTCTTTCCTACTCAATTCTGTCCCAAGGCAACTTGCATGTGGATGCATCATGTGATCCATCTCTTTTGCAACGTATGCAATGTAAATCTGACTTTTCTCCTTGAGAGTGTTTGCCCCCCTACCTCTGAAATTTCTTCTTCCTCTTCCTCTTTGACCACCTCTTCCTCTGGAAGAATCTTGAGCAAGATTCTTCTCTCTATGTGCAAGACACACAGTCTCTTCAGAAGACTGAGGAGTTGTCTTCTTCCCAAAAGCTTTCTCTCTTTCAACAAATTTTTTCACAAGGGAGTCAAAAGTAATTTCTTTGAGGTTTCCATTCGCTTGCAATGACTCAAGATAATTTGAGTAACTGGGATAAAGTGCCTTGACAAAAGCTATCAAAGGAATGTCCAGCTCAACATTAGTGACTTTGATATCATGCATAATAGATTTTACTTCTGATGCAAGAGCAAGAGGATCATCATTTTGTAATTCAAGGCTGAACAATTTAATCATGAGTTGAACAACTTCAAGTGCAGAGTGTGAGTCATAGAGTTCCTTCAGTTTTTGTAAGGCTTCGAAAGCATTTGAAAATGGCGAAATATGGCAACTCACCTCTTCATTTACTGATGTTGCAATCAAGGCATAAGCCTTGCTGTTCTTATTTTCCCAAATGGCAAATTCCTTGTCTGAGGTAGGTTGTTTTGGTTCTTTGTCTTCGTCTCCAACACACACTCCTTTCCACAGCTCATTAAAAATGAGAGTGTGTTTGATTTTCCGTGACCATTCTGGATAGTTCTCCTTGCCGGTGAGAACCACTCCCACAATAGATATCAATGAATGCATTTTAAAAGACTGTGAACTGTAAAAAAAAATACTTCCGCTGCCAATTTATAAAATATTTTCACTTCTGGTGTTAAAAAAAAAAATTGCACTATAATAGCATTATTCTGAAGAAAAAAAAGTGCAATTCTAGTCAAGAATGCAGTTCTAGTCAAAAATGCATTACTGGTAAAAATGCAGTTCTGGTTAAAAAATTCAATTCTGGTAAAAAAAAAATGCAGTTCTGGTCAATACGATATGGAGGGAGCAACGTACTGGAGGGAGCAGACAGCATGGGATACACTTTGCTCGCCAAGGAGTAGCACAGCGAAGTTTTGGAGGAGGGGTCATTTACATGTGTGGAGAGGCCGAGGTAAGCGTAAGGGAGGTCTGCGTATGAGGAAATGGAGGCAACAGAGGTTGCGTATTAAGTGGAGCAGCGACAACATGGGAGGAAGGAGAGTATGGAGCGTGGAATGAGCATTCGGCTCTAGGCCGAGACGGAGCAGCGACAACGCAACATATTGGAGGGAGGGAGCAACGTATGTATTGCAATGAGTTAATGGAGCAGCGTATGTTTAATGATGAGGGAGCAGCGTATGTATACAGTGAGGGAGCATTGTATGTTTAATGGTGAGGGAGCAGCGTATGAGCAACTGAAACACTACGTATGGGAGCTGCAAGCGATGCTGCAAACAAGCAGTGAGAAATGCCAATGCCTCCCCGTGATAACGAGTAGATGTGGTATGGGAGCACCAAGGGACGTTGCAAACAAGGATAAATGCTGCAACAGAGGCTATGTTCCCACCAATTGTTGTGCTTCCCCGCGCTCTCAACCCTCTTGACAGATAAAAGAGAGGTACTTCTCTCGTATTACACTCGACTTCCATACCAACAAGAAAATTGTTGAGGAAGTTGCCATTATTCCCTCCAAACGTCTCAGAAACAAAATTGTTGTATTCAAAAAGGAATCTCGCTGAAGCGTTAACTAAGAGAGGTTCGGTTCTTTGATGAGAGGTTGAGGAATTTGTGCTAGCAGAAGGCAGATGTGTCAGGTTGCAGAAATGCAAAACATGGGCAGAATAGGCAGAATAGACAAAAGGGAGTTACAAGGGCAGGAATGCTTAAAAATAGAGCTGGCTCTGATACCATGTCAGGCCAGGAGGTAACTCCTCAAATGAGATTATGTTTATTCATTTAGGTTGTTCATAGATATATACATGAGGGAGTGACTGTTGAGTTTCATCTCCCGATGACTCTCCATTTTTTCTTATTATTTATTTACACTATTTACAATTGTTCACCCAAACCCTATGATTAGGTGTCAACATTCTCCAAGTGGAAAAATTCGTGGGTCTCAAAGGAAATAATTTTTTGAGGTCTCCCACCAAAGGAATATTGAAAATTTCAAGAAAAATTAGACCATTGGACCTTGGTGGTTAAGTCAAAGTTAATTTTTTGAAGAAATTAGCAAGAAATTAGCTCAAAATATTAATTTTGAGTTAATAAAAAATGGGTTAAATGAGAAATTCGAAAATTCCTCAAGAATAATTATTTCAACGGTAGAGATTAAAAGTTGATGAAGGATTTATCGTTCGACAAAGATCAAACCAACTTCCATTATTTTTCCACTTGGAAAATTTATCTATATATAGAGAGTCATTTGTGTGTCAAACCATTAGATGTTTGGCAAAGGAAATTCTACAGAAAAACTGATATAACGCTATTGTCTCGTTGGGAACATTATTTGAATCATAATAAAGACTTTGGGGTGCAGTTCATGGTGTTTATTGTATACTGATTTGTGGTACGCGTTGGGTACGGGCATTCCTATATTGTGCTTAAATATTTTTTAAAGCTTGTTTTTTATTAGATGGGGGTAAGATCATTCTATTGGTAGATTTTGGGTTTATCTTAGGTGATTTGATTCACCATATGTCGAACAAGCTTCCTTGAAGAAATTATGTAGTGTTTGCAGGTTCCCCAGTCCTTGGGCTCCAAGTTCACAAACTGTGGACGTAGGCTAACCTTGTTTGGATTCTAAATATTTATATGGTTTATTTAATTTAAAGTTGTAGCTTGCATTAATTCTTAGAAATACACAGCGATTTATCAAAAAAATTCATTAAAAACTATTTCTCAAAATTTCTTTCAAAAGTCTTGTATATTTGTATATTTGTAAATAATTTTGTAAATAATTTTTTCTAATTGGGGTTTTGGGGTTTTGGGGTTTTGAGAATTTTTGTACATATTGGGGTTTTGGGCATTTGTGAATTTATTTTTGCAGGTGTGATCAAGCAAGAAGAGTTGTAATAAAACTAGATCTAGGCCATTGAGGGTAAGATCTAGCCCCTAAAATTTTTTGCAATTTCGGCTTCTGCCCTCTGCGTCAGCTTTTCTGGTTGTTCCGGCAGTTCCTAAGGGTTCCGGCTTCTCCCCTCTAGATTAGGGCAGCGTTATCCCTTAAGATCTCTCCTCCTACTAAAACCAAAAAACAAGTAGAGAAGAAGAGATCCCAAGTGTGTTCAAATAACTTGAAGGCCACCTCTATTTATACTAAAACGTTGAGCACATGTGGGGTTTATTTGGTTGCTAGCCAACCTTGACGAATTGTCCCATAACACAAATAAATTCATATCTCCATGAATACTTATCGAAATCGGATGATCTTTAGATCAATCCTACACCTCTCGATGAAAGGGATCCAAGAAAAATATCAACTTCCATTAATAAGATGACCCACATGGAGTTTGGCCCTAGTTTCCAATTTTAACACCCGACTACCCTCCTAAGCCCTAGAGGGCTTACCAAGGGTCCCTAAGGCCTCTAAGGACTGGTCGCGGCTATTTTAGGGCTTTCTCTCCCTCCTCTTCCCATCGCTCTCCTCTTGTGGCCTCTTTTATGCCCCTTCTCAGGCCTTCCTTGGCCTCTTGGTCGTAGCCGCTATCTCTTTCAACCTTTTCCTCTCCTTCTTTGGCTCTCTTCCTAACCCCTAGCTTGCCCTCCTTCATCCGTGGATGGCCTCTAAAATTTCTGTACTGAATCTTGATGTGTTTTGCAAGAAGAAATTGGCTCAAAACTTGTGTTTTTAGGTGGCATCTCCATTGGAAAAATTTTGCTTAATTTGGGCAAGTGATCTACAGGGCCTTGGGCCTAGGGTTTGCTCTCTAAACCCTTATTTTCTCACTGTTTTGCTATAGCTGTAATAAATTATTCATAACAGTGATTTCAATGCCCTAAAATCTCATCTAAGTAGGCTAAACACACTAAATTTCATAGTAAAATTTTCCTAATTGTTTGGCTAGTTGGGCATTGAATTTTGAGCTTAGATCTACTTGTTAGCTTGCTAGAATATCTCTACATAATTAAATAATCAGATCTGATATTTTCTAAATATTGCATCATAAATGGGCTAAAATTCATAAATTTACATTGGCAAGTCATTAGGCAACTTATTGGTCATTCTATGTTTCATATGCTTGGCAATTTCATGGTTTGAAGTGATATACTTACTGTTGTCATGTGTTTCTTCATAAGTGGCTTTTTCATAATCATATTGGCTCATAGTGATTTATATTGCTAAGTTCTAACAATTGCTTGTCTTGGTTAAATTTGAGAATTTGTTAACTTGGAACTTAAACCGCTCAAACATCTAGGCTCTAAATCTTCTAATCTTGTTGATGAGCTAATTCACTTTGGCATTGAGATCTAGTTGACATTGTGGTTGAAACATTAAGTTAATAATCTTGTATTCTTTCGCAATCTTAAGAATATATGGTAAATTTATCTTGAGCAATTGGTATCTGAAGATTTATTCTAAGTGAGCATTTTTCAATATTGGCATTGGCATTAAGGAATTCTTGATCTTGTAATTTGTTTACATTGGCGCTAAGTTAATTGGAACTTTCTTGGTTGTAAGATTACTTTTGATTTATAAGTACTTTTGTCATGGATTAGGTCCTATGGCACTTCTAGATTCATGTGAGTCACCTTTGGCAACATATATAATGATATCTAGTGATTTGAAGGATTACAAGAGCTAAAGAACTAAGATATATATTTTTTAAATATGGACTAAATGCAAAGAAATCTGAAACCTATACTATATCGTGACCTCATCTCCATCTCTATGACAGTTCAGAAGAAGACCATGTGTGATATCTAGATTTTTGGAAAAGTAACCAAACAAAACATGGAAGGTATCTATAATTTATTCAAGATCTGAAGGCATCCAGAATTTTAAGTCATCAAAAAAAATATGAGTTCAGTAAAGGACACTACTCGATCTATATGTGAGTTTATTATGAAGGTGTAAGGCCTACCTCTGTGATATGAAGAAACGACACTTTCGAAACCTCCTCCTATACATAAAAGGCGATGCAAATTCTTGCAACATATTTCTCAATGTTGATGCGAGTTCCAGTGATACATCTTCCTACAATATAGCATTCTTCTCGTGGCATCTATATCTCTGTGACATGGCAAACTATCTATTTATGATGACTAAATTCATTGTGGCAACATACTTCTAAGAGCCAAGGCATCTATGATGACATTAAGAAAGACATTTTAAATTGTTAAGTTGAGAAATTCTTTTCTATATGCATTTATGACGCACTATGTGTTGAAGAATGTAACTAGTGTCGATCGGTCTTCATAATTGTATTTAATGAAAAGAAAGAAAAAGAAATTTTATTATAAAATAAATTGACTTATTAAAACATGGGTTTCATACTTGGGTCAATGTTTTTAGGTCAAAGCCTCCATTGCAGGCTTCTAAGGTTTATGTCAAAGGTCCATTTCTTTGTCAATATGTAAAAGACCCTTCTTCAGCTTCATCTATCAAAGAAGAAATTTATTTTTATGTAAAATAGGTCATTTAGGCCTCCTCCAGCAAGTCGGCCTCAACCTGGACAAGTCAAACTAATTAGAGAAGCAGAAACCACTATAAAAGGGCAGCAACTCGACTCATTTGGAGCACATCTACAACAAGTTCGATCTGCAGTTGTTGTTGACACCTAATCATAGGGATTGGGTGAACAACTGTAATTAATGTAAATAAATAATAGAAAAGATGAAGAGTCACCGGGAGATGAAATGAATAGTCTCTCCCTCCTGTATATAATAATGAACAGCCTGAATGAATTTCATGATTTGTTTTGAGGAGTTACCTCCTGGTCTGATAGTTGTTGGAGGCAAAAAAAGGGTGTGAAATTCAAGGGGAAGGAAACCCTAACGAAGGAGAAAGAAGTGTCAAGCATAAGAAGTCCAATTTTCTATCTCCATGTCTCACATGTGCGAAGTTGTTGGGTTGTTGGAGATCGAAATTTTGGAGTGTAGCTAAAGCCAAAATTCTGAAATTGCTAGGGGTCAAAATTCTGGATTGTAGTTGGGCCGAAATTATGAAGTAGCTGGGGGTCAAAATTCTGATTGTTGTTGGATTGTAGTTGTTGGACAAGAAGAGACTACTGAAGTTTGTTGAATCATCTTGGAAGGTTGACTTGGCAGAGGAAGGTCTCTTATTCAGGTCTAAAATGTTGGTCTATCTTAATTTGATTAGTGGAAGAGTTTGACTAGGTTTTCCCCTAGAGAGGAGTTTTAGCCCTGGTTGAGTGCTTACATCTAGTATCGTTAATCTTCATGTTTTGATTTGAAGATTGCTTGATGAAACTAAGATAAAAGAAGAACCTAAAGAGAAGATAATAAAACTACAAGAATATCAGAAGTAATTATCAACATAAGAAATCTTTCTGCCTTTCTGATTTTCAAACACAATGGTTATATGCGAATTTCTGAAAAGTTGGTGACGTGTACATAAATCACCTTGTTGTAGAAATCGAAGCAATTAGAGACCGAAACCTTGCAAACTCTGTGAAGAACTGTAACAAGATATTTGAAGTCTTATGAAGCATTAGTATGTGAAGCAGCCACACTACCAAGACTCCTATACATAATAGAAAAATGAATGACACCTTGACGCTGACCTATCTGAAATCGAATCCTGAAAGCTTGAAGGACGAAGGACTAAGATCAATGTGAAGACCATATGAAGACTTGGTTGCGTGAGAAATCCAGTTTTAGTGTAAGTAGCCTCAAGAAGTTACAATATAGTACCATACTCGAAAGCAATAGTGGAGAACTTAAAAAGGTACATATAAACTATATTCAATCAATGATCTTTGTCAAAAGGTAGTAAAGCTAAGATATTGATCTCTTGTAAGATAGTAATGAATCATAATAAGGGTTTGTGTACATATATTTTAGAGATTATTGTTATGACAACATTTGAAGTCCTTCTTTACTAGTTCTTTTATGATTAAGGAATGAAATCTCTTGCATAGAAAGCACGTAAATAACATTTCTAGGGTTTTGTGACTAACTCAATAGCATGCTTGTAGAATTTGCATTTCCTAAAATGGCAAATTGTGAAGACTTTGGCATCTAAGGTTTGTAAACCATATCAAAGTTTGGACTAAGAAGAAACCTAGGAACAGAAATCCTATCTAATCGTTTCCGCTGTAAGAAGTAGATCATACCCTTGATGATAACAGAAATGACATCATGCAAATGTGGGTATGAGATTGGTGAATAGGTCCAATATTAAGAGGAGCCAACCTTCCTCAAAAGATAACTACTCCACATCTCCTTGATTACTACTAATGTTATTGCTATGAAACCAGCTCACGAAAAGATAGAAAAAATAGTTGAACGCCTTAGAATTCAGCCTCTTCGAAGGGGCAACCTCCTTTACATTACACAAAAGAACAATTCTTGGATGATTCAAATGACAAAACCTCATTTCTATATATAGGAGTCTAAGGGGTCACAATATAACCAAGCCGACCTAACAATAATAATATAAAGGCACAAAAATAACAATAGAGTGATTCTATGGGGCACAGTAATAACAATATGGGGACAATAGGGGCACAACAATATTAATAAGAGATACAACTACAATATTAATGGGGGCATCACTAGTATTATAGGGACCTAACATGCCCCTCTCCTTCAAAAAAGTGTTGTCCTCAACGCTTGAGTAGTTCTAGATGCTTCTGTATAAAATTCTCATCCTCCCATGTGGAATCTTTAGCGGATAAGTTCTTCCACTTGATGAGATACTCTGAAATGGATCGATTTTGTAGTTGTCGAGTTCTTGTTTCTATGACTGCTTCCGGTTCCAATATAATTTTTCCTTCCTCGTCAAGTTCTGGCAATATTGTTTGAACTGGGAGCTTGTCGCCTATAACCTTCTTTAAACATGAAACATGGAAAACTGGGTGCACTCGAGAAGCTGCAGGAAGCTCCAATTTGTATGCCATAGTACCAATCTTTTGCAACACCTTGTACGGACCATAATACTTTGGTGACAATTTGTTATCCTTCTTAGCTTGCTTGAGGAACATTTGTTTATATGGTTGTAGCTGTAGGGTTAGGCAATCACCTACATCAAAACTTCTTTCACTGCGATGTTGATCTGCCTGTTGTTTCATTCTATTTTGCACCAACACGAGGTTAACCTTTAAGAGTTGGAGAACTTGTTGTTGATGCTCGATGTGATGTTCCACTGCTTGAACCTTAGAATTTTCTCTTAAATATGATGTGATGGATGGTGGCTAATATCCATAAAGTGCCATATATAGGGTCATTTTTGTTGCAGTATGGAAGGAAGTGTTATACCACCATTCAGCTAGAGACAACCATTTGACCCATTGTGTCTATTTATCAGATACAATGCAACGAAGATATCCTTCCAAACATTTGTTTACTATCTCCGTTTGCCCATCAGATTGAGGATGATAAGATGAGCTATGAACTAACTGAGTACCAAGACAAGAAAATAATTTTGTCCAAAAATTTCCTGTAAAAATGGGATCTCTGTCACTTACAATAATCTTTGGGTTTCCATGTAGCTTTTGAATTGTTTCCATAAATGTCATAGAAAGTTAGAAACTGTACTGGCTTTAAATGGATGTGATAATGCACAAAAGTGTGCATACTTGGTAAGTCTGTCAACTACCGCCATGATGACACTCTTTCCCTCAGACTTGGGTAAACCTGTGATAAAATCCATTGAAACCTCCTCCCAACGTTGGCTTGGAATGGACAAAGGTTGTAATAGACCTGGTGTCTTAATTGTTTCAGCTTTATTTTGTTGGCATACCAAACATTCCGCCACAAACTTTTGAATATCCGATTTAAGGCCATCCCAAAAAAATTCCTTCTTAACCCTGTGGTAAGTTTTTTAAAATCCTGAGTGCCCTCCTAAGGGAGAAGCATGCAATTCCAGAAGAATCTTTTGTTTGAGTTGGGAATTCTTACAGAGGTATAAGCGATCTTTGTACCATAATGAATCATTTTTCCAGCTAAATGTATCAGATGTATTGGAATCTTATTGTAACTTTCGAATAAGTTCCCACACTTCTTCGTCATTCTTCCATTCCTCCCTTGCTTCGTTTATCCAATCTGGTTGGATAATAGAAATGGCGCACAACAATGCTTCCACATCCTCATCCTTTCTTGAGAGTGCATCTGCCACAACATTTTGCTTCCCTTTTTTGTATATGATTTCAAAGTCATAACCCAACATCTTTGTGACCCATTTTTGTTGTTCTTCAGAGGATAATCTTTGTTCTAAAAAGTATTTAAGGCTATCATGATCCGTTTTTACCTTGAAGTGTTCTTCCCATTAGGTAGGGTCGCCATTTCTTACGTGCGTGTAGTATTGCCAACATTTCCTTCTAATAAATAGCTTTGTGTAAATACTTTCCCTTGATTGGACGACTTTCGAAAGCAATGGGTCTTTCATCTTGCATTAAAACAGCACCAATTCCATTTCCGGAAGCATCACATTCCACAATAAAGGTTTTTGTGAAGTCTAGTGTAGCTAAGACCGGTGCTTGGCACATTGCCTCCTTAAGATATTCAAAGGTATTTGTTGCTTCTGGAGTCCATGAAAATGCATCTTTCTTCAACAATGTTGTTAGAGGTGCTGCTATTTTCCCATAATTCTTAACAAACTTGCGATAATACCCTGTCAACCCGAGAAATCCTCGCAAATGCTTTATGGATGTGGGGATTTCCCATTCCTTAATAGCTTTAATTTTGCTAGGGTCTACCTTAACTCCTTCATGAGATACAAAATGACCCAGATATTCCACCTCTTGTACTCCAAAGAAACATTTGGATCTTTTTGCATATAATTGTTTCTCCTCCAATAGTTGTAGCACCCTGTCAACATGTTCAACATGATCCTTCCAAGACTTGCTGTAGATTAGTATATCATCAAAAAATACTAACACAAATTTTCTAAGGGTTTGAAAATGGAATTCATCAAACCTTGAAATGTAGAAGGTGCATTTGTAAGGCCAAAAGGCATGACCAAAAACTCATAGTGACCCTCATGAGTTCTAAATGATGTTTTCAGAATGTCTTGAGTCTTCATTCTGATTTGATGATATCCTGAACGAAGATCTAACTTGGTGAAGTAAATTGATCCATGTAATTCATCCAATAATTCATCAATGACCCCCGGATGCGGGTGTCTAGCCAGCTGGGACAAGTGATGGGACAGGGATGGGGCGAGGTGAGACGACACCTGCCTGCCCTGAACCACATGGAATATCAACCGACGCAGATTAAACCTTGGCATTCGGGGATCACTGGGTGCATTTGTTTCACTTCAGGTGGCTTTGATCCGCACAGCCTATCCGCCGATTTCCTTACCGCCTTCGCACGCTCTGGACTGAGTGATGCCTCGGCTCTATTCAATGCAGCAGTTATGATGGGTGCCATTCGAGGCAGGATGGAGTATGATAAATACAGGTTCAGTTATGGGAATGTTCTGGAGTTTTTGGTGCTTTGCTGGTCTGGTTATAGTCTGTCTTGGTCTGTCGCCCTGTGGGTTTGGTGCTGCTCAGGCAATCCTAAGAAGCCGCCCCCATCTCTTCCCCGGTGTCTTCTGGAGGTCTCCTGCCCTCGTTCGAATGCTCTTTTATTTAGCCTAAGCTCGGTGGCGACGGGTGAGAGGTCCTGTTTTAACAGAGTTGCTGCGGTCTTTGTGATGCCCTGTCTTCGCCATAGGATGAGGAGCCGCAGGGGAACTCCTCGGCGTGCGCCCTCCAACACGACCTCCGCTTCTCAATCCCTCTCTAGCGAACTTACTGTCGCCCATTACCCCCGCACTCGCAGTGGGAGAAGGCACGTCCATCTCCCCAGCCACTACCCTCCAAACTCCTCGCCGTCTCCCTCTTTCAGTTCTGCGATTTTCTCATTCAATTGCACTCAGAATCGTCCAAGGATAATGGCCCATATCTCAGTGATCTTTCATGAAGAAGCCCAGGCGGTGGGTGAGTCCAGCGCCCAACAAGAGGGCCCTGCCTCTGTCTCTGCGTCGAATCCTCTCACTTTGCAGGTTCTGGAGATCCCAATTCACTTTGCCTCGGACGTGGTGATGGAAACGGCGGCTCCTGGTCCTTCTGATGTTGCTGCTAATCACGCCAAGGATGAATCTGAAGCGGCTCGTGCTAGGGAACTTCCTGAGTTCGGTTGGTGCAGAATTGTGGAAGAGCGTCCAGATGTGTAGATCTCTCTCTGTTGCTTCTGTCACTTGTAATGCGGCCCATAATAGCGAGCATTTTTTGGTTCATGCGGATAAATGGATTCACACCTGCAAGATATGGTTCAATCTACATGTTTCTTTGAATTTTTGCAAGCACTATAAGAAGGTCAATACTTGCTCCCCTACGTGGGATTTGAATTCTAGTTCTCAGCTAAGCTCTCTGTCATGGACAGTGTCTCTGCTCTTCTCTGCCGCTCCTACAGGGCAATTGTTTTTTACTATGGTCTAGATGTAATTTTACCCCTTTCATGTTAATAGAGTAATTTAATTAAAAAAAAAAAAGTCATCAATGACAGGAATGGGAAACTTATCTTTAATAGTGAGCTTGTTGAGCTCCCTATAATCCGGACACATACGCCATGATCCATCCTTCTTGTGCACCAATACTACTGGAGCAAAGAACAAACTTTGCCTAGGTTGAATTATACCAGCCTCAAGCATTTCTGCAACCATACGTTCAATTTCAGTCTTTTGGGCATAGGGATATCTGTACAGCCTGATGTTTGGAGGAACACTTCCTGGAATCAAATGAATAGCATGATCATGATCACGAATAGGTGGGAGACCTTTGGGAGTCTCAAATACCTTGGAATGATTGTCCAAGACTTTTTGGAGATTTGGAGAAATAGATGATTTCGATGTGGAAACATCTAGCGAACATAATTGTGCAATTACACCTCGTTGTTCCTTTTTTAGAAGCTTTGTCATACCGTTAGAGCTGATTATCTTTCCCGGTTTCCCTGCAATACCCCTTAATTCAACTTCCTTTCCTTCCGCATAAAATTTCATGAAAAGTTCTTGAAAGTTAAAAGCTATTGTACCCAAGGATTATAGCCATTGGACTCCTAGTACAACATCAGCACCTCCCACTGGAATGGAAAGTATTGGGCTTTTCAATACATATTCTCCGATGGATAGCTTGATATTATGGCACTTTCCAGAGCAATTTATCGTTCCTCCATTTGCAACCATCATTTGACACTCTAGTGCTGGATATAGGAAGCAATTCAATTCTTTTGCTACCTTACAATGAATAAAATTGTGGGTGCTTCCTGAATCAATCAACACTATTACCTTTTTCTTCTTGATTTTTCCTTCTATCTTGATGGTTTGAGGAATGGTAATTCCCGCCAATGCATTACAAGATATGGTCGGATTTATTTGTTCTTCATCTAGGCTTTGTTCCTGGAGTATATCCTCTTCTTTTGACCTTTCTTGCTCCTTTTCTTCTTCCTCTTCACAACTATGTAGAATAATTTCTTCTCAGCACACTTATGACTTTTAGTGTATTTGCTATCACAACTGTAACAAAGCCCTTTTGCTCTTTTTTCTTCCAATTGTTGTGGTGTCAACCTTATAGGTTGTGGAAGGCTAGGGGCAACAACACTTCCATCTTTATAGTTGTGAGTGGTATGCTTTCTGGTTGCCATAATTTTGCTTTCCATTTTTCTTGCTAACCTGAATGCCTTCTCTAATGAATCAGGTTCCCAAAGGCAAACATCATGTTGGATATTATCCTTTAAAGTCCCTATGAACACATCAATCCTATGCTCCTCGTGAATATTTTTTACCCTTATGTTCAATTTTTGAAACTCCTCAATGTGCTCCATTATTGAACCCTTTTGTTTGAGACTTATCAATAGGCTAAAAAAAGTGTTGCTTTTTGTATCCTCATAATGTGCTGTCAATTCTTCCATAAAAATTGCCCAAGTGATAATTTGTTTATGAGAGCAAAGTCATTGATACCATACAAATTGATTTGGTTCCAAATATAAAGTTGCAATATGTACCTTTTGTGTGTTTTGCACATTATTGAGATCGAAAAATTGCTCCATCTGTAATATCCTTGTTGCGGGATCCTTGCCATCAAACATCCTCATATCGATTTTTGGAATATGGTGGGTCTTCGATCCAACATTAGAGTCTATGGAATCATGATTAACATTTTTTTTGTTCTCATCATGAATTTCCTTTACTACCCTTTCACCATTAGTGGCCATTTCTTGTAGCAACTTATTCAAATTTATCTTCAATTCTTCCATCTTATCATACATGCCATCCATTTTAGCATCCATGCCATTCATCTTAGCGTCCATGCCATCCATCTTAGCTTCTACGCCTTTCTTTAAACAATCCATCTTAGCTTCTACACCTTTCTTAAACCATCTATCTTAGCTTCTACATCTTTCTTTAAACCATCCATCTTAGATTTTGTTACTTTTTGTGCAAGTGACACTTGTTGCACTTAGTCTCGTAATTTTGATATATCATGTTGCATTTCTTCCTCTTCTTCATGAGTCATGCTAGAGATTTCAAGTTGCTTACTAGGTGTTTGCATTTTCTTTCCTCTGGGCATCAATTACGATAATTATGCTTTACTATGCCCTTTAAATTCCTTCAAACTAATTTTTCAAACCAAGCTTATGCAAAAATTTAAAAAAAAACTACACACCTTTTTTCACTTTGTAGGAGCTTGATATTGACTCTGATATATCTCTGTAATTTCAGATCATCCAGTTCTGAAATTGCAACCTATAGTAGCCCTCTGCATCCTCTTTCCAATGTCACCAGTCTTATCCAAATTGGATTCTCCAAGGAAGAGTTATGCACAATCTCCCAAGATGACCTATAGACCTTTCCAGAAGAGCAAACTTGTATGAAGTGCCACGTGTCACTGTTTCGACCTTAGGCTCTGAAAAATATACACAAGAAACTACAGTTTGTCCTCTTTCTGTACCTTCTTACAAAATTTCAATCCGATGCTCAGAGAGAAAGTTATGACGATTTTCCCCAGGTCACCTGTTTGGAATGTAATTCAGGAGTCTGCAAAAAGACCAACTTCCTCAGATCATATCTCCACAAATATAGCGTGAAAAGATCTGAAATTCGGACCCGAGGTTTAGTGCGATTTCGTCTCAAATGGGTTTTTTTTCCGCTTCTGAAACGTCGCAAAAAAAAAGTTACGCGAAAATGCCATGATGACCTATTTGGAGCAGCAAAACCCTAGAATCCAAAGCTTTGATACCAAATGCTATGAAACCAACTCACAAAAAGATAGAAAAGATAGTTGAACGCCTTAGAATTCAGCCACTTCAAGGGGGCAACCTCCTTTACATTTCACAAAAGAACAATTCTTGGATGATTCAAATGACAAAACCTCCTTTCTATATATAGGAGTCTAAGGGGTCACAATATAACCAAGCCGACCTAACAATAATAATATAAAGGCACAAAAATAACAATAGAGGGATTCTATGGGGCACAGTAATAACAATATGGGGACAATAGGGGCACAACAATATTAATAAGGGATACAACTACAATATTAATGGGGGCATCACTAGTATTATAGGGACCTAGCAGTGATTGTCTTTGTAATTTGTTTTTTTTGTTCTTTCATAGTCTTCTAACAAAGGTTGCGGGTCAAAAGAAGAATTATCTAAAATTGAGTAACAGTTAGAAGAATTGGAAGAACATGGCAGAGCAAGATGATTAATGAGGAGGAAGAAGTCAATTAGATGTTCACCTACCTCAACCGGAAAGAGGGAGCTCTGATTGGTTCGATTCAAGAACATATTGATTGGGTTGACAACACTGATGCTGATGGAGATACGACTAATGATTGGGAGTTGATATGAATTGTTAGAAGAGTGTGAAGCAAAATTCTATATGAAAGAAGAAGATGTAAAGACTTGTGCAATCAACTGTGAAGAAGTTTGGCTCCATAAGATGTTTGATGAACTACTTAATGACATGTTGAAGTTCTGTGAAGAATGATGGAGAACCAAAAAGGTTGAAGCACGTTATGATGTGATGTAGATAGGAGCCAAGAAGCTACAACAAGACCTCCACGGAAGAACAAGTAGTCGTTGCATTGATATGTATTTTTGACAAGCTCAGTCTGGTTTTTTCTCCTTGTTGAGCGAGAGTGAGGATATCCTCCCTGGTTGAGAGGGAGAGAGAATGGACACCGTATTCTCCATGTGTCATGCACTATGGCCAAGACTAATAGACGTAAGCCTAGTGAAGGCACTAGTAAGGAGAATGGTGGACTGGATAAGCATTTGTGACCGATATTCTTTGAGGATTTGTATCCAAGATAAGAACAATCCCGAGGATCAATATTCTTTGAGGATGTGTATCCAAGATAAGAATAGTCATGTGAGAGCAAAGCTAGTGAACATCTAGATTGGGTATGCGCCTAGAGAGACGATGGTGTCCAAATTTATGCCTCCCGAAATTTTGCTCTGATCTAGCGGAGAGATAAAACTTATTAGTCAAGGCCTTGTTATTTTTGACACTGTTGGTTATGATGATGCTTATTAATCTAAACCCTTCTTATATGAATATTTCAATTTGAGAGCATCTTGTTGTGTCATTATGAATACCTCCCTAGTTAAGAGGGAGTGTTGGAAATGTAACTAGTGTCAGTTTTCATAATGTAATTCAAATGTACTATTGATGTATTTATTATATTCGTTATTATTATTTCTCTACTCAAAGAATGTTTTTCATGCTTATAGGGTCAATTGAGTCAAAAAGAAAATTTATTATGAGTCAAAGAAATGTAATTGAGTCAAAGTCCCATTTGGACTTCTTGTAAGAAAAAGAAAAATTATTTTATCTCGAGTCAAAGAGTAAAAATGTCCTCCACAGACCAAGTGTAATGTTCCAAAGTAGAAATTTACAGAGATAACAAAGACATGCAACAATTACAACGTAGAAATGTCCTCAGTAAACACACATGTAAACAGAAATTTTGCCCGAAACACCAAATTGGCCAATTTTCATTAATTATATTTGCTAGAGCAACTATGAGATGGAAGGAGTGCACCTGGGCTTGCACAAGGCAAGCTACAAGCCTCAAGTAGATGATACAATAATTCCCAGCTGCTGTAATCTTTGTTGCCTCCAAAACACTGCGTTGTTCCCTCAAAAATGCTCTGCTAGCTGACTTCCGGCTCTGATTTACCCCCTCAAAACAACCCAGAAATTTCTGTAACTCTGGGGATGTCATCCTCTCCAAAAACCCAGAAAAAACCTAGAAAGGGTTTGTTGGCTGACTTCCGGCTCTGATTTACCCCCTCAAAACAACCAAGAAATTTCTGTAACTTTGGGGATGTACTCCTCTCCAAAAAACCAGAAAAACCCAGAAAGAGTTTTGGTTGGTTTTGACTTGCCAATTTCGACCCCTTGGGGATTGGCCCTCCTCCAACGCTGGTTCTCACTGCCTGCAGCTAAAACTGTTGTAACTTGTTGCCACAAGACTGGAAACCTCCCCAAATCAGGCTCCCAACAATCTCTCCGCAACCCAGCTCCCAAATCCTCCGACTAAACCTCCAACCAAGAGTCCCTCTCTAGTGACTACGCATTCTCGAGTGAGGATGACGCAGTCCCTCTAATCTACAGTTCGAACTGGGTATAGGACTGACTATTCTGCTGCAAATTCTCCTCCACAAGATGACAATTCGATGTGGGCAATGGATGCCGTCCTAGAGTGGCACTCGAAGTCCACCAAAGAGAGGGATGAGAGGGAAGCTCTTGTGCTGAAGAGCACTTGTAGCTTAGCTAAACAGCCAAAGCAACAATGAAATTCTTCAAATGATCAAAAGCCCCAAATGTTGCTCACTTCATCCTATTTATGCTTGCTCCCTTGGGCCCCACACGTGGGTCCCATCAAATATTTCGATCCCCACTTAGAAAATTCGAATTGCCTTCATGGGGTACGTATTTTTGGGTGGGTAAGTGGCCCCCACAATCCACTAAAAGCACATCAACCCCCTTTTCCTAAGTTCTCCCACATATTTGCCTAAAGCCAAAAATATCAAAATTGCCAAAATTTATTCTCCTCACCTTGGAAGAATTATTAGGAAGGGACATTACAGTCCTCCCCTCCCAGATGTTGCTTGTCCCCAAGCAACTGCAAAACTGGATGTTGCAAGATTTTTTCACTTTCCCACGTGGCGTCCTCTTCTGGAAAATCCTTCCATTTGACTAGGTACTCCCGGATCACCCTGTTCCTCAACTTCTTCTCCCGAGTCTCCAATATGATCTCTGGTGTCAAAACCAAGTGCCCCTCATCATCCAAGGGAGGCAACTCAACCGCTGTTGTGATATGCTATCCCAATGCCTTTTTCAGGCATGAAACATGGAACACATTATGAATCTGGTTCTCCTTAGGTAGCTCTAACTCGTAGACCACATCTCCCATCTTCCGGACCACCTTATACGACCCATAAAACCATGGGCGAAGCTTCTCGGCCCCTTCCTGCTTGACCGTAGATTGCCTGTATGGTTGTAGGCATAAGAAGACCATGTCCCCTACCTCAAAGGGTCTCTCCACCCTGTGTTTATCAACATAGACCTTTTGTTGATTCTGGGCCACCTACAAGTTGTTCTTGAGAGCTCGGAGAATCTCCTAGCTCTCTTGAACCCAATCCTTTGCCCCTGGGGCCCTGCTATCTTCAAACACCATGTCAAAAAAGGAAAGTGCATCATACCCATAAAGTGCTCAGAAAGGGGTCATACAGATGGACATGTGATAAGTAGTGTTGTAGTAGAACTCCCCGAGGTGTAGCCATTTGACCCATGCTCTCTGCTATCCAATCACATAGTTGTGCAGGTACCCTTCCAGCCACTTGACCCATGCTCTCTGCTATCCAGTCACGTAGTTGTGCAGGTACCCTTCCAGCCACTTGTTCACGATCTCTGTTTGACCGTCGGTTATGGGATGATAGCTAGTGTTGGGTGTAAGTTTTGTACCCACTAACCAGAACAACTCCTGCCAGAAAGGCCCCATAAACCTGTTGTCCCTATCACTCACAATGGTCTTGGAGAGACCATGCAACCAAAAAACCTCCCGCAAGAACAACTCAGCCACCTGGAAGGCTGAAGATCTCGTTGGGATAGCAAAGAAGTGGGCGAACTTGGTCAATCTATTGACCACCACATAGATGTTGTCCCGCCCCTGTGCTGTGGGAAGTCCCGTGATGAAATACATGGATATGCTCTCCCACTTTCTCTCTGGAATGGGGAGCGGTTGTAGCAAACCGGTCGGGTAACTCAGCCCCACCTTATTCCTCTGGCAATCCACGCACTCTCTCACATGTTTCAGCACATCTCCTTTAAGACCCTACCAAGAGAACCTCTCCCTGACGGTACAGCATGTCTTGAGGAAACCTAGGTGCCTCGCTAGTGGAGAATCATGGGTTGCCTGCATGATCCTCTCCTTCAGTTAAGATCCTGCACTAAATAAATCCAGTCCTTGTAGTAGATCACATCGTCCATCACCCGAAATCAGTCATCTCGGTGCATGCAATCCAAAATGTTGCAAGCCTGTCTATCCTTGGAGTACTCAACCAATAGTTGAGCCTTCCAATCTTGTGTGACATCCATCAAAGATAGAGTTGCGAGTCTCCTCGAGAGGGCATCAGCTACCACACTGTGTTTTCCCTTCACATACTATATCTCAAAGTCGTAAGCCTGGAACTTACTCACCCATTTTTGTTGCCTCTCCTCTAAGGAGTCAGGACTGCTGCTCAAGGAGGAAGCAAAGACTATTGTGATCCGTCTTCAATTTGAATCGGTTGCCCACTAAATACTGCCTGACTTTGGCCAACACATGCATCACTGCCAACATCTCCTTGTTGTACACAAAGTACAACCGCTCGTGAGGCTACAGTTTCCTGCTCTCAAACGCAATAGGATGGCCCCCTGTGTCAAAACGGCCCCAATCCCTTCACCGGACGCATCGCACTCTAGCACAAATGGTCATGTGAAATCCGGCAAGGCTAAGACCAGACAGCTGCTCATGACCCTCTTGAGGCACGTGAAGGCCTCCTCTGCCACCTGCGTCCACACAAAAGCTCCCCTCTTCGTCAAATCCGTGAGGGGTGCTGCAAGCTGTGAGAACCCTCTCACAAATCTCTGGTAGTACGTACAAATGCCCAGGAAACCCCTCAGCTCCGTCACGTTCCTGGGTGTGGGCCAATCTAGAATTGCCTGAATCTTCTCCTGATGCACCTTCACTCCATCCTCCCAAACCACATGCCCCAGTACAACATCTCTGTTAGCCCAAACTCACATTTGGACAACTTCGCATACAGTTGTTGCTCCTCAAGTATGTGGAGCACCTCCTCCAAATGTTGAAGATGCTCCTCCCATGTTCTGTTGTAAATGAGTATGTCATCGAAGAAGACTAGAACAAAACATCTCAGTTGTCTACAGAACACGTGATTCATACAGGACTGGAATGTGGCCGAAACATTGGTTAGCCCAAAGGGCATCACCAAGAACTCAAAGTGTCCATAATGGCAGCGAAAGTCAGTCTTTGGAATATCCTGCTCCTTCATGCGAATCTGATGGTACCCTGAGCGCAGATCTATCTTAGAGAAGTATTTAGCTCCCCTAAGCTCATCCATTAGCTCATCTATGGGCGGGATGGGGTACCTATTCTTCAAGGTCTTTTTATTGAGAGCCCGGTAGTCTATGCACATGCGCAACGTCCCATCTTTCTTCTTCACCAGCACCACGGAAGAAGCAAATGGACTCGAGCTAGGCCTGATGTGCCCCAACCTCAACAACTCCTGAATGGCCCGCTCTATCTCATCCTTATAGGCCTTCGGGTGCCTATAAGGGGTGGTGATGACTGCGTTCACCCCCTCCTCTAGCTCAATGGTGTGTTCAAATCCACGGTCTGGCGATCTACCTAGTGGGACATCCCCAAAAACCCCCTGGTGCTTCTCCAACAGGGCTAGTATATCTGGATGTATGACCTGCATCTTTATCCCCAACTCCGAAATCCATAGCTCAACTGCCCACTCCACATCTCCATGGCGCAAATCTGCCTCCATCCGATGGGCTGAAACTGTCTAAGGGGGATAAGAGTGCATGCCCCTCAGTATTACCGGCTTCCCATCCGGACCCTAGAACTCCATCTCGAGTTTTTGCCAATCAGTCATGACCTTCCCCAACGCATACAACCACTGGACACCCAAGACCACATTGGTGTTTGGGACATCAACCATAAAGAAATGGTTAGTGAGTGCGTAGTTCCCCATCTTCAAGGTCAACCCGGGCACATACTTAGTACACTGCATAGTCCGGTACCAAAACTGAGAACACCTCAAATGTAGTTGTTTGGATGCCTCTACGCTCCACCATCTTGGCATCAATAAAATTGTGGGTAACCCCACTGCCAACCAGGATTGACACACGCTACCCCTGTATAGTCCCCTTGATCCAGAGTGTCAAATACTTCGGCACACCCCGAAGTGAAGCAAGGACTCCCCCGATTGGGGCAAACGACCATCCTCTAGGTGGTGGTGGTGGTGGCCGTCCCACTGATGGCCCCCCCCATCTCCCGACTCCTCTCCTGCCTCGGCCTCCTCCTCCTCAGGCTCACTATCCTAGAACACCTCGATGAAATGGGCCTTGCCCTTGGTACACTTGTGCCCTGGTGCCCAAGGCTCCTAGCATGTGAAGCACAACCTCCTCCTCCTGCGCTCCCTCCGGGTGTCATCGTCTAGCTGGCTATGTCCTCCATCTCTCTATGGTGGCCTCGCATCTCTGTTCCCCGATGGAACTGTGGGTCTTGTGGGGACAAAAGCCCGGTTCTTGGGCACTGCGTCAATCATGTCCCGGGTCCTAGAAATGGCATCCTATAGTGATGCGGGCTTGTAAGCTCTC
This sequence comes from Pinus tabuliformis, assembly GCA_031772625.1. Classification (NCBI taxonomy): domain Eukaryota; kingdom Viridiplantae; phylum Streptophyta; class Pinopsida; order Pinales; family Pinaceae; genus Pinus; species Pinus tabuliformis. The sequence continues at coordinate 1,459,627,029 of CM062804.1, forward strand.
ACCCAGCCACACAAAGGCTTAGCAAGCCCCTCCACAAACAACATGATCAGTCATGCCTTCGAAATATCTGTCACCATCACTGCAAGTCTCTGGAACTCTGTAATGTAGACCTCTGTGCTGCCAATCTGTCTCAAGTGGGCCAACTCCCGGAAGTGTAGCTCTGGGTCCTTCCTTTCAAACCTCTCAAACAATCTCCTGGTGAACTCTGTATAAGTGGTGATGTGAAGGTGCCCCAACGTGATCAACCCATGATATGACCACTCCTAGGCATCACTCTCCAAGTGAAGGGTGGCAAAGCGTATGGCATCAACTTCCCTCATGGGATTCAGGTGAAAGTATATATCAAGTTTCTAGATCCATGCCCTAGCTGAGCTCTTTTCTGACCCATCGAAATTTGGGAGTGTAATCTTCCCCGATAGCTTTTGCACATCTTTGTTGGATGCTCCTCCTCCATAGTGGCCTCCAGCCCAGTAGCATGCCTCTCCTTGAGGTGAATGTACTCTCCAAAAGACATCACCCTCTTGATCCGGCCATCCAGCCCCTCGTACTCATTAATGCTTGATGCGACAGAATGTACCAAATCCGCAATTGGGTCCGGCTCTCTCTCTAGCTCAGCCTCCTCCATGAAATGAGGCATCGTGGGGCGGTCAACTTGCCCATGCTGTGGGGTGTGTGGAGGCTGATAGGTACGATTGCATCCTCCTGCTCCGGAACCCCCTTCACCTTGAGGTTCTCCCTCTGGCCTTCCACCCATCTGCAGGCCCATCACCTACTGCATCATGTCCATCATCAACTGCCCTTGCCTCATCATCTGTTGGTTGGCCCTCAGTAGCTCCTCTAAGACCTGGTTTGTGTTCCTCTATCTGGGCTGCTCATTCTCTTCCTAGTTCTCCATCAGGCCTCTAATGTTATCCACTTCGGTGTCTGAGAATGGGTCTGGCCCCTCTTCTCTACCTCAACCCCTGCCTCTGCCTCTACCACAGCCTCTCTGGAAAACAACTCCCTGGTATCTTGGTGGCATCACCCGCTCTTGTTCCCCACTCTAGCCAATAACATGCTTTGATACCACTGTAATGTTCCAAAGTAGAAATTTACAGAGATAACAAAGACATGCAACAATTACAACACAAAAATTTTGCCCAGAACACCAAATTGACTAATTTTCATTAATTATAATTGCTGGAGTACAATATGAGATGGAAGGAGTGCACTTGGGCTTGCACAAGGCAAGCTACAAGCCTCAGGTGGATGATATAATAGTGCCTAGTTGTTGTAATCTTTGATGCCTCCAAATCACTGCAATGTTCCCTCAAAATTGTTGTGCTGGCTGACTTCCGGCTCTGATTTATCCCCTCAAAACAACCCAGAAATTTTTGTAACTTAGGGGATGTACTCCTCTCCAAAAACCCAAAAAGGGTTTTGCCTAGTTTTGACTTGCCAATTTCGACCCCTTGCGGATTGGCCCTCCTCCAATGCTGGTTCTCACTGCCTGCAGCTGAAACTATTGTAACTTGCTGCCACAATACTAGAAACCTCCCCAAATGGCTCCCAACAATCTCTCTGCAACCCAGCTCCCAAATCCTCTAGCTAAACCACCAACCAAGAGTCCCTCTCTAGTGACTATGCATTCCCAAGTGAGGATGACGCAACCCCTCTAATCTGCAGTTCGAACTAGGCGTATGATTGACTATTCCGCTGCAAATTCTCCTCCACAAGATGACAATTTGATGTGGGCAACGAAAGCCCTCCTAGGGTGGCACTCGAAGTCCATCGAAAAGAGGGGATGAGCTTCACTCCTTGGGAAGTTCTTGTGTTGAAGAGCACTTGTAGCTTAGCTAAAGTGCCAAAGCAACAATGAAATTCTTCAAATGATCAAAATCCCCAAACGATGCTCACTTCATCCTATTTATGCTTGCTCCCTTGGGCCCCACATGGGTCCCATCAAATATTTCGATCCCCACTTAGGAAATTCGAATTGCCTTCATGGGGTGCGTATTTTTGGGTGGGTGAGTGGCCCCCACAATCCACTAAAAGCACATCGACCCCCTTTTCCTAAGTTCTCCCACATATTTGCCTAAAGCCAAAAATATCAAAATTGCCAAAATTGATTTTCTCCTCACCTTGGGAAAATTATTAGGAAGGGACATTACACCAAGTCAACCTAAAGAGGCAGTGTTTCAACCTCCAAGACATGTATAAATACAAGGCAATTCAACCTCATTCATCACTCATCCATACACATCGATTTTTGTGCCAAGATAAGAAGAAAAACCAGTGAAGTCAATGGAGAGAGAAGACAAGTTATTTCTACCTTCGTTTTGCTCACACGTGCGAGTTTTCCTAAGGCAAATTCTATGCTATTGCAAGCCCGAAATTCCAAGGGCTGAAATTTCAGGAGATAACCAAATTATAGAGATTTGACCAGTGTTGACTTATCTTGACTATGCCTTCTTGGAGATGGCATGGAGGAGGGTTGACTTGGGTCTTTGTGGCATTCTTGGTCTTGGTCTTGGGTCTTGGATATCTCACTTTGATCTGATTCTATAAGAAGAGGATTTCTTGGGTTTTCCCCCTTGTGGGGTTTTTCCCTACCTTGGAGCCTAATTTTTGTGTCCTTTGTCTCTTTGTGAAGTTCATGTTTTGTACATTTTGGTAATTGCTTGATGAAAATAACATAATAAGTAATAAGATGCCAACAAACATTCACAAGTAAAAACCAACCTAGATCCATCTTAACCCCTAAAAGCCAGCCTAGATCCATCTTAACTCTGGATCTACCAAGCATCGAGAGGGATCAAATCTCTTGAGATGAAAACCTATTTTGTAATGAAAAGAGATTTGATCCCTCTCGACGCTTGGTACATCTGGAGTTAAGATGGATCTAGGTTGGTTTATTAGTAGTACTCAAATAAATGATATTCAAATGATTAATAGGAATTGAATGGAATCTCCTGGTGGTACGATCGAGTGGTTGGCACAATGTGTTGAAGAATCAAGGGCAATTAGGTGTAGTGTGATTCTTCTTGACTTGATAACAATTTTTGAAGCACTTTTACTATTATCTTAGCTTGATCTTCTTCTTATTATTAGTGTGTGTGTTTCATCAAACTGCTACCAAAAACATAAAGACAAGAACACAGATGTTGGCTCTCTACCAGGGCCAAAACCTCTCTCTCTTAGAGAGGAAAACCCTTTGGTAAGTTTCTCTTATTGAAGCTTCTTATTGATCAATGCCAAACCCTAGACCCTTGACTAGGATGTCCTCCAAGCACAAGTCAAGTCCTTCCTCTATTCTGCACTTTGTTCTCGGCACATAGACTTCCTCCTTCCGGCACTTTGCTCCCCAACACTTCGTCCTCCTTCTTCGATCTTTGTCTAGAGATAGACCTTGCTTATGTGAGCTTCTTGATGAGATATGCTTCTTCTTTACTTAGAGATGATATTCACTTATGAAGACACCCTTCCCTTGATCCAACGAGGTTCTTCTTGAGATAGGTCTGCAAACTGATGTAACTGAACAACAACCCTAGTTTTGCCACGTGTGGTAGGAACCCTAGAGAATTAGGGTTATTTTCCTTCGCTAGAGAGAGAGACTCCTTTGCTAGGCTTGGGAGGCCTTGTAGACTTAATTTCTCACCCAAACAATGATAATTCATGGATTGTTCTCTAGCTGTTGTTATGCCGCATAATGGCCCTCCTTTTCTTTGCACGTGTGACTCTTTCTAGGGCTTCACTTCAGTATTCTTCCTCCTTTCTTGGCTTGTCTTGGAGACGCTTAGACTTGCCTTTTCCTTCACTTTCCTCAGCTTCTACCTTCGCTGATTTCAGAGCTTGCTTGTTGGACATTGAGAGGGAGTGGACAACCTCTATATATAGAGGATTGTCCCTCCTTTAGGCCGACATTAGGCCGACATGATGTCTTTAGGCCGACTTGACTGTTTCTTCATTATTTTGTTGCTTGAAGGTTTTCGTTGCAAGGAGATGACTTTGACTTTGCTTGGAGGTATTCCTTTGACCTTTATACCATTTTATACGTAGTGTAACATGCCCTCAAAGGGTCTTACATAAATACATTAACTCTTTGACTTCCTAGAAGCACTTAAACATGTGCTTGACCTACTTCAATGAGCAAGAAACTCATTGACAAAATATCATAAAAATAATTTCTCTTTTCTTGAAAAAATACAAATATCAAAGATACATTTATGAAGACCAAACCTAGTTACACTTTCTTCAACACAATGGTGTTGAAAATGTAGTGAGCAATGTCTTATGGCTTGTGCCTTAGCCAGTGAAGACCTCGAATTGTCCTCATGAGTTAGACTTCAATTAGGATGACTTATTTCCATTTTACTAGAACATTAAGTTAACATGCGTAGAGTTGAAGCTTCAGTTATGTAGGAGTCTTCATCAGTTTGACTATAGAACGAAGTGGCAATTAGCAATTCAATTAGAGCGAGTTAGCCTTCAATCTTGATTGAAGGAAGGACGAGTTAAGAACTTCAATGTTGATTAGAGAAAGAGTATCACTCTCAACTCATAAATTAAGAACTCGAGTTCTAAATTTGAACTGGGTCTCCTTGCATGTTCAAATTGGGCCTATAAAGAGGAGGATGAAGGCACAAGGAAATTAGTTGTTTTGTGCACAAAGGTTTGTGAGAAGACAGAGCTCATGAGTGGGTGAGAGAGCCTTGATTGTGGAGAGCGCAGGGAATGTGTCCTAAGAAATAAGAGGCACAAAGTGCGCTGGTATTTAGGAGCCAATAGTGTGTAGAGAAGAAGAGTTGGGTACTAAGAAATAGGAGGCAGGAAGTGTATAGAGAAGAAGAGTTGGGTACTAAGAAATAGGAGGCAGGAAGTGTGTAAGGAAATAGGTATTTTCCTTATAAAATAGGAGTTGATCTGTACTAGAGAATAGGGATCGATATGCGCTAGGAAATAGGGACCTAGTGCACAAGGATTAAGGAGCCTCTGGTGCACAGAGATCAAGCAAAAGTGAGCAGATTTTGCAGAGCAAGTCAGGGAGGCAACAGAGGAACAGTTGTGTGCAAGAGGGTCGAGATCAAGCAAGGATCTAGGCCAACTAAGGTCAATTGTATCATTTGAGATTTGTGTGAGAAGCAGAACGCTTTCTCAAAAGAGACAGATTACTTTGTAATAGATCCAAGTGCTCAAGAACAATCAATAAAATAGCCACATCAAGCAAGCAGGTTTTCCCTATTGGGTTTCTTGAGGAAAATAAGTGTGTCAATTTGTGCATGTGTTTTTATCTCTGTGTTTTTTATTTTGTTGCTTATGAATTGTTAAGAGACTTTGTATCTTGGTGAAAGTAAACTAGATTTCAGTGTTCAGTTATTCATCTAAGTAGCTGTAGAGTTTCAAGGAAATTTAACAAATGGGATCCCACTATGCAGATTACTTCAACGAGTTACTAATTCGCCATGGTAAAAAAAAAAGCATAGGCTCCACCATGATTCGAGAGGATGCCACATCAGCCCTGTTACTCGTGGAAAAGGGGCTAGCCACGTAGGGACTATGAAGAAGACTCTAGAAGAGTCGAGTTGTAACTCATGTTGAGGGTTGAATGGGTCAAATCTAACCCCTAGTTGGTTATTGGGTTGTGTTATAAGTTATAACAGGGCCACTAGGAAGAAAATGGATTCCATTCTATTTGCTTGCATTTTGTTCCATAGAAGTGTAGCTGAATGTGGTTAGAGAAAGAGAATAACAAAGTTTGTGCTTTGTAGCATCCCACAGGAAACGGGTCTCAAGTAACTCCATAAAGAGTTCCTTCTCCTTTGTAGGTGCATCATTTCCCTTCCATACAAAAGACAACAGAGCAGTCTCACCTTGTAGCTGGGTTTTCTCCCATAAGGGTTCATAGAGCATATCTTGGTGTTCATTGTGTTTTGTGAGTGATTGTATTTACCTATTCTCTACTTTTCGCATATTATCTATCGCATGCATAAACAACAAAAACAGTGATAGCAAATCTAGAAGCTAAAAAGAATTAACCCTTCATAGTTTAGATTTATGTTTATTTTCATAGATCTCTTGTGGCAAACTTTCCAACGGAATATCCACAGTAGTTTATAGATCAATAGTGGACTAGTGGCTTTCCTAATCAAGGGGGCTAACGAAGTCTAAAGCAAATTCTATGCAAGAGGACTGATGGAAGCAATTCATGACGAGAAAAAGAAAAACTACAATGAGGTTTCTCTACTCCACAAACATTAGTGATTTTCAATCAAATTGGAGGTAAAATGCAAGGAAGCTATACTAAGGTTTCTTAATGGAAACTTAATGATAATCTGGCAAAGGAGATGTTAGTGCCATAAAAGATTCAACACATTTGGTGAAAATTTCAATGAAACACTAGTTCTACAACAAATACAAGATGGAACAAGATACAATAAATTTGCACAAAATCTGTTGGACACAGATTGTCATTGACGTCATGGCAATATTCGCGGAGTAGGCGGAAGAGGAGGAGACAGAGCCACCAAGAGGAGCAGACAGAGCCAAGAGGAGCAGATGGAACGGAGCAAATGGAACCACATATATATATAATATATATATGCCAAAGAAGAGGAGCTATCGGAGGCAAAGCCCATCTATATATGCATGAACAGCGATCAGAGCAACATAAGTGGAGGAGCATAAAAACAAAGTTAAAACATAATATATGCGCGGACCCATGGAACCATTGCAATACGTTGCAATTTAATATCGCGTCAGGATTATGTATCGGGAGTGGTAAAGGCCCTGCCACATTAAAACCTCCGATTTGCGATTGCCGATCGTCGCATCGGCATTTCGGGAGCGGAAGTCATGAAGTGTTAAGCGACCCTTTGCGATCGCCGATAGCAATGAACGTTGCAGACCTGACAGGCATATAAACCATGGCTTAATATCATATCGCATCCGTAGCGATCGCAAGTCCTAAAGGGATGACACTATAATTTGCCGATTGCGATAGAGGTATGGACCCGATGGACTCATCAAAAATAGTTTATATATAATATCGCGTCCAGCAGGGGAATCGCCCATCAGCAAACGACTATGGTATGTGAGAACCTCCGAAAGCTGCGATTGCCGATTGTGATAATGTTGTGGAGCGGACCCGATACAATTTAAATTGCGAGTGAATTAATATTGAAGTCTGCCCTTGAGCCATTTTGCCTGTGTTTCCTGTGTAAATGGATTTTTTTTTTGTTTACGCGGCGTTTAGAGGCAAAAATACACTACGGAATGCTCTCGATAGTTCAGGAGGTTGTATCATGGCGGTTATGATTGTGATAAGAAGAAGTCATATATATAAATATATGTTGAAAGGCTTCATTTCTGGAATTGATCTTGGGCGTCCACGTTACGAACAAATAACAGTTCACGACTCGTGAACTTTGAAAAAAAAAGGGGGACCTCTCTGATATTTTCAATAAGCATCGTTTCTATTGTAATTTGGCCCCTCTTCCTCTTGAACGTGTCCTGTGAATCATTGATTAATTCGAGCGCAGAGGAAGCTAAAGCGAATGGAGGGGGGAAGCCAGAAGGTCGAGCGTGTTGAGGAAGCCAAAGCTCAAGCGAGCGAGGAGGAAGCCAAAGAGCCAGCGAGTGAGTGGAAACAAATGGACAAAGGCATGAGGATGTATAAAACAGTAAAAACAGCGAATTGTTGGTGTTGTTGTTGTGTTGAATAACCTGAGTATGAGACAGTGGAAGCAGTAGAGGCAAAAGGGGTAGCAGAAGCAGCGGAAGCTGAATAGAGTGTGTTATGTACCTAGGGGGGATAATATGGGGTACCAAGGGAAGTACCCAAGGTAATAATGTAATAATGGGATGGGCCATAGTAATAAATAAGGTGGTTAACCCATGTCATGTAAGGGACCACAAGTAGTTAATAATAATGTAAGGGGCCCATGGTATTAGTTGATGGTATAAGGAAACCATGGTAATGGTACATGGTATTGTATGTATGAGGCCTATATAAAGGCTAGAGACTCCACATGGAGAATAGGAAGAGGAAGTGAAGTATTCTTGTATGAACAAGCATATGGCTTGTGGAGTGTTCTCCTTCCTTAAGGAGTGAATGTATGGTGTTGCCCTACCATAAGGGTTTTAATAATAAACAAGCATTTTCTATCTATTTCTATCTTTTTATTCTTGGGTTATTTCCATTCTCATATATCTTTTGGATCAGATCTACAACAAGTGGTATCAGAGCTCTTTCTTGGGCAAACCGTGGAGAATTTTTTTTTCATTTTTGCAGGGATTTTTTGGGTGGCGAATTTGCAGATCAGATCTGTACGTTTTGGTGTAAGATCTGCAGAATCTAATTGCAGATCTGTATTCCTTGTGCAAAAATAGCCGATTTCAAAAAAAAATCAGTTGAATCGGAGCCCGGATGAAGGAGATATCGCTGATCTAAAAATCAGTGGGGTTGCAGACAATTTTCAGGGCAGCGATTTTGCGGCGCAGATCTAGACGTCCTGGAACAAGATCTGCAAAATCTAATTGCAGATCTGGATTCTTTGTGAAAAAATACCCAAATTCAAAAAAAAAATCAGTTGAATCGGAGCCCGGATGAAGGAGATATCACTGATCTAAAAATCAGTGGGGTTGTAGACAATTTTCAGGGCAGCGACTTTGCGGCACAGATCTAGACGTCCTGGTACAAGACCTTCAAAATCTAATTGCAGATCTGGATTCTTTGGGAAAAAATACCCAACTTCAAAAAAAAAATCAGTCGAATCGGAGTCCGGATGAGGGAGATATCACTGATTTAAAATCAACTCTTTTTTCAGAAATTTTGGGTGACGACGGAAGAATAGCAGCACAGATCTAAAATTTCAGTGTCTGAATCAGGATTTCTATCACATGGGCAGATGCAGAATGGTTGTTCCATTTCCAAAAACAGGTTATAATAGAGATTCTGAGCAATATTGACGAAACTGTGACATTTTCAAATTTTCGCCAAGTAAGTGAGGAATTTTTCTCAAACCCTCTTCATGGAGATGCTATATTTTACAGGGAAAGATGATCATCCTACTATTGAAGAATTCATACAGACACACAAGTCCATAAAAGGGCAATATTGGAAGGTTTCAATGTCGCTTAATCTGAGAGATGAGGCTATAAATTGGTGGTCATCACTTGACCAAAAGCAGTTGAGCAAACTTTCAGATGCAAAATTTGAAAAAGTCTTTTTGGACAAATGGTCTAGGGCTAGAAAAAAGGAGAATGAGACACATAAGGGGTTAATTGCTACGGGTGTCTCCTTATTGCAGGTTCATGGCTTGATTCAGAAGGAGAAGATCATTGTTTCTATCAATCCTAGTTGTAAACATAATTTTATCAATGTTAGCTTGGCAAAAAAATTGCAAGTACCAGCAAAACAAATTGAACATACACAGGTGGATGGTAAGGATGTTCAAATCTATAAGGATTTGAAGATTTCTATGGATAAATATGTGTTGCATGGTGATTTTTATGCTTCCGAGATGGATAATATGGATGTTGTTTTGGGATATCCTTGGATGGAATCCATGGGTACTATCAATATTAATGTGCAGAAGAAATTCCTGAAGCTATGGTATAAAAAGAAGAAAATTACATTACAGGATATTTCCATCCATAAACAGGTAGAGAACATGGAGGCTGAAGCAGAAGATGTTCCAGGGAATGACACTTATACATCTGATGATGAGCCAGTGATGATCGACAATCAAACACAAACAGAGGCGGAAGCAGAAAAGGTAACAGGTGCTGACACATCTGATGAGGGTTCAGTGGTTGAAGTCATATTGGAAAAGAAGACACCACAACAGGCACCACAGCAGGGTGAATTAAAGAAAAAGACACCGTGGGTTAAAACTTCAACATATCATCACCCACATCACCCCGCAAGACAACAACCAACAAGATGGCAACCAATTAGCCACAAGGACAACAACCCCCATATGACGGATAGTGAGGAGCGACGATCCACCTACTACACACAGAAGAGCTACCGCGGTCAACTTCCATCTCAAGCGAGCGAGGCACCAGCGAGATCGAGGGTTCACCTTTCTCTTGGCTGGCTAGATGCACGTGCATGGTACCAGTGGACTACTCTTTTGAGTAGATCTTATTATTTATGTTCTTCCCATGTTTCGGGGACGAAACATGTTTAGGGGGGTGGAATGTTATGTACCTAGGGGGGATAATATGGGGTACCAAGGGAAGTACCCAAGGTAATAATGTAATAATGGGATGGGCCATAGTAATAAATAAGGTGGTTAACCCATGTCATGTAAGGGACCACAAGTAGTTAATAATAATGTAATGGGCTCATGGTATTAGTAGATGGTATAAGGAAACCATGGTAATGGTACATGGTATTGTATGTATGAGGCCTATATAAAGGCTAGAGACTCCACATGGAGGAAGATGAAGAGAAGTATTCTTGTATGAACAGGCATATGGCTTGTGGAGTGTTCTCCTTCCTTAAGGAGTGAATGTATGGTGTTGCCCTACCTTAAGGGTTTGATCAAAAAGAAGCATTTCATCTTATCTTGGGTTTATTTGAATTATCTTGTATTTTCATATCAGATCTATAATATTTCTGGGTTAGATCTACAACAAGTGGTATCAGAGCTCTTTCTTGGGCAAACCGTGGAGAATTTCTTTATTGATCAAACCCTTAAGGTAGGGCAACACCATACATTCACTCCTTAAGGAAGGAGAACACTCCACAAGCCATATGCCTGTTCATACAAGAATACTTCTCTTCATCTTCCTCCATGTGGAGTCTCTAGCCTTTATATAGGCCTCATACATACAATACCATATACCATTACCATGGTTTCCTTATACCATCTACTAATGCCATGAGCCCATTACATTATTATTAACTACTTGTGGTCCCTTACATGACATGGGTTAACCACCTTATTTATTACTATGGCCCATCCCATTATTACATTATTACCTTGGGTACTTCCCTTGGTACCCCATATTATCCCCCCTAGGTACATAACAGAGTGCAGCAGCATACCAGTGTATACCAAAGTTGGGTTGGAGCCCAAGAGGTTGGAGCCTCAGAATTGAACAGGACTGAAGTCATTGGGGGTAGGTGCTCCTAAGTGCAGAACCACTGCAAAACAGAGTTGGTGCTCTGGAGGTTGGAGCCTCACTGAAGTCCAAGTTGGAGCTTGGCAACTATTCACAATCAGATTTATACTTATATTGTATTTATTTCATTGCACTGTCTTGAGTTTTTAATAAAAGCATTTATTCCAATTGTTGATTTCTGTGTTCTGTGTATACATATACATATCTATATATGCTTTTGGCAATCACTAGAACAAAAAATAATAAATACTGATTCACCCCCCCTCTCAGTATTTCCAACAATTGGTATCAGAGCCAGCTTCATACTAGCCTAACAGCTTGAAGAAGGATCTGTAGCCATGATGAGAAATCACGAAGCATCAGGAAGACCTCCTTTGTTCGATGGCACTAAATTTGGTTTCTGGAAGAAAAGAATGACCTACTATTTAATGTCCCTTGGACCTGAAGTCTGGCATTTTTGTCAAATTGAATACCAAACGACTTCCACTCTTCCAACGGACCAAGACGACAGGAAAGCCTACATAGCAAATGCAAAGGCCATGAACTCCATCACTAGTGGAATCACTGATTTCGAGTTTACAAAAATCATGCATTGTGCCTCTGCCAAAGAAATGTGGGAGAAGCTAGTTGGCTTGTACGATGGAGACTCAAAAGTCAAAAGGCAAAGCTTCAAACTCACAGAAGACAATTTGAAAGTTTGAGGATGGAAGATGAAGAAGATATTGCAGCATACCTCCTCCGAGTAGCTGAAGTGATAAATTCCCTGAAAGGATTGGACGAAAAAGTGGAAGAAAGTACCATTGTTCAAAAGGTATTAAGGTCTCTTCCAGATAGATTTGACTCCAAAATAAGCGCTATAGAAGAAGCAAAGGATCTAGATACCCTCAAAATGGATGAACTCCATGGAATTCTCATTGCCTATGAAATGAGGAAAGGTAGCCCAAGCTCCATAGATGCAGCATTCAAGGCCTCAAAGTCAAAGAAAGGGAAAGAAAGGAATGACTGTAGTGATGAGTCAAATGTGGAATCCGAATTGGCCCAATTTGTATGAAAGTTGAAGAGAGGATCTAAGCTTAAAGGCAAGTATCCTCTTATCTGTTTTAAATGTGGTAAAATAAGACATTATGCAGCAAAATGTCCTCATAAACATGACAATGATGATGAAGGAAATTCTAAAAGAATGGCACACAAAAAGAAAGGGTTCAATAAGAAAAACTTCTTCTCCAAGCAAGATGAGTCTGATGAGGATGAGTTTATGGTCATCAAAAAGAAATCAGATGAGGAAAGTGATTATGATGAAAGCCAAGAAGCATTATTCATGGCACTCGCGGATGATGATGACTCAGGGCTGGAAGGAAATGTAGATGAACTGTTAATAAGCGCCATTGAAGAAAATGAGAAACTACAGAACAAAATCATTTCTCTCAAAGTGGAAAACAAGGAAATAAGAAGGAGAGAAGATCTCTTGGAAGCAAAGCTTAAAGAAAAAGAAGAGACTTGTGAGGAACACGAGGTCGAAATAGTGTCTCTAAGAAAGGAGTTGGAGCAAATTAAAAAGGGTTGTAAAAGCTCTCAAATACTTGAAACTATTCTGACAGATCAAAATCCTCAACATCACAAGTCTGGAATAGGTTTCAAAGGAGAATCCTCAAGCACTAAGAATAGTGCGAAAAGCTATGCCGATGCACTTTCCTGCAATTCAAAAGATGAAAAAGTATGTTATCAAAAGTGCATCCCAGATCCCAAGAATGAAGAGAGAATTACTCCAAAGAAGAATGTGGAGTCGAATCATGGACACTACAGCAAATACAAACCTGTACTCCACCAAGGGCCCATCGCAAATCCAAAGGACGAGGGAGGAGTAATTCCCAGGAAGGAAATCGACTCAAACCGTGGTTGCTTCAAAACCATCTTTCTTGGACACTGCTTTCACTGTAAAAACTTCGGTCATCAAGCCAGACATTGTATGGCTCGCAGAAGTGAAAAGACAACGCTAAAGGACCAAGTAATCAACTCTTATGCCCCCAAAAGGCAGGGACAAATCAAAACCTTCAATTCATTTGATCCCTTGACCAAATTTGATCTGATTTGCTCTTTCTGCTACAATAATGGACACTATGAACAAGACTGCCCACTCAAAGGAAGAAAGACGAGTAGCAAGAACTCCAGCATGGACAAATGTGGCCTGGCTCTATTTGCTCAAAATAATGGAAACCAATGGTTTGTAGATAGTGGGTGCTCCAGACACATGACAGGAGACAGAAGGAAGTTTGTCTCACTGAGTAAAAAGGAAGGGAATGTGTCCTTTGGAAGCAGAACTAGCAGAATCGCAGGAAAAGGAACAGTTACTCTGATCAATGGAAAAGGAAAAGCTCAAGATCCTTTGCTGGTTGACGGACTCAAACACAACCTTCTGAGTGTCAGCCAAATCTGTGATCAAGGACATAAGGTTGTTTACAGCACCAAAGACTGTGAAATAAGGAACTCTGCCTCAGGGAAACTTGTGGCAAAAGGGGTGAGAACACCAGACAGCATTTACATTCTGAACAAGGTTCAGGAAAATAAATGCTACTTGAGTCAGACAGATGAGAGTTGGCTGTGGCACAAGTGACTTGGACATACAAGCTTCGAAAATATGATCAATATCAGCAAGATCAAAGCTGCACAAGACATCCCAAGGTTGTTCAAACCAAATCAAGCAATGTGTGGTTCATGTCAACATGGAAAGCAGACTAGAACCAGCCACAAGACAAAGGAACATTGTACATCGAAGCCCTTGGAGATCATCCATGCTGATGTGTGTGGGCCAACTAGAAATCAAGCACTCCAAGGAGAAAGGTACTTTGTGTTATTTGTTGATGATTATACTAGAATGATGTGGATATATTTCATAAAGTATAAATCTGAAACTTTTGAGTGTTTTAAGAATCTAAAAGCCCTTGTAGAAAATGAAAAAGATTCAAAAATTAAGTGCCTCAGAACAGACAGAGGAGGAGAATTCACATCAAACGAGTTTAGTGAGTTCTGTAATATTCATGGAATTAAAAGGGAATTCTTGGCTGCCAGAACACCTCAGCAAAATGGGGTAGTTGAAAGAAGAAATCGAACAGTCCAAGAAATGGCAAGAACAATGTTATTAGCAGCAGACTTACAACCTAAATTCTGGAGAGAAGCAGTAGGGACAGCTGTCTATACACTGAATCGAACTCAATTAAGACCAAATTGTGAAAAAACCCCTTATGAGCTATGGAAAGGAAGACCTGCTTCGGTGAAGTACTTCAAGATCTTTGGAAGCAAGTGCTTCATAAAAATAAATGATGGCTCACCCGGAAAGTTTGATTCTCAGGTTGATGAAGGGATATTTCTTGGATACTCTACACGGAGCAAGGCTTACAAGTGCTACAATTATCAACTAAAGAAAATAGTGGAAAGCATTGATGTAAAGGTTGATGAAGATCTTCCAGAAAGGGAAATTGAAGAACATGAAGATGACTCTCTCATTGAAGAAGAAGAACCTAAAGAAGAAGAAATCGATGAGGAAGAAGAAGAAAAAGAAGAGGAAAGAGAACCACCTTGTACCCCTTCAAAGATGAAGTATGTCCAAAGACATCATCCAAAAGAGCAGATCATTGGAGATAAAGATGAAGGTGTGCAGACCCGAAGAAGGATATCAATCACACCCAAGAGAAAAGTCATTGCCCTCCTATCTATGACAGAACCAGAAACATTTGCAGAAGCAAGTAAGGATCCTCATTGGGTAAAAGCCATGGAAGAAGAAATGTCCCAAATTGAGAAGAACAAGACTTGGGAGCTGGTACCTCGTCCAAAGGACAAAAACATAATAGGAACCAAATGGGTGTTCAAAAATAAAATGAATGAGGAAGGACAGGTTATCAGAAACAAGGCAAGACTTGTCTGCAAAGGCTATTCACAAATTGAAGGAGTTGACTTTGAAGAGACATTTGCACCAGTGGCCCATATGGAAGCTATCAGGATGTTCTTGGCATTTGCTTGCTCAAAAGGATTCAAAATCTATCAAATGGACGTGAAATCAGCATTTCTAAATGGGGAACTCAAGGAGGAAGTCTACATGGAGCAGCCAAAAGGTTTTGATCTAACAGCAGGAAAGGACTTAGTCTGTAAATTGAAAAAGGCTTTATATGGGTTGAAACAAGCTCCTAGAGCTTGGTATGCAAGACTGGATAACTATCTACAACAACAAGGCTTCAAAAAAGGAGTGGCTGGAAGCAATCTATACATAAAGACAGATCAAGGTAAGTTACTAGTTGCTCTTGTTTATGTCGATGATCTGATTTTTGCTAGTAATAATGATGAAATGAGCCATGAATTTTCTCAAAGCATGGCAAAAGAGTTTGAGATGTCAATGATAGGAGAGCTATCCCACTTCCTTGGACTTCAAGTATCTCAAACCAGAGCAGGATTGTGTATATCTCAAGCCAAATATCTAAAAGACATGCTCAAAAAATATGGAATGGAGGACTGTGCACCCGTGAGCACACCTATGACCACAAACTGCAAATTGAGCAAAGATGATGACTCCCCTCTAGTAGATGCAACTCATTACAGGTCAATGATTGGAGCCCTTCTATACTTAACAGCTACACGACCAGACATAATGCAAGCAGTAGGAATGGTGGGAAGATTTCAATCTGCTCCCAAACAATCCCATTTATTAGCTGTAAAAAGAATTCTCAGATATCTGAAGGGAACTTTTGATTTCGGTCTTTGGTACCCAAAGGACTCAACACTGACTGTAACTACATACACCGATGCTGATTGGGCTGGAAGTATAGATGATCAGAAAAGTACTAGTGGAAATGCATTCTTCCTAGGAGACTGTTTAGTATCCTGGCTCAGCAAAAAACAGTCATCCATATCATTATCCACAGCCGAAGCCGAGTATATTGCTGCAGCAGACTGTTGTACTCAAATACTATGGATGAAGGAAGCTCTAAAAGATGTCGACATATGTACAGATCAACCAATTACCGTTTATTGTGACAACACAAGTGCTATTAGTCTCAGCAAAAATCTAGTGATGCACTCAAGAACCAAACACATACCGATCAAGTATCATTTCCTCCGTGAGCAAATCGCTGAACAAAATATCGTCCTGGAATATATCAGTACTAAGGAGCAGATAGCTGATATTTTCACAAAACCTCTTCCTCAAGAAGCATTCGAACATCTGCGTCAAAAGATGGGGGTTATTTCTTTATCATCACTCAAGTTCATTCATAAAGATGCAGCAGGACAGGGGGAGCAGTTTGACAGGGGGAGTTCGTATGCATTCCTTTGCCATTGATGTCAAAGGGGGAGAGCAGGAGAATATTGCCATCAATAACAAAGGGGGAGATTGTTGGACACAGATTGTCATTGATGTCAATATGGCAATATTCGTGGAGCAGACAGAAGAGGAGGAGACAGAGCCACCAAGAGGAGCAGACAGAGCCAAGAGGAGCAGACGGAACGGAGCAGATGGAACCACATATATATATGCCAAAGAAGAGGAGCTATCGGAGGCAAAACCCATCTATATATGCATGAACAGCTATCGGAGCAACATAAGCGGAGGAGCATAAAAACAAAGTTAAAACATAATATATGCGCGGACCCATGGGACCATTGCAATACGTTGCAATTTAATATCGTGTCGGGATTATGTATCGGGAGTGGTAAAGGCCCTGCCACATTAAAACCTCCGATTTGCGATTGCCGATCGTCGCATCGGCATTTCAGGAGCAGAAGTCATGAAGTGTTAAGCGACCCTTTGCGATCGCCGATAGCGATGAACGCTGCGGACCCGACAGGCATATAAACCATGGCTTAATATCATATCGCATCCGTAGCGATCGCAAGTCCTAAAGGGATGACACTATAATCTGCCGATTGCGATAGAGGTATGGACCCGATGGACTCATCAAAAACAGTTTATATATAATATCGCGTCCAGCAGGGGAATCGCCCATCGGCAAACGACTATGGTATGTGAGAACCTCCGAAAGCTGCGATTACCGATTGCGATAATGTTGTGGAGGAGCAGACCCGATACAATTTAAATTGTGAGTGAATTAATATTGAAGTCTGCCCTTGAGCCACTTTGCATGTGTTTCCTGTGTAAATGGATTTTTTTTTGCCTACGCGGTGTTTAGAGGCAGAAATACACTACGGAATGCTCCCGATAGTTCAGGAGGCTGAATCATGGCGGTTATGATTGTAATAGGAAGAAGTCATATATATAAATATATGTTGAAACGATTCATTTCTGGAATTGATCTTGGGCATCCATGTTATGAACAAATAACAGTTCACGACTCGTGAACTTTGAAAAAAAAAGGGGGACCTCTCTGATATTTTCAATAAGCATCATTTCTATTGTAATTTGGCCCCTCTTCCTCTTGAACGTGTCCCGTGAATCATTGATTAATTCGACCGCAGAGGAAGCTAAAGAAAATGGAGGAGGGAAGCCAGAAGGTCGAGCGAGTGTTGAGGAAGCCGAAGCTCAAGTGAGCGAGGAGGAAGCCAAAGAGCCAGCGAGTGAGCGGAAACGAATGGACAAAGGCATGAGGATGTATAAAACAGTAAAAACAGAGAACTGTTGGTGTTGTTGTGTTGAATAACCTGAGTATGAGATAGTGGAAGCAATAGAGGCAAAAGGGGCAGCAGAAGCAGCGGAAGCTGAATAGAGTGCAGCAGCATACCAGTGTATACCAAAGTTGGGTTGGAGCCCAAGAGGTTGGAGCCTCAGAATTGAACAGGACTGAAGTCATTGGGGGTAGGTGCTCCTAAGTGCAGAACCACTGCAAAACAGAATTGGTGCTCTGGAGGTTGTAGCCTCAATGAAGTACAAGTTGGAGCTTGGCAACTATTCACAATCAGATTTATACTTATATTGTATTTATTTCATTGCACTGTCTTGAGTTTTTAATAATAGCATTTATTCCAATTGTTGATTTCTGTGTTCTGTGTATACATATACATATCTATATATGCTTTTGGCAATCACTATAACAAAAAATAATAAACACTGATTCACCCCCCCTCTCAGTATTTCCAACAAAATCACCATAGAATCACCATTTATCATCGATTTTAGTATGGGTCAACCTCTAGAGAGAGGAGCATAACTCTCTGATGAGGGATTCGACTTGCTTCTTTGACTACTTAAAAATAGTTGTTGTAATGTTCCTAACTAGGAAATTAAGTGATAAACAAAGCAAGCAGACAAACCAGCAATCAAAAATGAGAAACAATCACCATACACCCATGAAAACGCTGGAAATAGAGAACTTCTGAGCCATTTTATTAAATCATCATGGGCAAATACAACAATGAATGGAATGGTGCACCTGGGCTTGTCTCCAAGGACAAGCGTGACAAAACCCAGGTGAGCAAATGATGATCTGAGGGTTGCCCAACTGCTGCTCCAGAACTGATCTGCGCTGCCCAGAAACTGTGTTGTCTACTGGAAAGAAAATGTTGGAATCACTGCTTCTCGTGCTCAGAAAATTATAAAACTTCAGCTCCCGGATCCTCAGCAAAAACCCACCAAAACCCAGGAAGGGTTTGGCCTAGTTCAGACTCCTGAAATTCGACCCCCAAGGAGCCCGTCCTCTGCTCAAGCTGGCAAACTCGGCCTGTCTGAATGATGTTGGGAAAGCTCTCCAAAACTGCCCCAAATCACCGAGATGTGATCCCTTACGAGTTGCCTTCCCTAATGTGATTCCGGTGTTGTGACTCTCTCCCTCAATGCCCGCGCGATGCCCAGTCTGGCCCTCTGCACAATCCTCCAAGGCCGAGTTTCGAACTGCCCAATTGCTGCACCCACCTGCTCCAAAACTCCTCCCCAAGGCTGACCTCCTAATATCCTTCAACTCTCCAAGTTTCTCCGGCAAGTGCTGGCCCAATGAAGCTCTGATCACAACTGCGTGTTCCCTTCTCTACTGGCCTAGAAATACGCACTGTTGGTTTGTGGTTGAATGTGCTGGCTATGAATCTTCCCTGGTGCTCCTCAAGGTGCTCTGAAAATGCCTTCCTAGGGTGGCACTCGTAGTCCCCCGAAGGTAAGGTTGAATCTCCCGCTTGAGAGATTCGTGGCTAAGCAGCCAGTTGACTCAGCTAAGCAGCTCGAGCAAACAATCAAGTGATTTCAATATGCAAGAATGAATGAATCCCAAGTGAGGAGCTCTTCCTCCTTATGACTTCGTGGGCCTCCCTTTTCCTCATGTGGGCCCCTCCAACAGCCATACGATTTCCCTCCAAGGCAATTCGAATTGCCCAATGCATTTTCCCACGTGGGTGGCCCCCACCTTCCACTAGCAAATTAATCCAACCTTCATTTCTCCTAAGTCCCTAAGTCAAAATTGCTTGGGTCCTTTTCTTAACAAAATTTGTACAAAATTGGGGAGAGACAAAACCTGTTACAAATTCATTTGGGAAGGGACATGACAGTTGTTGAGCTTATGTGGCACTCACATCAATATTTTATTATTTTTCTCTCTTGTTCGTTAGAAAATAGTGTTATTTTATTCAAAGTCAGTTTGACTCTCCATCTGATTAAAGAGGCCCCCTCTCTCATTCTAATGGTTGTTGAAGGACTAAGAAGAGAACTCAATATACTCTTGTCTATTTGCTTTTGAGTATTGTGGATGGTTGCATGAAACATTTTCTTGAGCATTTATCTACAAGCTCTTTCCAATCTATGCTTACAGAATGTTGTGATCACTAGCAAGGACAAGCTTATAACCAGGTAATATCATTCTTTGTTTTGGTGTCTATCATTAGAAATTCTTGTTCATTAAAGGTTTCTCTATTCTTGGTTTCATAGCATGGTAAAGAAAACCTTGAAAGGCATTATGAGTTCTTACCAGCTAGAAACTCTATTTTAGTATCATTCTTCATTCTAGAATTGTATAACAACGAGAATTGATAAAGATTTTGGGCCTACACTTTGTGGTTAAAATCTAAAATAATCCTTGATTTTGACCCTCACTATGCCCCATTCCCCAAATAGAGGTAGTAGGCACTGCTCTACCTTTACAATCACCTCAAATCTGTGTTAAAACTCACATATAAGCACAAATTACAGATCTGGAAATCACTTCACATGCATCGTTATACATCTGTCACTTAACTTCAATTGTATTATTCCTTGACAAATCTTAAAGTGGCTGAATTGAAGTCTACCCTAAAGGTATGAAAAACACTCGTATTGGCAGCCCCATAGCCACTGTCCTTTACTACATCTGATGCTGAGAATTGTGATGTACCACTAAAATCTGTCTAGGTGGGTGGGGTATTGAACAAGCTGGAAAGTAATTTAAATTTTAAAAGGCCCCATTTTTTATTATAATAAATATACCTTTAGTGCTTCAATAAGATGTGTTCCTGCTCTTTTTCCTCCCTCCAAAAATCACACTCTGGCCTTTTCTCAAAGTCATTTCTGTGTGGGGTCGATGTTTGTTTGCTAAACAAGTTTTGTCTAGTTTTATAAGATTTTGATGGGTTTTGCCAAGTTATGCCAAGTTTTGTTGATGAAGGTTGCAAGACTCATAGGTTTTGGTCAAGTCTCACGACATTGATATATTTATACATGCATTCTCGTCCTCCCTCAACTTGGAAAGGGGATGCCTTCTGGCTTAGAGCCAACTTTAATTGAGAAACCTTGTCTTAATATGTTATTTTGTAAATTTAAAGTTTACAAGTAATATACTTTTATGCATGCTACAATTCAATTTTTGTATACCGCTACCATATAGTAGATGTAAATTATGATAGCCCTAAGGCTAGCTCAAGTGGTCATGATCCAGACATTAGATCTCTCCCCCGAAGTTGGGGAGGTCACAGGTTCGACTTTCTTGATCCCCTCCGGGTTAGGCTCCATAATCAGCACCAACAATTTATAACATTTACCAGCCATGGATCATGGGGAAGTACTTCAAAGGTTTTCCCGAGGTTTTCCATGGACAAGAATTGTATATGTGAATTTTGAGTAATCTTCAACCTTGTATTTGGCTAACATAGACAGTGTCGGAATCTGTTAGCAGTAGCTAGTTGTCTTTATAATGCAAATATATCATCCTTCAATATTGTTAAGATATGCATATGACATCATAAATAAATGAGACTTTTGCTCTAAGGGACAGCACTACAGCTCCATCCTTGATAACATCACTACCGTCAAACAAAAATTACAAACAGCATTCTTAGCACAGAAAGTTATTGACTGGTTGCATGCTGAGAATTGCAAATGTGAATGTCAGCCTCAAATTGGAGGAGGGATAGGAAAAACATAAAAAGAGATCAATATCAGCAAGCCAAACCATCATAGCCCATAAGGTGGGGAAATACAATTTGTGGAAGTAAATGCCAAGACTATAGTGAAAGGAATGAGGACAGGTCACTAAGCCACCACAATGGAAACCTTGCACAAAAAGACAGGAAGCAATTCTGACAAGAATTTTCAGTATCCACCATGGATATACCAGTACCATGTAGCTTTAAGTGAAAGACACATGAACAATTAACTGCAGCATACAGCTATAAGCCCTCCATATAACACGTGCATATAGGACTGTTTATTTTAATTGAGAAAAGACTAGACTCCTGACAATATAAAACTAAGGTGCAATATCAATTACAGGAAGATTCTAAGAGAACTGAAAACTCAAACCACCTATAATGAAAAATAACACAGTACAAAGTAGTTTCTTTTCAAGAATTCATTACCTTTTCCTCAGGCTTTTGTAGAAAGGAGGACATGCTGGATTGAACCAGAACTGTTTTAGTTGTGCCCACCAATTTACTTGGAGTTTCTTTGGGTTTCTTTTGTGATGATGGAGTCTTCCGAGCAGATGAGGAAGCATTATGCACCTCATCTAACGTTGTCTTCTTTTTGTCATGTATAGTGTCAATCAAAGCAGGGGTAAAATCTTCTGCCACTGCTTCGTCTGTGCAAACCAACCATCAACAAAAAATAGCACAAGCATGAAACAGAAAAATAATAGGTTCTGCCAGCCAAAAGTAGCTTCAACTACAACAAAGGCCTTGAAACAAGTAGACTTATGATTCCTTTCCAAAAATGTATGAGGCTTCATAGAGGTTGGTGAGGCAATACTATGTGAGGGAACATCTGGCATGATTACCAAGTGCAGTGCCAAGATTACGATTCACTTTCTGTTTCTTTGCTTGTTGTGCCTGTCCTGAGTCTGATGAACTAGAATCATTTACTGTGCTGTCTATATCATCTTCAGAAAGAGAATCTGCAAATCTAGGTCAGTGAAAGTACATAGACATTAAAAATAAAACCATACAATACTTGCTTATTTCTGCTCATCTATCATGCAATACAACTAAATTTATTGGGATAAATTTTAAAAATCTATCAACTCAGAATATCAACACTAGCATTCTGTGAGAAATCATTCCATAAAAGTCTATACTTGAATGTCTTTCCTGCTGTCCTTGTAGAAGACCGTACTGGTGTTGGCTTTATTTCTTCTTCCAAACTTTCTATATTGTGCTTGCTGATGCGAGGTTTCGGCTACTGAGAATATTTCAACTGATCCAGCTTGAAATCAGTTTCAGGATTTAGTGCTCCATCACATTCCTTCGAAGGAAGTTTTGCCACAGCAACACTTTTATGGTGAGCAATTGTGTCAGCTCCACCTTTAAAGTCAAACTCTACATGCTTCTCCTGAATATATGTAAGCAAAATAATGAATTCAGCAAAGATCTATTTTGATATTCTCTCATACCCAATATTGAAAAAACTACCTGCTTACCTGTTTTAGTTCCTTTGGGAAATCTAGTTGCACGTCTTTTGGATTTTCTTCTTTTGTTCCAATGCACCATACATCGGAAAATACAACCTACCACAAAGATAATCCACCTTTATCAGGCATTGCAAACAGTCTGGCTAAATCCATTTAAAACATTATGCAGACTGCTAACATCTGAAATTCATTTGAATCTTGTAAACATTAGTGTCGCACTCAAAGAAACAGTTGGAAGGGAAAAATGGTACTAAATGGAGACTTGTGACATCAGCATTATTATAGTGGCTTCTACAAATCCAGGGTCCCAGATTGAATATGCCCCAATAAAATGGATGTTTTCAAACCAGAATGCAACAGTGGACATCTCCAGATTGGTACGACATCCATAGAAACGATAATTCTAAAACTAATTCATACAAAGCTCATGGCATAGGAAAGGATCTAGGGAAAAGACAGTAGCCAGATTATGGGGTACATATTGATTAAACAGACTCCAGATTAATGGTATGAAAGCTAGTATTGAAGCATGTATGCTCCATCCTCACAGAAAGGTTTTACAAAGAAAACTGAATTTTATCAACCATAGACAAAATAAAGAAATAGCAGTGTGTGTGCCTGTTGCTATCACTCAAAAACTGTCTTTGCAAGATTCTGCCATCAACTCACAAATAGGGATCAAATAGATCAGTAAGGGTGCCCCTGTCACCAGCAACTTCCTCTCATTTTGGAACTAGTGTGTGCTAGTTCCAGGGGGGTATCTCTAGTGGTGTTCACAGAAATATGCAATTTGGACAATAATATATGTCTGGAAACCAACAAACCAAGTCTGATTCTGAATACCAATGCTCAAATCTGCAATAGAAAATTGCAGAGCTGTGTATTTGCAACTTAAAAACAGAGAACTGAAAACACTCCAAAAGCTGAAATAGAAATCCTTGAAAGTAAATTTGACTGGTGTCATAGAGCCTTAATCAAATGGAGACAGAAATAAAGTTAATAAGGGAAATTGTTTTCATACTATTTTTTCACTGCGCTGCCGTCTCTATCCATCTGCACGTGCCCGCTGTAGAAGATCAGGCAGCCGGGTTCTGGGGAAACCTTAAAACTGCAAACTGTAGGAAGGGAGATGGTCAAACAACGGGATGTCATCGATTTGGACCCCGAGCCTGAGGATATACTGTCGGTTTGGGGGCTGGAGGTCACGGAACAAAATATTGAGCGGTATATTCGTCCAGCTGGACTGCCAGGAGGGAAGAAAGGTGGCTCGGGAGTGGGTCGGAAACAGGGAAAAACACTAGGTCTTCTGGAGGAGAGCTTAGGCCTAACTTACCTGGAAAACTGGGCAGGGCAGGAGCTGGAAGGGAGGCAGGCGACTTTACTTCCTGGGCACTGTGCGGTGGGAAATGCGGTAGCTCTCCAAGTAAGTAATCCTATTCCTAGCTCGCCTAAAGAGTTCTTTTCAGGGGGTTTAGAAGACATTGTTATTAGCTGCGGGTACAAGGGCCAGGAAGGCCTGAAATCCTTCCTTGTGGAAGATTTGGGTTCGGAAGAGGTTGGGAAAGGGTTTCGGCTGGATAGTATCCTTACATGCAGGAGCCCTCTGCATGCAAATAGAAGAGAAAACCCAATCTTCGAATCGTGTTCAGGTGCGGGCATATCTGGTTTAATCGGACAGGGGAAGGAACCGAACAGTGCCTGGAAGGCGGCAGGAACAAGGAGGGGAGGATTTGGAGAGGAAGGGTTTTGTGGAGACCCACTTCTTGTTGAAGTTAGGGAGGGTTTTACTGAGGCAGAAGGGTTTTCGGGAGGAAGAGTGCCATTACAGGTGACTGGGGAGTCAGTACAAGTGGAAGGAGGAGGTTTAGACAAGCTCAGAACCTTTAGGAAGGAGGGGCGTTCTGAAACGCTCCAGGAAGACGTCGTCAATGCGAAAGAGATCATCCTAGGAAGTGGGGAAGGGGGGAGGCACTAGCAGACAGGGAAAAACGGCAAAAAAAAAAAACAAGCTAATCAGGAAGATCGAGGAAGTCGCTAACCTGGTTCTTGGGGTGGATATACAGATTGACGAGGCCATGGAGGCTTCAGAACTAACATTGGTTGGCCGGGAAAAAGGGAAGAAGTACACTGCAAACTATATTCAAGAATGGACAGAGAAGAATTGGCAAGATGCGCCGAACAAATCTTTTGCAGTCTCATCTCTAGCCAAGGGTTGGTTTATGATAAAATTCACTAAGAAAGAAGCTCTAGAATGGGTTTTGGGAAGGAACTGGAGTTTTGGGAGACACCCGATACTTTTCAAAAAATGGAACCCATTGTTCGATGCTCAGAAAGAAAAGGTGGATGAAACCCCGGTGTGGGTTAGACTACCTGGGCTCCCTCCCTTTCTGTGGGTTGAATCTGTCTTCAGGGCAATCAGGAACCACTTGGGATGTTTTCTGGAAGCAAATATGTCTTTTTTACAAACTAGAGAAAAAGGGATGGCTAGAATTCTGGTAAGCTTAAACCCAGGGGAAGGATCTTTTTACAAACTAGAGAAAAAGGGATGGCTAGAATTCTGGTAAGCTTAAACCCTCGGGAAGGATTGGCAGAAGAAATTAACCTGAAATATAGGGATTTTTCCTATACACAAATGATTGACTATGAACAACTTCCCTTTCGTTGTCATAGATGCCACAAATATGGACATTTGGCAAGGGAATGTCCACTGGGGTTTAGACGAAGAAGGAGGCAGAGAAAGGAAGGGGGCGTGGAAGGAACTCATGGGGAAAAGAACTTGAATAAGGATATTTCGGGCTCAAGAGAGGATCAGATGGAAGTAGATAAGATGCAGGAGGATACAGTGGAAAAAATGGAAGTTCAGGAGGAGGAGAATCCAATCAGAATTCAAGAACAGCAGGAGGATCCGATCAGGCCAGCGTCAGCGGAGGGAGATGGAAGGGGTCCAGCTCTCCAGCCAGAGGGTACGGCTCTGGAACCTAACCCCTCTCTCAATTCATCTTTGTTATCATTGCTCAATTCATTGTCCAAGCCTGGTCCCTCCAGGCTTATGAATTCAGATAACCTTCAAGTTAACAGTGTAATTGAACAATTGGATAGTATCATCACCTCTATTCCTGAACTTCATCTGAACCGAAGCCCTGGGTCGTGTGAAGAGGCTGAAGAATTGGTCGTAACCCATTCTGTAAAACCTCACTACAATCTCAGACCTCGTGATAAGAAACTTTTTCCTTGGGAGGTTGTGGGAGGGTTGGGTATACAGCCTATACCTGTGGGGCCTCATAAAACTAGAGGGAGGAAGACAAACATATCCAAGGCCCAACAGAGAGCCAAGATTGACATTGCGGATGGTAAACAACTTTCCATCTTAGGGGTGCTTAGAGCAGCGCAGAACCCCCCCTTGGTTACTCAATGATTATTATGTCTTTCAATTGTAGAGGACTAGCCAGTACTCCTAAAAAACTGGCCCTGAAGGCGCTGATTAACAATTACAATCCAGATGTGCTCTTATTGCAAGAGACACTGGGTGCTGGAGTGGAGGTTAACAAAGCTCTATTGAAAATGTTGCCTGGATGGACTTTCCAGGCACTGGATGCCAAAGGTAGATCTGGGGGATTGGCAACTGGAGTGAAGGAGGGAAGGTTGAAGATCATTACTTCGTGGGGATTGGACCAAGCTTTAGGAGTAGCAATCTACTCGCTGGAGTTGTGTACAAACCTTCTTATCCTTAACATCTATGGACCCTGTCAGGATAGGGTGTCATATTGGAATAATCTGTTCTCAAAGTCATTTATGGAAAACCCGAATCTGGTGATTGGGGGATTTGAATTTTTCTCTGGGACTCTCTGAAACTTGGGGACCCTCTGCTCATGCTGACCCTCTTACTGAGTTTTTTTCAAACAAGATCAATGAGAGGAAGCTGATGGACATAAACTTGATGAAGCCAAGACCTACCTGGAGGAACAGGAGAACAGGGGAAGCTAGGGTGGCCAAGAGGCTGGACCGATTTCTCATGAGAGAAGTAGTGGTCAAGATCCCAGCCTTTAGACACTAGGTAGGAGAAGGAGGTGACTCAGACCATCTACCGGTTCTACTTGAAATGAAAGGGCCAAATAAAAGTCAGCAGCTCCATTCAAATTCAATCCATCCTGGCTAAAGGAGGACTCTTACAACAATTTGTTTAAAAAAACCTGGAGATCTGTGATCCCAAGCGAGGGAGGAGGAAAAGCTTTCTGGTTCATGGAAAATTTGAAACATTTAAAGAAGGCAACTATTGAATGGGCCAGAGAGAAGAAAGTTAAAGAAGAAGAAGACCTAAAATAGATAGGAGTGGAACTAGATCATCTAGAAAGCCTGGAAGAAGATGGATATGAAACCGAAGGTAAAAGGGATAGGATCAAAATGCTGGAGTCAAAGTGAAGAAATATTCTAGCAATTAGAGAAGAACAGTGGTGACTTAAAAGTAGGGAAATTTGGCTGAGGGCTAGGGATGAAAACTCAATTTTTTTCCAAAATTATGCAAAAGGAAGGAAAAACTCAAATACTATTTGGTCTTTAAAATCAGAGGATGGAAGGCAAGCCAAACATTTGAGGAATTGTCAATGATGGGGAGGAGCCACTTTAAAAATCTCTTCAAAGCTCCTCCAGAAGTGTCAATTGCGGAGGTGGTAAGGACAGCTCAATTTTTCCCAAGGTATCTGGAAGAGGAGGAAAATGAAACTATCATGGGGGAAGTAACTAAAGGGGAAGTTGAAGGAATATTATAGTCAATGCAAAAGGATAAGAGTCCAGGCCCGAATGGCTGGACAGTGGAGCTCTTTCAACACTTTTTTGAGACCCTGGGGAATGAATTGACTGAGGTTGTCGAAGAATCCAGGATAAAAGGGTCGATCTATGAACCTTTCAATTCCACATTCATAGCCCTAATCCCAAAAAAGGAGGACCCTTCATCTTTTGAGGATTTCAGGCCAATATCATTATGTAACTACATCTACAAAATAATTGCAAAAGTAATTGCAATCAGATTGAAACTGATCCTTTCAAGGAATATTTCAAAAGAACAATTTGGGTTCCTTGATGGCAGACAGATACATGAAGCAGTAGGAGTGGCTTAGGAAACCATCCACAGCATTAAAAAAAGCAGAAGGAAAGGTGTTATAGTGAAAATAGACCTATCTAAAGCATACAATCGTATCAGCTGGCTATACATACGAATGTTGTTGACTCATTTGGGATTTAACATTGGATTTATAAACTGGATTATGGGATGTTTGAACAATATTAGCTTTGTTATCTTGATCAATGGGGCGGCTACACCTTTCTTTCAGAGTCAAAGAGGACTGCGACAAGGATGCCCTCTCTCCCCCCTTCTCTTCCTTCTAGTTGCAGAAGGCCTCAGTCAAATGATACTGGAAGCTAGGAGAAGAGGAGACATAAAGGGAGTAGAAGTGGCAGTCAACTTATATATAACCCATTTGCTGTTCATGGATGATATTCTTCTCTTCAGTAATGGTAGCAGGAATGAAACAAAGGCATTAAAACTTATACTAGAATTGTTTCTCAAAGCTACGGGAATGTGCATCAATAAAGAAAAATCATCTCTCATTCTGGAAGGTTTCACAACGATAGAAACCAGAAATATGTTGATTTGGGGTAGCATCAGATGTGCTTTAGCCATGAAAATTGGTGGAGAGGCTAAAGCACATGAGAACTCCAAGATCCAGAAATGGTTTGGACAGATTCTACCCGGTTTGGGAGATGTTAAAATAATTAATATTTTTAATGGAGTTCCTAAGCCTAAACTTAGGAAAAATAAAATATTAATGGGTATTAATATAAAACTGCGTTAGAAGTTTCCAAAAGACATGGATCAAGCCAAATCTAATCTTAGCCATTGATTAGAGATGTAATCTCGGTCGTTGAAGGACCATCAGGAAAAGTATAAGAGGAGGCTTGAGGGTCAGTTGGAGAAGACACTAGAGTGATCAGTCATTCGATTGTCTAGAGCAGAGTTTCCTAAGAAAAGTCGAATCAGTGATCAGTTGCAGTGAGGGGCAGTGAGTACGAGACGGAGAGGCAGAGATAGTGCCGAGAGACCAGCGCAGAAGTAGAGAGAGGCAGATGCTGAGCCAAAGGGAGCCATGCAGAGCTAGCAGGGACTGCGCAGAGGCCAGAAGGGCCTGCATCATCCACGCAGAGGGAAGCAAGAGTGACGCAAAGGGTCGTAGAGGTTGCATAGTGCCTCACAGGGATGACGCAGAGGGTTCTGGGTTGACGTTGAAGCCAAGTGGGCTGACGCTGAGCTTTAGTTGTGTTGGAGAGGGTTTCGTGGGGCAGATTTTCTGAATATCTGTTTCCGAATAGAGAGGTATTACTGCCAGATTATTTTCTCTGTCGGGTGAGCCAGTTTGGCACCCAATTGTACTCAAGGATAGACTGCATAATAAAATAAACCCTCAGAATTGTTGCACGGTTTTCCCAAGTTGGGTTTTTCCGGGGACGAGTTGTCCAAAAATAACAGTGTCACTTGTGTGTTTGCTATTTCTTTCAGCTGTTGATCTGTAGATGGTTGAGATTGTATAGTGTTTATTTCGATGTTTATATGTTTAAATAACTTGTTCGTAATTAACAAGTAGGAGAAATAAACTAAAGAATACAGAGAAAATTTCTAACGGATAATACTTAGAAATTTCAACATGGTATCAGAGGGTGGTTGTAGATCACGAGAGAGCTGAAGCAGAGCATTTGCAGCAGAAACAGCTGTCCCAAGTGAAAGAAGTTGTTCCTAGCAGAAAGCGACAGAGAAGGGTTGACGCAGAGGGACTGTCATCAATTCGGTCCAGAGAGAGGCCAATGCAGAGGCTGAAGAGGGCAGAAAAGGCTCACGCAGAGACTAGGAGGGTTGACGCAGTTGGCTAGGGGAGCATTTCAGCTAGTGTCAAGATTGCGCAAAGCCCTAGAGGCTCAGTCCTTTGGTTGCTGGGGCTTAGGAAGCTGTGGGCAAATTGCGAGGAGTGAAGTTGTTAGGGTGTTGTTGCTGCAGAGTCAGAACAGTACCTAACAGGCAAAACCAAGGTAGAGGGAGTCACTACCGAGGCAGATTTCTAGCCAAGATATCCAGATCAGTGTTGCAGGTGCACAAGAAATCGGAGAGGTGCGACTTGACTGTTGGCAGGCGGATTTCCAAGAGGGAAATCGAGACTCAGAGGGAGTCTAGCAGAGAACTTCCAGACAGGAAGTAGCGACTCAGAGGGAGCCGAAGAGAGAACTTCCAGAGGGAAGTATAGTTGCGGAGGCGTCGAAAGGAAGAGCAGAGAGATGGCCATGAATGGACTGAGGGATCAGGACAGGCTGGACGAGGAGTCCAGTTTTGTGGTCTGGAAGGCCAGGATCCTGTCCATTCTAGACAGACATTGCATCAACGCCTTCGCCTTGAGAACAGTGGCTATCCCAATTGACCCGACTGATAATGAGAAGTACGAAGAGGCAATGGCCAAGGCGAAATGCATCATCCTTGATGGGGTCAAAGATCATGTGGTCGACCATATTGCCAAGAAGGAGACGATAAAGGAAATGTGGAACACCTTGAAGACATTGTACCAGCATACTTCCGTGCAGAGGAAGATGTTACTTGAGAATCAATTGCGGTCATACCAGATGCAGAAGGGGGAGCAGATAGATCACTTCCTCGATAGATTGAAGGAGATCCGAGACCAACTAACTTCCATAGGGGCCATGTCGGATCAGGAGTTGATGGTGAGGACCGCTCTAAACGCAGTCTTCAAGGAGTGGGAGACATTTGTCCAAAGCATTCTGGGCAGGGCAAATCTTATAGATTAGGAAGAATTGTGGGGGCGGTTCTTCACCAAGAAGAGATCATACGACTGAGCAAGACGAGAAGTAGCACCAAAGGAGTCTGAATCAAGAAGGAAGAGGAAAAGAATACAGCTCTGGCATCTGCAGGGAAGCAGGAGAAGAGGAAGAAAAAGAACCTCTCCAAAGTTAAGTGCTTCAACTGTGGGGAACTGGGTCATTATGCGAACCAGTGTCCAAGGAAGAACAACAAGGGAGAAGCGTCTGACTCCAAGGCAGCGCCAATCAAGGCAAAAAAGGAGGTAGAGGAGGATGACAATTATGCCATGAGTGCTCATGTAACTCTAGAGAAGAGGTGGGGAGACATCGAGTTGTAGTCAGGAGGACTACAAGTGATGAGGGGCAGGATCCTTGAGGTACCCAACCTCTTGGATTATACCTTGCTACGGGAGCCCCGAAGAGAGAGTGGCAGGATTGGTGGATGTCGGTAGAAATGGATGCGGATGAAGCGGCAGAGATTGCTACAGTGCAGTAGTCCCGGGCAGCGCAGAGCTAGCAGGTTGCAGCAGTGCGAGAGGCATATTGATTCGGGGTAGCATCGGATGTGCTCTAACCACGAAATTTGGTGGAGAGGTTGGAGCACATGAGATCTCCAATACCCAGAAAGGGTTTGGGCAAATTCTAAACAGGTCAGAAGATATTAAAATAATTAATATTTTTAATGGAGTCCATAAGTTTAGGGAAAATAAAATATTAACAAGTATTAATATGAATTTGTGTTAGAGAGGTCCAAAAGACATGGATCAAGGGCCAGATCTAATCTTAGTCGTTGATTAGGGACTTAATCTCGGCCGTTGAATCGTCAACAGGAAAAGTATAAGAGGAGGCTTGAGGGTCACTTGGAAAGTACACCAAATGATCAGTCATTCTATTCTCTAGAGCGGGGTTTGCTAAGAGAGATAGAATCAGTGATCGGGAGAGCAGCTGAGGGGCATTGAGTACAGAGAGACACAGAGGCAGAGATAGTGCCGAGAGATCAACGCAGGAGCCAGAGAGTGATGCAATAGCATCCAGGGCTCACGCAGAGCCATGTAGAGGTAGCTAGGAGCTACACAGTGCTTCAAAGAGTCCAGCGTAGCTGACATAGAGGGCCAGATGGCTGACACAGTTACAGCGCTGGGCAGAGAGAGGCTGACACAGTCCAAAAAGGTAGATGTTGGGGTTGCAGGAGCAGTTTTGTGCTGAGGAACTACCAGAAGGATTTTCGGGGCTTCAGCCAAGAGATTTCTCTCAAACTGTGAGGTATAGCTGCTAAGGAAATTCTCTGTTGGGTAGGCTAGTTACGGCACCCAGATTGTACTCTGATATTGCTTAATAAGAAAACCCTCAAATAGTTGCACCGGTTTTCCCGCATTGGGTTTTTGCAGGGACATTGGTCCAAAAATAATGGTGTCATGTGGTGTGTTTGTTCTTGTTTCTTTTAGTTGTTGATCTGTAATATGTTGAACATGCACTGGTGTTTATTTTCAGTATTTACTTTGTAAATAACTTGTTAAAGGAAAAATAACAAGTAGGTAGGAATAAATCAGAAAAAGTGCATGAAGGGTTTCTAACTAAGGAAAATTAGAAACTTCAACATGGTATCAGAGCGTGATTGCAGATCACAAGAGGACTAAAAGACATCAGCCGAGCGGAGCAATAACAGCAGAAAACAATTGTCCCGAGGTGACAGAAGTTGTTTCTAGCAGCGCAGAAGCCAAGGAAGTGTGACGTAGAGCCAACCAGAGCCACGCAGAAGAAGTCGAGAACTGCACAGAGCCTTAGAGAGGCCAGCGTCGCTGACGCAGAGGGCCAGAGGGCTGACGCGGGGCATCCCAGTGCAGAGGATGTTGGGCAGGAAGGCCTAGCATCAGCACATGTACAGATGCCGGATGATGAGAGTAATACTCAGTGAAGAGTATTGTTAGAGCACAGTCCTTGCTAAGAGGGAGTATTGATTTGGGGTAGCATCGGATGTGCTCTAGCCACGAAATTTGGTGGAGAGGTTGAGGCACATGAGATCTCCAATACCCAGAAAGGGTTTGGGCAGATTCTAAACAGA
Source organism: Pinus tabuliformis (assembly GCA_031772625.1). Classification (NCBI taxonomy): domain Eukaryota; kingdom Viridiplantae; phylum Streptophyta; class Pinopsida; order Pinales; family Pinaceae; genus Pinus; species Pinus tabuliformis. The sequence goes on from CM062804.1 coordinate 1,459,659,849, forward strand.
TCAAGAGATATTAAAATAATTAATATTTTTAATGGAGTCCCTAAGTTTAAACTTAAAGAAAATAAAATATTAATGAGTATTAATATGAATCTATGTTAGAGTGGTCTAAAAGACATGGATCAAGCCAGATCTAATCTTAGTCGTTGATTAGGGACTTAATCTCGGCCGTTGAATCGTCAACAGGAAAAGTATAAGAGGAGGCTTGAGGGTCACTTGGAGAGTACACCAGATGATCAATCATTCTATTCTCTAGAGTGGGGTTTGCTAAGAGAGATAGAATCAGTGATCGGGAGAGCAGCTGAGGGGCATTGAGTACAAAGAGACAGAGAGGCAGAGATAGTGCCAGGAGATCAGCGCAGGAGCCAGAGAGAGTGACGCAGTAGCATCCAGGGCCACGCAGAGGCAACCAAGAGCTGCGCAGTGCTTCAGAGAGGGCAGCGTAGCTGACACAAAGGGCCAAAAGGTTAACGCAGGGCCTCCTGAGGCTGACGCAGGCCCATTCAGGGTGACGCAGGGTCAGCGCTGGGCAGAGATAGGCTAACGCAATCCAGAAAGGTAGACGTTGGGGTTGTAGGAGCAGTTTTGTGCTGAGGAACTGTCGGAAGGATTTTCTGGGGTTTCACCCAGGATATTTCTCTCAAACTGTGAGGTATATCTGCTAAGGAAATTCTCTGTTGGGTAGGCCAGTTACGGCACCCAGATTGTACTCTAATATTGCTTAATAAGAAAACCCTCAAATAGCTGCATCGATTTTCCTACATTGGGTTTTTCCAGGGACATTGGTCCAAAAATAATCGTGTCATGTGGTGTGTTTGTTCTTGTTTCTTTTAGTTGCTGATCTGGAATATGTTGAGCATGCACTAGTGTTTATTTTCAGTATTTACTTTGTAAATAACTTGTTAAAGGAAAAATAACAAGTAGGTAGTGTTGACCACTACGTGTCAACAACCCATAGAAGTACACCCCCTTTTTTCGCAAAAGGGATAGCGCCTGATCGATGTGTTCATACTGTTCAACTATCATCATCAGCCTGATCATCATGTTATATTGTAAACCCTTTCTGCATGTGTAAATTGTAAATAATCTCAGCAGATCTGTGTCGTGTATGTAATTGCCTAGGTAAACCTAATTTTCTAGTGACGATCTACATTCCGGGAGGTTTTTTGTCTCACTGATCTATTCTCGGATGGTCGGCAAAGTTTTCCTTCAGCCTTACCCCAAAGGCGGAGTGGATTTTGTCACTGGGATTTTAGCGGAGTCATAGTGTTCTAGATCGAGTCTATGTAAAAGTGATTTGGGAATAATCCTAACCATTTGGTTAGGTTATTTTATTACAAATTGTTTAATCTGCTAGATTATATTTGTGTCACAGAATTGGGTAGTCTGTGAAGGTCTTTTGCAAATGGGTTTTCCCCCTTGAGATGTAAAAAATGTGAAATCATGATGTAAAGTGTCTTAAGAGTTAGAAAAATAATTTATCCCTTCAGAGGTTAATTAATTAAATTTTCTTGCCAAAATTAATTAAAATCTTAAGCTAGAAATTTGATTAATTCTAAGTCCTAGGTAAATTTAAATTCTCCAAAGGCAAAATTCACTGGTCCTTAAAAAATTAAAGTTTAAGAGGTCTAGAGACTAAGGTAAATTAATTATTTTGCTAAATTTTAAGCCTTTGGTCCCTGGGGTTAAGTCAAAGTCAAATTTTTGAGGAAATTAATTCAAAAATTTAATTTTTGAATTAATTAAAATGCATTTTAATTGGAAAATTCAAATTCCCTCAATAATTTTAAATTTCGACGGATGAGATTAATATAAATTTTGATCCTCATCACGGTCGAGATTGCTTTGCTGAGGATCACTCGAACTAGCCGTTGGAGGATTTATTTTTAAATAGGAAGTCATTTGTCAGTCAGTTCATCCAATCTCTGGATCATGTACTAAGCTCTCAAGCTCTCTTGTATACTTTTTTGAATTAATGCAAAAGTCTTTGGGTTTCAACGTGCTGTAGGGTTCCTCTTCATGAATTTATGGTAATATTGTTTTAATTTCTGCTTAATATTATGTAAAAACTATCAATCAATAGCTCTCTTAGAATAATTTGAATACAGGTATCTTATTCGGTTTGTTGGATCTAGAATAACATTTTTAATTTTGATTGAAGTAGCAGGTATCTCTATTTCTTCATGATTTTATTGTTGTTCTATTTCTCTACTTGAATTGATGGTTGATCTAATGTTTGTAAAAGATCTCTTAGGTTCTCATTAAGCATTAAGGCATAGTTCTCGGTTGGACCAGCCAAATCTCAACACATATTTTCTAAAGAGCCTACTTCATATAAGCCTCAAGATTTATCTAACGATAATCTTTTTTCTGCATGGTGTTTTTGGGCTAGTACCTCTCTAAAATTTCAAAATATTTTAAATATTTTGTGGAAATTTTGATAGATCTAGCTATTAAGAGCCTTAGATTATTAGATCTGGAGCAGAGTTGGACTCATACTCCTCAGATCTGATAGATCTGTAAATTATTTGTATAGATCTGTTATTTACTTGTGTAAATCTGAAATTTTGTAACATAATTTTGAATTTTAACACTTGGGTTTTTGGGATTTTCTCTATTTTTGTACATATTGGGTATTGGCTTTTTCTTTTTTCACTTGTGCAAAAATAGATCTGAGAAATCAGCCAAGAAAATCTTCAGATCTGAGCTAGATCTAGACCCTGGAGGGCAAGATCTGGGCTCAAAGATTGTTTGCAGGAATAGATCTGAGAAATCAGCTAAGTAAATCTTCAGATCTGAGCTAGATCTAGACCCTGGAGGGCAAGATCTGGGCTCAAAGATTGTTTGTAGGAATAGATCTAAGAAATCAGCCGAGTAAATCTTCAGATCTGAGATTTTTCAAGCAAATTTGGGAGTTTTGAGACAAATCTAGGCCCTGGAGGGCAATATCTTATCCCAAATCTTTTTACAAGGCCAACCATTAAAGATTTTGCAATAAATCTAAAAATCTGAAGCAAAAATACCTTTTTTCAGAACAAGGGTTCAAGTTTTGGGGCTCCTAAACCCAGATCTGCCTTCTCCTAGCCCAATGTTAGTTCTATTGGGCTAGTGCTAGCTCTCATTGGCCCTAGATTCCCTTGCTCCATTTTTGATTTGAATATTTGGTTTTTGAAGCTAATCATTGGTGGGTTTTTGCAAAAAATTTGGTAAAAATTTGTGTTTCAAATATTGAAATTTTTTTGGCAATTTGGGCAAGAGATCTTCAAGGCCTAGAGCCTAAGGGTTTGATCTCTAAACCATCTTTTTCCTCACTGTTTGCTACAGCAGCATATACCTTTCTAATAGTGGTGAAAAACACATCTAAGTGGTTTGAAATTGACTAAAAAATTGCTAAATACATTAATAAGTCATTTATGTTTGATGTGTATCAAGAATTTAGCCTAGATCTACATTTTGGGTCACTGCTATATCTAAATAATTTTGTTTCTAAAGTCTGAAATATAACAGTGGAAAAATTTCATGTGGGTTAGCCTGAAATCAGTTCCTAAGTTTTCTAATACATTAAGGAATTAATTTCTTGAGTTGGGCATTCATCATTAGGCTTATTTCATGTTTTAATTGCTGGCTATAATAAGTATAACAGATATTATATAATTTTGGAAATCACATCATAACAAAGCTGAAATTTTTTAATAATTCATGTGGGCAAGTTTGGAGAAATTTCAGTAATTTTTTTGCATAAAGATATCATTGATAGCTTACTGTTTTCATTGTCATATTGCTACTGTCATAAAGTTTTTCTTACTACTGTCCTAAAAACTAACTTCTGAAAATTAAGTACTCTATCATGGAATTGTGATAAAATGCATATCTTTTGTTTCATAAACTGAGTATTTTTTGGGCATCTGTTGACATTGATTGCAAAAAAGTTTTTGTTCTCTTTGAGCTATAATTGTATCAAGAAGATTTGAAATAAGCTGGTGTTTTAACTATAGTATCTTCAAGAGTTTATTTTCTAAGTCTTCATCCAAAAAAGGCAAGCATTTCATTTGGGTAATTGAGGGCTTTTGCGGCATAAGTGTTTTCCCATTCTTGAGTCTAACTTCATCTCATCTTCCGGTGCATTTGCATATAAGTTAACTTTGCATAGATAAAATTTACTTCCAAGCATAAGCTTGGTCGATAGAGAGATAGGGACCCATCAATCCTTGCTTGGGAAGCCTGTTTTTAATAGTACTTAAAACGGTGACCTTGTAGTTGTCAGAGCCACAGCTCTCTGCACGGCGAAGGCACCAGGTATGTTAGATTTTCAAGAGAGGTACCACTAATCACACCTTAGTGTGTTTCACCTTATCTTCTTTCTGCCAATTACTACGAAATCAGGCTCAATATAGAAATGATCGAAGGGTTAAAACTTAGATAGGCATTTAACTAAAATTAACCAAGATTCTTGCATCTCACATTAGTTTTAGGGTCTGCATTTCATATAAGATAGTCATTCATCTAAGCAGCAGTTGTTAATCGATTACTTGGTCTTCATTTCCTAGCAAGATCGTTGACTCCATAAAGCACTGGTATCAATCATTTAAAATCTAATCAAATCCTATAAGTCTTGCTAAATCTTAATCAAGTACTTGATCGCTTCACTGTGTCTCCCGAACTAGTTGGTTCCCAACTAGTTCTTCTTCATTCCATTTTTCCATAGGGTCTACCCCCCTTAGCCTGCTGTAGGGAGACAGCTTAAACGGAGAGATTGGGGATCAGGGTGACAACCCCCGATTTGAGCCATTGTCGTGGTGCCTAGACATTTTGTGCGACAACAGGTAGGAATAAATCAAAAAAAGTGCATGAAGGGTTTCTAACTAAAGAAAAATAGAAACTTCAACAAGGCACAGAGAGGGTTGCAACAGTGCAAGATGGCACAGAGAGGTTTACAGCAGTGCGAGAGGCATGGAGTTGTTGCAGCAACGTAGAGGCAGTAGAGGGAGCACTTGATAGCAGAGGAGAGCTTCAACATCGGGAGTGTTTCTAGCCTAACAGGGATGTCAGTAGTTGGGTGGATCTATTACTTACTTCTCAATAATTGAGTTGCAGTGCAGTAGCGGTTAGCAATAGCACGATGCAGCATGATGAGAGGGGGTTGCAGTGCAGATGCAATGTTGGGAGAAAGGATCACAGATGCTTGTCGTACGGATGCAGCAGTGGCAGTGGCAAAGCCATGGGCAGCAGTACAGGATGCAACAGTGCAGAGGATGTTGGGCGGGGAGGCTTAGCATCAGCGCAGGTACCGATACCATATAATCAGAGTGATGCTCAGTGTGGAGTATTACTAGAGCACAGTGCTCGCTAAGAGGAGTGTTGATTTGGGGTAGCATCAGATGTGCTCTAGCCATGAACATGGTGGAGAGGCTAAAGCACGTGAGATCTCCAAGACCCAGAAATGGTTTGGGCAGATTCTACCAGATTTGAGAGATATTAAAATAATTAATAATTTTAATGGAGTTCCGAAGTCTAAACTTAGGAAAAATAAAATATTAATGGGTATTAATATAAAACAAGGTTAGAAGGTTCCAAAAGACATGGATCAAGCCAAATCTAATCTTAGCCGTTGATTAGAGATGTAATCTTGGTCGTTGAAGGACCAACAGGAAAAGTATAAGAGGAGGCTTGAGGGTCAGTTGGAGAAGAAGACACAGAGTGATCAGTCATTCAATTTTCTAGAGTGAGGTTTGCTAAGAAAAGTCGAATCAATGATCAGTTCCAGCAAGGGACAGTGAGTACAAAACAGAGAGGCAGAGATAGTGCCGAGAGACCAGCGCAGAAGCAGAGAGAGGCAGACGCTAAGCCAGAGGGAGCAACGCAGAGCTAACAGGGTGAAAATTCTATCACTGCAGCAACTGATTTACTTTTCCGACTTATTTCATCATAAGTTATTCATGAAATTACTTCAACAAATATTAACATAAATACTGCTGCAGATATCACATTGTAATACAGAAACAAAAATATGCACACATTGACACAGTTATTTTGGACTAATGTCCCCGGAAAAACCCAATGTGGGAAAATCGGTGCAGCAAGGGAGTATTTTATTATTCAGCAATTTTCTTGTACAACAGGGTGCAAAACTAGCTTACCCACAAATAGACAAACTTCCAACACTTTCCTAAACCCGACGTAGGCCCTATTGACCTCTGCTACAGCCTGATACCCTCTGCGTCACTCTGAAACCCACTACGTCAGCCTGAAACCCTCTGCGTCAGCCTACTAAGGCTTTGCGCAACCTCTCTGGGCTTCTGCGTCACCCCTGCAGCCTCTGCGTGGATGACGCAGGCCCTTCTAGCTCTGCGCAGTCTCTGTTGCCTCTACATGACTTTCTCTGGTTCTGCGTCTGCCTCTTCTACGTTGATATCCCGTCTCTCTGTTTCATACCTGCTGCCTCCTGATTGCTCTCCAGACCACTGGTTCAATTTCTCAGCAAACCCCGCTCCAAAAATTGAACTCACTAGTCTCCCTCAGTATATTCTCCAAGTGCCCCTCAAGCCTCCTCTTGTACTTTTTCTGTTGACGTTTCAACGGCCGAGATTAAGTTCCTAATCAACGACTAAGATTAGATCTGGCTTGATCCATGTATTTTGGACCATTCTAACACAAATTCATATTAATACATGTTAATATTATATTTTCCCTAAGTTTAGACTTGAGGACTCCATTAAAAATATTAATATCTCCTTATTTGTTTAGAATCTGCCCAAACCCTTTCTGGGAATTGGAGATCTCATGTGCCCCAACCTCTCCACCAAATTTCGTGGCTAGAGCACATCCGATGCTACCCCAAATCAACACTCCCTCTTAGCGAGGACTGTGCTCTAGCAATACTCCTCACTGATTACTCTGATCATCCGGCATCGGTACCTGTGTTGATGCTAGGCCTCCTGCCCAACATCCTCTGCACTGCTGCATCCTATACTGTTTCCATGGTTCTGCCACTACCACTGTTGCATCTGTATGACAGCTCCCTCTGTATCCGTGTTGCTGCTGGTCTTTTCTCCTAGCACTGCATCCGCACTGCACCTTCCTCTACATCTGTGCTGTTATTGGTCCTTTCTCCCAACATTGCATCTGCACTGCAACTCCCTCTGCATCTGTGCTGCTAACACACTACTTCTGAAAGGGGTTCTTTACCATCCCCATCTTTTCTCTAAAGTAGTCAAATTTTGACTTTCCAAGGGCCTTGGTGAGGATATCTACCACTTGTTCCCCTGTAGGAGTGTAGCTCAACTGTACAGCTCCACGTTGGACACAATCTCTGACAAAGTGACACCGGATATCAATATGCTTTGACCTATCATGAAATACTAGATTCTCAGAGAGTTTGATGCAACTCTGATTATCACACATGATCCTGGTCGCCTCCATATTTCTTCTAAATAAGTTTACCAGCAGTTTCCAAGCCATATGGCCTCACACGACGCTGTGCTTGCTGCCATATATTCTGCCTCAGACGAGCTCAGAGCCACGGACTTCTATTTCCTACTGCACCAGGAGGTTATTCCTGATCCAATGTTGAAACAGTACCCAGAGGTACTTTTCCGATCCATTGAACTTCCTGCCCAATCTGCATCAGTAAATCCACTCAACCTGATATCCTTCCCCTTGTTGTACAAGAGCCCATAATCAACTGTTCCCTATAAATACCTGAGAACATGCTTGGTTGTTGCCCAGTGAGCCCCTTCGGTTCCACCATGAACTGACTAAGGGTGTTGACAACGTAGCAAATATCTGGCTTGGTATTAACTAGATACATCAGGGACCCTATGAGCTATAGGTATAGGGTGGGATCGACATCCTTGTCTTCTAATGCATCAATCTTCTTCAGTTGGTGATCATTGGCGTAGCCATAGGTCTACAATGTCCCATCCCGAACCTTTTCAG